>OY986060.1:23804911-24116991 GCA_963920205.1 Stenodema calcarata
TTAATATTAAAAGGTATAGTGACACGTTTGATATTGTGAAGTAGTGAGTAAAACTTCATTAAAATATAGTTTTCTAAGCAATAGAATTCTATAAATTGAAATCAACAGGATAATAATATTATTCGCGGGAGCATAATATTATTCTAGACGAGAGTACTTGTCTTCCACCTTGGCCCAATGCCTACCGATCACAACACACTTGCACATTCGAAATACCATCATAAAATCAACTATTTATTGTAAGGCCTTTAATAGTTCGGCATAAAAAGTGAATGGCTGTTTGAAAGTTATTTGAATAAATGATAATCTTCTTTTCCAAATATTGTGAAATATAGACGACCGAGTTTAAACCGTTTTTTAACGGGTTTTCTGATATATTACACACATCGTAAATTCTAGGCCTTGGTAGAATATACTGCCTGACGTTACGATAAAAATGGATATTCCGTAAAAAGGCGGACTTTTATGATTTCGGGTCGACAAGGTTCCTAACATTACTACTCCTCAAGAACCGTCCTTTCGCCACTTTTACTTTTTTGAAAGGAAAAATCATTCGGGGATAATACTCGTACTATCTATTATTTACATCACGATCACCTGACTGAACAAGACTGTATTTTTATCGGCAAGACTATACCTTCATCGGGTGTGAAGGTGCAAATTACAGGCAAATTCCATACGGGAGAGCGTCCATCGTGACTAGAGTAGTTCATCGTTCGATCCCTGCCAAATATGTGCCCGATCCAGTTTATAGGTGTGAGCGTAATATTATCGATATGTTTCATGAAGAGCGACTACGAATTTTGGGGCCGTAGATTGTCGATGTTCTGATGCACTAAACTACATCACGTTAAGAATACGTACCAGTATGATATACTGGTACGTATAATACAGTATGCTGGTACGTATAATACAATATACTGGTACGTATTCCTTAACGTTTTGTGTGTAGGACGGCCAGTACCTCGAAAGGCATACCCACCCACCTGCCCGTAGCGGTTTCGAAACTCAACATCTCACATACATGTACCTAGTTGAGGAGTTGTTACGATAACCAATAATCAGTACAATAATGTAACATGCCATTTTCATATACCTATCAATAGTTTCTTACTATCGAAAACTATCGATAGTTTCTTACTATCGAAAACTATCGATTGTTAGCGTACTATCGTAACCAACTGAGAACCCATGTTCCCAGAAAAAAACACGTAATACCGGTGGAAATTGAACAAAATTACCCGAATCTACCCGATGTTTTTTTCTTTTTTATCGCTAATTCGGAACATTCTCAACACAGTTTGTTATGTTTATGTCTCCTACGATTAATATGAATCGGGAGAACTCAAAGCTGCACGCGTGTCGTTTCAATAATGATTTATTAATAAATGTGATAACGTAATAATCCTTCGTTCATGATAGGTGTTGAATGCCTAGGTATGTGGATGAGTGGAGGAAGATGGAGTCACAACATCTTTCCCCCCTTAAAGAAAATAACACTTGTCTGCGAAAGAAAAAAAATGCAAATAAATACAAATAAAAGATGTCACTTTGGCACAAAACGCTCTGGCTGCTTCACTACAGGTCTGAGCACACGTTGAGGGTTCCTGGACTGAGGGTCACTCTTGGGGGTGCCCTGCCCTGGCAGTGGTCCTTGAGGCTTGTACAGTGAAGGTATGGGTGGTGGAGGTGAGTCGAATCCCTTGAATGGCAATGAAGCTCTCGAGTTAGGAGATTGGTACGCGTCTGGGAAGAACTCTTGGAAGGGATATGGCTCTTGACCATCTGGTGAAGGATTGGTTGGTCTCTGAGGCGCTGGACTTGGGGTGACCGATCCGGTCTGTGTGAATGTGGATTTTGGGGCCACCTCTCTGACCTGAGTTGCTCTAGCCCATAGCTGATCGAGATGGCGAGTCCAAACATCTCCATCTTCTGTTTTGACTTTGTACGTTTGAGCACCAAGTACTTCACAAATTACTCCTTTTGACCACTTGGCGTGATTGGAGCGATAGTCACGGGCCCACACTTCATCTGTAGGTTGAAAAGTTTGAGATCGACGGCCTCCTCCAGAAATCCAGTCGGCCTGTCTCGCAGATGCGAGGTCTTCGGTGGACGGCAGCAGTAAATCAAAAACTGTCCGTGCTCTACGTTTCAGAAGCATGTTGGCAGGGGTTTCTCGAATGGCTGCGTGTTCCGTATTCCTGTATTGAAATAGGAATTTGTTGAGAGCCAGCTGGAGTGGTTGATTTGAGTGCTCTGATAGGGTTTTCTTAAGGAAGGTTTTGATCACTTTCACTGCGGATTCTCCTGCCCCATTCGTTTGGGGGTGGAATGGCGCGCCAACTAGATGTCGGATATTATAGTTGTTTAGGAAACTCTTCATTTCGTGGCCTGTGAAGCACCTTGCCCCGTCAGATGAGATAGAGCGCGGCAGTCCAAATCTAGCAAATATGTCGCTCAGCTTTTCTATAGCGACCTCAGCATTAGCAGATCTAACAATGCTAGCCTCAATCCATTTTGACGTTGAATCGCAGACCACAAATACCATCAATCTGCTATTGATTGGCCCGAGAAAGTCCATGTGGAGTCTAGTCCATGGAACATGAGGATGGCGCCAGGGGTTCAAAATTGATTTGGGCGGTGATCCACGAAGTTTGCAACATATTTCACATTGTTTAGCTACTGCTTCGATTTCTGAATCCACATTAGGCCACCAGAAGTAATTTCTAGCGTAAGCTTTCATTTTGGTTGCACCTAGGTGGGTACTATGTAGCTCACGTAAAATTTGGGATCTAAATTTCAAAGGAATAATTATTCGATATCCCCACATGAGGCAACCATGCTCAACCGTGAGTTCATGTTGACGGTTAATGAATGGTTTCAAGGTCTCATCAATCACTGTTTGATCAATCACGCCTCTCTCGACTCTCATCAGGACTTTGGACACGGTAGGGTCTCGCCGTGATTCAGATCGGATCAATTTCCAATTGAGCCGGAAAGGACAGTTCTCTTGCACGAATTGAAGATGAGAAACCTCATCTTGATTGTCATCTTTGGGCTGCTTCAAGCTAGCAGAGTCTATCCTTGATAAGAAATCAGCGCTATTTTCCTGAGAGCGTACGCATTTGATTGTATAATTAAAGGCAGAGAGAAAATAGGCCCATCGTTGTAGCCCATTAGCTGCATATATTGGAACGCCCTTACGATCACCGAAAATATGCATGAGAGGACGATGATCAGTCACTAGGTCAAATTGCTTCGAGTAGAGGTAGTCCTTGAAGCGACTTATACCAAAGACTATGGCATACGCTTCACGTTCTATTTGAGCGTACTTGCGCTGTGTATCTGATAAGAGTTTTGAGGCGTAGGCGATTGGGTGTTCAGTGGAGTCTGGATAGACATGTGCCAGAATGGCTCCAACTGCTTTCTGCGATGCATCCACCGTCAACCGCAGGGGTAGCTTTGGGTCATAATGAGTCAATATTGGTTTAGAGGTAAGAATTTCCTTGATCTTCTCAAAGGATACTTGACAAGATTTCGTCCAAGCCCACTTAGTTTCCTTTCGTAGTAGGAAATATAGTGGTTCTAATATATTTGCGGCACCTTTGACGAATTTAACATAAAAGGTTACCATACCAAGAAACGAACGTAGGGATGGTGTGTCTTTGGGAACTGGGCACTGTTGAATGGCCTTGATATGATGTTCTGTGGGGTGGCATCCTGCTTCGTCAAATATGTGGCCCAAGTATTCAATAGAACGAACTCCAAACTTGCACTTGTTTGCTTTGACCCGCAAGTTTGCCTCATGAAGTGCCTTCAGTACCTCTGCTAAACGTGCATTATGCTCTTCAGAAGTAGCACCAGTGACAATAATGTCATCCATTAGAACCTTGACACCCTTGATGCCGCTAAGAACTCGTTCCATTACTTCTTGGAATACTTCTGGAGCGCTTGATATTCCGAAGCAGAGTCTCTTATAACGAAACATACCAAGGTGTGTCGAGATGGTGGTCAGGGGCCTGGAGGCTTCATCAAGTTCGCATTGCGTGAAAGCATCACGAAGATCTATTTTAGAGAAAAGCTTCGATTTCGCAAAATCGCTACAAAGGTGTTCCATATGAGGAAGGAGGTAGCTTGTGGGCTTCAATTGAGGGTTGAGCGTGATGCGGAAATCTCCACAGATTCTTGTAGTTCCATCTGCCTTGAGTATCGGTACGATCGGCGTTGCCCAATCACTTGACTCGACTGGCTCCATTATGCCAGCTTCTACGAGACGTTGGATTTCATTTTCCACCTTCTCCTTGAGAGCGAGAGGTAGACGGCGTGCCTTCAAAAAGACTGGAACAGAACCCTCTTTTAGCTTCAGCGACAATTTATATTTGGAAAATGTTCCTACCGATTCGTCAAAAACAGAAGAATAATTTTGTAAAATTTTCTGGATTTCCTTGGGTACTTTTGAAAACAATTTCCCAGTGTCAGCTGAAATATGCAATAGGGTTGAGCAATTTAGTTCATGTAGGCCCTGGCGTCCGATAAGAGGGGGACCTCCACGTTTAACAACGTAAAAGGTGAGTACACACTTATTATGTTCTTTCTCTACAGGTACTGAAAATTTCCCCATAGGAACAATAGGATGCCCGACATAATCCGACAAGTTTATGTCGTTCTTCTTCAAGGCGATGTAATCACAATTTGTCCTATAAAATTGTTCAGAAACAATATTATACAGCGATCCTGTGTCAATTTCGAAAGTAAAAGGCTTATCGCAAATTTGGAGAACCATTGTGTAAGGAGGACGGGCAGAAATTGGCCTCTTGTCCTGGAAATTGTAAAGTGCGTCACTTAGAGCAATCTCATTACTGTCTGAATCTGAGTCCTCTGTCATATAATTATGCTTACTACTTCTTTTATGGCCGGACTTCTTTTCAGGACAAACAGTGGCTAAGTGCCCTTTTACATGACAAACATGACACGAATATTCTCTGAATTTGCAATGGCTGGATTCATGATTTTTCCTGCCACAATGCTTACAAGGAGTGTTTACAAGCTTTTCTTGTCTCCTTTTTGTCCCCTCTTCTGCTTGCTGGCCCCATTTCTTAGAAATTTTCTTCTGTTTAGTATACTTATAATGCAATGGATCAGACTCACTTTTGACATGAATGCTAGCTCTCTGCTTTCTTTCAACGGCAGCCGCTTCTTTACCTGACGCCAATTCCACCAAACTTGACATCGTGACGCTGGCAGATGAAGCATCCTCCTCAAATAATCGATCCTGAACGGGTCCGTCACCATACCCTGAGGCGAATTTGTCGCGCAGGAGGACGCCGATGAGGTCTGCGCTGAAACTACATTCTGATGCTAGATTCCGTAGTCTTGCCGCCCAGCATTTGGCTGTCTCATCCGGCTTTCTGGTTGCGGTATAAAACTGGTGTCTTTTCATGAAATACGAAGCGGGAGGCGCGTAATGATTCCTTAAAAGTTTCACGAGAGTGTCATAGGTAGCATCATCCAATTTATCTGGGACACAAAGGCTTTGAAGGAGTAATAGCACTGAATCAGAAATAACTGTTAAAAGCGTTGCCCTCTTTTTGTCAGGCTTAGTTATATCCTCACGGACGAAATAGCTGGACAATTTGGTGATAAATATGTTGAAATCGGCCGTGTCGTCGAAGTAAATTCCATGTAGTGTCGACGGCATGCTGACGCGGATGATAACCGTTTCACACACGCGAATTAAAAATGCGCGATATCTTACGAAAATGTTCGAAAAATTCACGTCGCCAAATGTTATGTTTATGTCTCCTACGATTAATATGAATCGGGAGAACTCAAAGCTGCACGCGTGTCGTTTCAATAATGATTTATTAATAAATGTGATAACGTAATAATCCTTCGTTCATGATAGGTGTTGAATGCCTAGGTATGTGGATGAGTGGAGGAAGATGGAGTCACAACACAGTTCATTCATCACAATAATTATTGTACTGATTATTGCTTATCGTAACAACTCCTCAACTACATGTGAGATCTTGAGTTTCGAAACCTCTACGGGGAGGTGGGTGGGTATGCATTTCGAGGTACTGGCCGTCCTACACACAAAACGTTAAGGATATTGTTATTATTATTGTTCATTTCTAGCCTTCTTTCTTGATTGCCTTTTCCAGTTCTTTTCCAGGCGAAAATGGTGAAACAAGCAAAAAATTTAATCAGACATGACAATTTTTATTTATAAAATACTTGGGTATTTGGCCAAAAAAATTATTAGAAAAAAAATACCAGACTGTGTTGCAAATCGGCACCATACCATATTCTCACCGTACTCATACCATATCATACGAATTTCTTTCCTATCATACCATACTGTAGGTACTATACCAAATCATACATACAATAATATACCATACCATACTCATACCATGTCATACAAACCGAGTGAATATTGAAACGTCATCCATTTCTGACCTATATTTAAAATTTCAAGTATCTAGCTCATCATCAAAATTTAATTTGTTTAAACAAATAGGTATTATTTAAACAATTTTACAGACAAGAAACCGAGTGAATATTGCATTGTGATCCGGTTCTGAACTATTTTTAAAATTTCAAGTCAATAGCTCATCATCAAAATTTAATTTGTATTATTACAAAAAGGTATTATTTAAACAATTTTACAGATGAGAAACCGAGTGAATATTGCAATGTGGTCTATCCCCGACTCACGGTTAAAATTTCTAGACTGTAGTTTACCGGGAAGATGAAAAAAGGTAGTTTTATTCTGGGCGTCTGGTGGTTGGGTCACATAACGGCCGTTTTCGACGCGAAAGTTTAGTGTTTTTCCTAAACCTTTGCACGCTCACTGTGAACGAACGGCTGGTCGCACAAAAATCCAATTGGTCTTAAAAGATTCGTAATTTTTCAGGTCATTCGAAACTGAACTAAAACGTACACGGTTCAGTCAAATAGTTTGAGATATGACATCGTCGAAATGTTAAATTTCGTTTTGAACCCCTTCCCCTTGACCAAGGGTTATGAAAAGTTTCGAGGATCATTGTGGGGCTGGTCCAAACCCAGAAACCACAAAATTTCGTGCCGCGTACCCCAGGTTGGGAACCTATGCTTTATGCCAATAAAATCTTATCAATCAATCAATTAATCAATCAATCAATTCTGGTCTCGAGGTTAAGTACTCGACTCATAATCGAAAGAAACAGGACCGAGTCCAGACACCAACGGGAAAAATTTGTTCCCTTGATTCACCCTTTCCCTCAGATCACGTCAAAACACAAGCGACCGGCGGGCTACTACGTCAGAGCCTATGACGCACGAGCCTATGTCGTCAGACGGCTGGCAGAAGGCCAACTAATACGTCAGAGCCTATGGCGCAAGTGCCTATCACGTCATACGACTGGCAGGAGGCCAACTAGTACGTCAGAGCCTATGACGCACGAGACTATGACGTCAGACGGCTCGCAGGAGGCCAACTAGTACGTCAGAGCCTGTGAAGCACGAACCTACGAGGTCAGACGGCTGGCAGAAGGCCAACTAGTACGTCAGAGCCTATGACGCACGAGCCTTTGACGTCAGACGGCTGGCAGGAGGCCAACTAGTACGTCAGAGCCTATGACGCACGAGCCTATGACGTCAGACGGCTGGCAGGAGGCCAACTTGTACGTCAAAGCCTATGACATGTACAGCTTTCGTACAAGTACGCAACCACGAGGGACATTTCATGTCTTTGCGCCCCCTCCCACACCCACACCACCTACTTCATTTTGGTTTATTATCTTCGATAATGAACCATTGGAATCGCCCAAAGAAAAAAATTGTTTAACCCCCCCTCAAAATTTGTTGGTTTACGTTTCAAGATACGTAGATTCAGAAAATCGAATAAAAAAAACTCTGCAAATTCTTGACACAACGGTTTATTATCTTCCTTGTGCAGATCACCCTTCTGTCTAGATCACTAGGTCTAAATGTCAAGATCCTAAATGTTAGATTAATTATTATTATCAATGTGTGTGATTTAGTTTGACCGTCAGTAAGAATGATGTTGAGGGATGTCGGGGGTCGGTCAACCCGATGACCGACCCTCGACATCCCTCAACATCATTCTTACTGACGGTCAAACTAAATCACACACACTCATTATGGCAGAGGTAGCAACAATTGACCGACCCTCGACATCCCTCAACATCATTATTATCAATTATCACTAATTATTAACAATTTTATCAAGTACCTAGTGAAAATTATTATAATTTATTGATAGGTCTTAATAATTTGTATTTATTATTAATAATTATTATTATTAACAACATCATAATTATTATTATTAATTATGATTAATTAATACGATATAATTCTGGGGTTTTTAATACTACGTCGGTAATAATTTTTCTATAAAAGAAGTACCTACCAACAAACATTCGAAATTACCTTCATTTCCGTAGCACGAAACGCACCTCAGAA
Source organism: Stenodema calcarata (assembly GCA_963920205.1). NCBI lineage: Eukaryota > Metazoa > Arthropoda > Insecta > Hemiptera > Miridae > Stenodema > Stenodema calcarata. The sequence continues at coordinate 23,813,381 of OY986060.1, forward strand.
CAACAAACTCGACATCACTTAAGCCATATGATGTTCCAAAAAGCTTGTTAGTATGAAAATGGACCTGTATTTCAACAGTTTGATTCACGATCGTGTTGTGAGGCACAATCTTTGAGCCGTCATTGTGAACGAACGGCTGGTCGTACAAAGCTGCGCATGGTCTTAAAAAATTCTTAGGAACAAACTCTATCTAAATATGAAATAAAAACTCTGCAAATTCTTGACACAACGGTTCATTATCTTCCTTGTGCAGATCACCCTTCTGTCTATACCAGACTGTATTGCAAATCGGCACCATACCATATTCTCACCGTACTCATACCATACCATACGAATTTCTTTCCTATCATACCATACTGTATTATACCAAATCATACATACAATAATATACCATACCATACTCATACCATGTCATACAAACCGATCAACATTTAATTTGTTTAAACAAATAGGTATTATTTAAACAATTTTACAGACAAGAAACCGAGTGAATATTGCATTTTGATCCAGTTCTGACCTATTTTTAAAATTTCAAGTCAATAGCTCATCATCAAAATTTAATTTGTATTATTACAAAAAGGTATTTGACGTGACAAAAGAAGGTATGTAATAACGCACGCGTAGTAAAACTGGTGTATTCGAATAAAAACGTACTGAATAATGAACATGTGAGATAACTGATAATGCAGGAGCTATATAGGTGGGGGGCAACGAACTGTTACAAGAACTGCTACATTATAATCTCCCCCACTTATTTTGTAGAAAACACAATGAAGGATGATAATTTAGTGAAAAATTTCCCTACTCAATTTGGCACATAGTCTTTTAGATATGCTGGTGGTCTTCTATTTCTTGTGGGCCGAGGAAGATCAGTCAGTTGGATCCTTCCAGGATCAGGAAGCTGTGCATTGTTTTCGGAAGTTTGGCATTGTGGCTGAGGTTCTCTGGTAGGCCATGTTGGGACACTGAATGTGACTGCTGGTCTTCTCTGCTCAGGATTCTGCGTCACAGGCTCTATTGGAAATGGTACCTCAGTTGAGCACAACTGGTTTATATGGCGCTTTAGCACTCGTCCACTATCGAGAGCAACTGTGTAGTGACGCGTACCAAGGCTTTCTGTGATGACACCAAACTCCCATAACTCCTTGTTTTCACGATAGATTCGAGCTTGCACTCTCTCGCCAACCTTTAGCGTTCGACTCGATGGAAATGGTGGTGTACCAGCGTTGGACCGCTTTGGAGGATCAGGAAACAGGGCATCCAGCTTAATTCGTATCTTCCTGCCCAAGTACAACTCTGCAGGAGTCTTTCCACATGCGAGGGGGGTAGCTCGGTATCTAAACAAGATTTTCTGGAGTTTTTGAGTGATGGTCCCAGGTTGGTTCTCGAGGGATTTGATGCGATGCTTGAATGTTTGTACATTTCTCTCCGCAAGACCATTGGTGGCAGGGTGCCCAGGCGCAATGAACCTCTGGGAAATGCCGTTTCCAAGGCAATACTGGCGAAATTGGTCACTCGTGAAAACCGTAGCATTATCAGATACCAATATCTTTGGGAACCCATGGAATGAAAATATGTCATTTAAGAGACAAATTGTGGACTGAGTTGTTGGTGCATCTCGGAGGGCTCTCACTTCCACCCATTTCGACTTTGCATCAACGCACACAAGGTAGTAACAATTATCCAGAGGACCCGCAAAGTCAATATGAATACGGTCCCAGTTGTCATTTGGTTCGTCCCATGGATGGACTACCACCTTAGGAGGATTGCTTCGCAGTTGTGCACATTCAGAGCAACTCTTCACCAGAAGCTCTATGTCGTGGTCAATCCGTTCCCATTAGACGTACCGTCGAGCCAGTTGCTTCATTTTTGTGATGCCAATGTGCGTCGCATGAAGCTCGTTTAGGATTGCGGACTGCAGGCTTTTGGGGATGACAATACGATCAGCTCGAAACAGGATTCCCTCATTGATGGTAAATGGAGAGTCTTCTGGTCTGGTTTGGAGTTCTTGAATTTTTGATTGCAACCCGGGATCATTGGCAGTCTCAGATGCAATCACATTTGCTGTGAGTATGTCAGTCGAAATGTGTAGGAGGGATTCCGTGTAGATGTGATGGACCTCTTCATTTATCAATAATTCAGACGACCGAGACGTCTGGGTAATTGGAGCTCGAGACAAACAGTCCACGTTTGCGTTCTCAACACCCTTCTTGAACCGCACAGAGTAATCAAAACCAGAGAGAAATGATGCGTATCGCAATAGGCGAGCTGATGTCATTTGTGGCAATGATTTGTTATGACCAATAATACGCGACAGAGGTTCATTGTCTGTCACCAAAAAGAAATGTCTTCCATATATGTAGTTGTAGAAATGAGACACTGCAAATACAATAGCCAACGCTTCCCTATCCAGTTGACTATAATTTGTTTCGGATACAGTGAGAGATCTCGAGGCATATGCAATAGGGCGTTCTTGGCCATTGACTTTATGGCTCAAGATTGCAGCTATTCCAACAGGACTGGCATCAGATGTAAGGATCAGAGGCAGTGCAGGGTCAAAAGGAACTAAGACTTGATCACTACACATGGTGTTTTTCAATTCGGTAAATGCTGCATCACAAGCGTCATTCCAGTGAAAACGATGGTTTTTCCTCAATTGTACCCTAAGAGGGTACGACAACGTTGAAAAATTTGGGATGAAACGCGCGTAATAAGTCAACATTCCCAGAAATCTGCGCACGTCGTCAGCAGTTTTTGGACGAGACATCTGTAGAATTGCCTTGACTTTGGCAGCTGATTTTCGAATACTGTTGTGTTCAATTTCATGGCCCAGGTACTCTATTCGTGTACTGAAGAAGTGGCATTTTTTTTTATTTAGGTGTAAGTCGTGTTTTGCAAGACGTTCAAGACAGAGACGAAGGTTTTTCGCACATTCTACATGTGAAATCCCATGAACAATAATGTCATCAAAATACGTTTCACATTTTGGGAGGCCTTGGAGAATCTGTGTCATTATTCGGTTGAACTCAGATGGAGCCACTTTTATTCCAAAACTGAGCCTGTTCATGCGATAAGTTCCACGATGAGTACTAATTGTTTGGATCTCACTGCTAGGTTCGTCAACTTGGAGATGTAGGTAAGCCTTAAACAGATCTAACTTGCAGAAATACTTGGAGTTTCGGAGGCTGGCAAGCACCTCATCAACTCGGCGGATTGGAAAATTAGCTGATACAAGTCTTTCGTTGACGCCACATTTGTAGTCAACACATAGTCTGACGCCATTGTCAGGTTTGGGGATAACCACCAGAGGAGAACCCCAATCACTTGTTGGTACTGGAGTGATAATACCAGCTTCCTCGAGGGCGTCAAGTTCACGTTCCACCCTCTCTCTGAGCGCAAAAGGGACATTTCGTTCGCGAGTGAAAATAGGTTTTGCACCATCACGTAGAGTCAAAGAAATTTTAAAATTAGGCACGCACCCAATTTTTTCGACAAAAACTTCAGAAAATTCATGGAACGTTTCTTCCACTTGGAAAATGGCAGGGGCTGAAGTTGAACTATTCAGGGACATCAGAGCATTATCTGCATCAATTTTCTTTAATTCCAGGTCAAGATCACGAATTAAATCTCGCCCTAAAACACAATCGTGGCCTACAGGCACAACACACAGCATGCCAGCAACAGTTTTCTTTTTGTAGGTCACAGAGACATTTGCTTCACCTTTGCACGGGATGACTTTCTTAGCATAACCACGGAAGTTAAATTTTGGGGGCAGCAAGTCAACACCCAGATTCAATCCGAGAAATTTGTCTTCAGGTATCAGGGAAAACTTTGATCCTGAATCAACTTCCGCTTCGAAATGTTTGCCATTGATTTTAACAGCAATCATGTACTTGTCGTTCACCAGGGAGACTTCATGCAAATCAACTATGTCCAAGGGTTTTATTGTAACTGGCTGTATATTGTAAACACCATACGAATGGTCAGAGTGTGTGTCATCTGAGTCATGCTGGTCAAGTGAAGAAGGGGCCAATAATTTTGCATCAGCATTCTGACTGGTCAAAGTTTTGATGCAAACCTTTGAAACATGGCCTTCACTTAAGCATGATTTGCATTTCAGTTTGCTTCTCTCCACTGGGCATCTATTCGCTTTATGGGACCGATCACCACACTTAAAGCATAAATTGTGGATTCCAAGAGCTCGGTAGTCAGTTCTGGATGACCGGCCACGAGAACGGGACTGTGAACGGGAGGAGCGGTGACGAGTATCAAAATACCGACTCTTTGAGTCGTGGGACTGTGACACACGGTTCACATTTTGGAACGACGGTTCAGGAACCGTTCCGGAATGATTACCTTGCTGCAGCTGTCGTGACTGAATTCGTGATGCTTCCAAAGATATAGCCTTCCGTACTATTGCATCGAATGGAGAATCGTCTTCAGACTGAAAAATCTGTTCCCTTATCCAATTGTCTCTAACGCCACGAATAAATTGGGCGCGCAAAAATACGCTGGCGATGGACATTTTCTGTGAGGGGTTACATGGGCATTGAACAAAAAAGTCACAATCTGGGAGACAGCGTTGGAGATCGGCAACGTACTCTGCAATTGTTTGTTTTTCCGTCTGGTAAGTTGAGAGAAAATAGTGCTGGGATACTACCACATTTGTTTTTGGTGATAGTAAATCCGTAAATCCTTTCACCAAATCGACATATGAGAGGTTGTTGACGGAATTTTGGGGCCCCAGAAAAGCAGACAAGTTGTTGAAATGGACAGGCCCAATTGATGCGCATAGGAGTTGTGCTTTTTTCACGTCCGTGGTGACATTTTTGACGTTAAGATAATTGTCAAACCTCTGAAGGTAGTTCGAAAACTTCTCGTTTTTTGGGTCAAAACTCTCGAAAGGACTAATATTTATCACTCCCTCTGACGGTACCGTGGCCACCCGCGAAGTTGAGAGGAAACTCTCAACGAGTGTTCTTTGGCTTTGAGCGATAGTATCCGCAAAAGTAGACAAAATCTGTGAGAGTTGAGCCGCATCCATGATGACGTAGGGGACAAAAGAATCGGGGAAAAATGTAACAGGCAACAGGCAAGATGGCGGTGCCGAGACGAGCTAGCTTTTGGCAGAAAACAAAATCAAGATTTATAAAGCGTACTCACAGTCGATCGGTGCTCAAATAAACAAGGGCGACATGTCACGGAAAACAATCACATAAGTATAGTTTAATCCTCGTCGACAATTGACGTGACAAAAGAAGGTATGTAATAACGCACGCGTAGTAAAACTGGTGTATTCGAATAAAAACGTACTGAATAATGAACATGTGAGATAACTGATAATGCAGGAGCTATATAGGTGGGGGGCAACGAACTGTTACAAGAACTGCTACATTATAGTATTATTTAAACAATTTTACAGATGATAAACCGAGTGAATATTGCAATGTGGTCTATCCCCGACTCACGGTTAAAATTTCTAGACAGTAGTTTACCGGGAAGATGAAAAAAGGTACCTAGTTTTATTCTGGGCGTCTGGTGGTTGGGTCACATAACGGCCGTTTTCGGCGCGAAAGTTTAGTGTTTTTCCTAAACCTTTGCGCGCTCACTGTGAACGAACAGCTGGTCGCACAAAAATCCAATTGGTCTTAAAAGATTCGTAATTTTTCAGGTCATTCCAAAGTGAACTAAACATTACACGGTTCAGTTAAATATTTGGAGATATGACATTGTCGAAATTTTAAATTTCGTTTTGAACCCCTTCCCCTTGACCTAGGGTTATGAAAAGTTTTGAGGATTATTGTGAGGCTGGTCCAAACCCAGAAACCAAATTTCGTAATTTTAGCTCAACGCTAACTGGGCAAAGTGGCGCGGACGGCGGACGGCGTACGGTGTACGGCGTACGGCGGACGGACGGATTTTTTTTATTCGATTTTCTGAATCTACGTATCTTGAAACGTAAACCAACAAATTTTTGGGGGGGGGGGGGGGGGGTTAAAAAAATTTTTCTTTGGGCGATTCCAATGTTTCATTATCGAAGATAATAAACCAAAATTTAGCCTGACTAGGTCAATCAAAAGATCACAACGCAAAATCGACATGTAAGTGACGTAACCATAAGTCGTTTTTGGTTACCAAGGAACTTTTATATTTTGATTCAGCAACAATAATTGTATAAAAAAATATAAAAGTTCCTAATTATTAGCCTTTGGCATGAATAACGCATCTGATTTTTGTACTAAACTCATCAGTAACACTTTCTCTTCACTAAAAAACTCGTGAAAGACGACGACTGACAACACAAACAAAATAAAACGCACACTATCGCCGCTACTTGAGGCCAAATATATTTGATAAGAGATATATATTTGATAAGACATTTGAAAAGAGACGAATGTTAAAACTATCGATAGTAGGTACTATCGATACTATTGATAGTTTAGGAAAAAACCATCGATACTATCGGAAATCGAAACTATCGATAGTTCAACACCGCTATCGAAAACTGAAATGAACGAGATGGTGATAACAGATAACACGTACATGCTCTACCTACCATGATACCACAATGTAGAGATACATTGACGAAGAGAAGATATCCATCAATGTTACCATTCGCCTTTGAAGGAAGACCAAATTTTTCGTGAACCATCATTACTGAACTTAAAAGACCGCTGCTGGCCTCAATAAAACGTTACAAGTTCAAAACGTCAGACTCGTAACCGAATTACACTGATTACACGCGAACTCTCACATATTGTAAAGCTCGTTACTACGTTATTTGGTTCGTGCTTCACTTCCCCACTAAAATCTACTATTCCGTTCTCATCTTATTCTTCTCTGATTTCCCCCTTTTTTTCCCCAAGAAACTCCTTACAAAGTGCCGTGGAACTCTGTTTCCTCTTTCCACGACATTGTCACGGCCTGCCCGATTTGTTTTCTCACATTCCTGTCCCATTTCACTCGACAACAACAGGTTTTTACGTCTCAGCAGAAAATGTGCCTCTATTTCTCCGCTGTATAAGATTGAATTTCCGTAGTCAAAATTATTTTTTAAAAAACTAGAATTTTTTATTATTAGAGGAGAGTAGAGTATTATGGAATAGTCTGGAAATATATTTATACTCAGGTTTTAGTTCTGTTCAGTGCATCTACCTCTCGGAATTATCATTAACAACTTCCAAAAAACTCCCACGATGCTCTACCGTGAGAATTGACCGCCTCTAACTGTTACAGAACAAATTTTGTTTTGTGCTTCACAAGAATTTTTGTCCTTCAAATATTTGTACTAACTAAGTACTACAATTTGACTCAAGCTTCAAGTTGTAGTTATTGTTATTGAGATGGGGTTTTCACCGACAGTAGTTCATCAGTTTTTAGGCGACCTGTCCAAGATGGCGTGTCGGGTATTCCATATTACCCGACATTGAAAAAAGTTGAAATAGTAGATTATCTCTAAATTTTAGTAGGTACTTTATATGCTAAACAAGATTTATGAAAAAAAATCAAAATTGACATCAGGTTAAATTAGAAAACAAAGTTTAGTCTGTTAAAGACTAATAATTATTGTAAACCCACTGAGATGTAAATATAAAATTTAAACAGTTATATGCCATTTAAACAGTTCTTCCCATTCTGATGTCATCTGTAATGGAGTACTGGACTAATGGACACTGAGTGCATCTTCTGTGACGGAAAATTCTCCGAAGGGTTCCAAAGCTAGTCTTTATGGGCTCATCTTGGTTGGGGCAGAAATGGCAAATTACGTGTGCGATTTCTATCTACATTCATGAAGAAGACTCATTATAGGTATTAAAGTTTTTCTTTTTCAAATTAGAAATAAATAGGTTTCCTGTACTTTACATGGCTTTTTCTTTATACATATTGTTGCGCTCTGAACGTGATCAGAATCTTGTTGTTCAGAACACGCGATTTTTGAGTACGAAAGATGCGGAACACATAGTAAACGACAGTACACATAGTAAACGACTTAGTACACATAGTAAACGACAGAGTCTGTCGTTATTATTATTATTATCTGATAATACTGGTTTGATATGAGCGTGAATCGAAAAACAGAGCAGAAGTCTTTTGGCAGTGAATTCAGGATTGTCTGCGACGGTTTTTGTTATAAAAATGTTTCGGATATTCGAGTTTTAAAAAGGTAGGACCGCGAATAAACTGCAGATTCATATGTGTTCGGCCGCAGCCTCTCATGAGAGGCTGTGGCCGAACACATATGAAACTCCTGTCCCACGTTACTCGCCTATTTCACATTACCCTCCTCAAATTTCAATTATTCTTATGTTTTATTAACAAGAAAATGAATAATAGTGGTTTAAGCATTTTAAAGCTAACTCAATACACCTACTAACTCTCAGTTTTATTTACAGGCGAAAGCGAGTTCTCTGCAGTGAGCATAATGATGAGGCAGCTTAAAGACAGCGGAGAGGTAATTTCATCTGTTTGTTCATCTGCATTTTACATTATTATCACCGAATGAATAATTCATTCTAAGCATTAAATGCTTAAATTTTATAATTTGAGAAATTTAGGTTCTCACTTACGGTTCTTAAATATTTCATGAATGCTGGATGAGCACTTTACTAATAGTTTTAAGCAGTACAGGATAATATAAGTAACAAATCTTGAGCTGAAAACACGGCTTTGTTGGAAAATACATTCGTTATCCTTTAAAAATCACACAGGACTTCTTAGCAATTTAATTTTGGTTGATAGTTTACGAATTATTCGAGGTTGCAGGTCGCGATCCATTGGAATCGACCTGAAAAAACAAAACAAAATTATTCATAATTTATACATTATTATACATTAGTTACCGATGATGGCTATTTGGTCACCTTCTAGAACGAACACACTATAATATAGTACGAAACTGACACAATACGAAACTGAAGTAATGAGGTGAAATATTATTTCACCTCATTACTTCAGTTTCGTATTGTTATGTGACTGGGATGGATATTGTATACAAAACAGTGACTCAGACTAGGCATGGCTGATACGATTATTTATTGGTATTAGGTTATCGAGTAACAGCGACTGCCTGGTAATATGTTGTGGTATTAGGCTATTTTGGTAATAGGTTACCGGCGATTCGAGAACCTTTCCAGCGCCCAAAGCTGACTAACAGAAAGGTTGGGCTCTGGAAAGGTTCTCAAATCGCCGGTAACCTATTACCAAAATGACCTAATACGACAACCTATTACCATACGGTCGCTGTTACTCGAAACTAACTCAAATAACTTGTCGACAGTTATGATCGCACACCTTTCACGCATTCGTTTTCCGTAACCTATTACCTACCTGGTAGGTATTACCTGTAATAGTCCCAGCCAACCTATTTCCACGGAATCCCGAATGGCCGGCGACAAAGAGGCCCTTCCCTCAAGTTCTCAAAACAGTTATTCCAGTAATAGGGTTTTTCTGGTAATAGGTTATCTGGTGTTAGGTTACTGGATAGTATTAGGTGATTTGAAGCGGTTACGTTAATATTCCCCACCCCTAACTCAGACAGCGATCTGTATTGGAGATAATTTGCCGCGTTTGGTGCAAGCAGGGTAGTAGTCGTACAATTGCCTGTTGCCCAGACGAAAACAAAAGTTGGCTCTGTAGTTGATTCGAAATGGTGTGCGGATTTTCCACAAAAATTCATATGCAACGATAGTTCTCGAAACATTGTCGTGACGCGAAGTACGGACTTCCCACAATGGAGTGTGTTGCAACATGAAAGAAGGGAATCCTCTTCGTCGTAAATTTTCAGACAAAAAATGTTCACGATGCGACGACAACGATCAAACCAATAAAATGATGATTTACAGTCGGTTCCAAACGTTGAAAGAACGGTTTTCGTTGAGCGGAGGAGGAGTTGAAAAGTCGTGCAGCTGCTTCCTCACGAACTTGTCCCTGAGTTGGGTCGAACCCGGGCGAAAATTCTTCACAATGGGCCAACGTACCCGGAGGACAGTGGCCGTATAAATAAACGCTACTTGTATTTAACTTAAATTGATTTCTTTGGAAGCCGACGGTTCGTGAGAGTCTTTACGATTTTAAAAGTGGGCAGGATGTAATGAGAAACTGATTACACTCGAGCTCAAACGTTAGAAGTTGTAGTTTTTATGACCTACACACTGAATTACACAACAAAAAATTCATTTGAAACTTTAAAAAAAGTCTAAAGAAAAGAAAGAGAACACCTCTCCATTTTCTAAGAGCTAACATCTGAAGACCACCATTCGGTCTGTCGGCTGGTTTTCCTCGAAGTTCATGAAATTAATTACAATTCCATCTTATTAAAAGGGATACATACACGAACTATAATTACATAGATAATTATATATTGTTTGGATTCAGAATGCCCCAAGTGGCCACGTTTTCAAAAAATGACCCAGGTCCTGACAGTTTTGAAATTCACCAATTACTTTCTGACGTGGTTTTGAAGTGATTGAAGTAGTCTTCTGAAGTGATTTTGATAAACTGAAATGTCAACCTCATAGTGAGGCTTCTCTATTGACATCTGCATTGAATATGCACACCTACAGCTAAAATAATATTTTAGGTACATATTATGTACCTACAATAAGGCTTTCGCGATAGTCTTCTTATTCCGATGGAGGCCAATCCGACCTAAAATAGTTCCAAAAGCTGTCACCACGTTGCGCTGCAAAATGAGAAAAACTTACTTTGAAAACTTCAGCCGCAATTCTCGGTCGATTGTAAATTTGAAAACGGCAATGCACTCTTTGAGAACGTAAAATACATTCGAGTTACAAAAATGTAACCGTGGTCAGAGGTCAGCATGAGGAAGTTGTGTAGAAAGAATACAGTTCTCTTGTAACTCAGTATAATTTTCTATATTTGACTTCTTTTCGAGTTGGGGAAAGTGTTCGAGTCGCATAAAAAGATGAAATGTTGGGGGAAACGGGCGTATCTACGAGTAGATCCTGATGTTAGACATGATAAGTCAAGGTCTGGTTAGGTTAACGAGTGGTTGGTTTATCTAAGATTCTACCACCAGACACTCTCTGTCTCCGAAGACTTCTGCGATTCAAGTGCATGCGCAGAGCAATTTTTCGTATTTCATTAATGCTATTAATATCCTGACGGTATAACATCGAGTATTGGTAGAGCTGGAGAGTGGGTGGTTTACGATCCACTAATATCTACGTTAGGCGGGCAAGTAGTGACTTGTAATTAATGCCAGGGCGTACGGCTGTTAAACCGTAAAACGACTAATAAGAAGTCTGTTTACAATTACCGACCGAAGGGAGTTTATGAAAAAAAATGCCTGTCTTCGAGTAAGAAAAGAAATTTGTATGATTACCCTTCGCAGATCGGAAGTTGGTCCCTACTTTTATTGCCACAGTAGAATTTGTATTGTTATGGCAAATTTTCGGATAACTACTATAATTCATTATTCATTATTCATTTTCATTATTTTTTGAAATATTTACATCATTAGCCTTATGTGTAGAATTTTCACGAATACGATCATTGTTTCAACATTGAGGACTATGAATTTCTACCTACTCTTGGAATTGTCGATTGATTGGATTTATCATTCTATTTATTTTCAGTGATGTTTCACCTCATATAATGAAAGATTATGATGTAATGATTGCTCGACCTTTCAGGCCAATCAGTGATCTATTCTCCTGAAAACCTGATTCGAGGAAAAGGCCATTCTCCCTGCAACCGATGCTATTTAATGACCGAACGAACTGTCCTAAGTCATACACCAAGTATTACGCGCCGACAAACAACATTCCGTCACACCGTCTTGAGAGAGAAGTTTTGCTGGGGCTTTGACGTTTTCAACAGAAGACAAGTTCCGGATCCAGACAAGAATCTTTCTGTAAAAGGAGCTTTTTGGTCAAGTCACTTGATGACATTCGCGTTGCGATGAACTGGATTGTTGCTGGAGAAGTAAAAAAATGTCTTGACTCCATTTCGAGACCTTTGCGTCATTTCAAGACGATAAACAGCGGGTTTTCAACTAGTCATCGTATTCCTCTCCAATCCTCGAAGGAGAATATCCTTCGAGGATTGGAGAGGAATACATATTACCTATGTGCTAGAATTCCCTTGTCGGTTAGGTGTAGGTACCAACTTGTTATTTTTCCAATAATTTGGAGAAACCCAACCGAAACATCCCTTTTTGCATCCAACACGTATTTGGGTATCTACGCTATAACGACACGGTTTTAGTTGGATTTAATCTTTGAACCTTTGAATCTTCTCTCGAATCATCCATTGAATCTTCCCTCGAATCATCCCTCGAATCTTCCCTTCGATACAATCTTCGGGTATAAAGTGTTCCTGATTTATTCATCATTCATCATATGGCTTATGAATCGCTGGATTTTCATCTCAATTAGACGATTTCAAAACATTGTAATGATCAACTCTAAATTGTTGGATATCCTCAAATATACGTTTTCTGAATCAAATTTAAGGTTTTCAGAATGAAATCCAAGATTTTCCATTTCAAACTCGAGGTTTCTCATTTCAAATTCAAGTTTTCCCTAATGAAATCCAAGGTTTTCAAATTCGAGGTTTTTTTTTTCAAATACGCAACGAGGAGGCAGAGTGAAAGACGGAGCTGGAGTACGAAAAACGAAACAATGTGCATAACGAAGGAATGCGCGTAAAGAAGGGATAACCATTTCATTACTTCTGCTTGCGGAACCTCGTGAACCGTATTGATTAATTTGCCACCTGAATATTGGGAACAGAAGCCTCGAGCGAGTGGAATGCGACTAAATGTTTACAAAAACTGTCCGTTCAAATTTGAAATAGCCAAAAGCTAGGTACCACCTGGTTCTTCCTCCATGAGAAAAATATAGAAGTACAAAAATATCTTCAAAATTCGTTGATTTATCCAACTTCAAAAACCGCCAGGTCTCCCTGCCGCACCCTGTACAAAAGACTGGCAAACCAACTTCTTGGAAATCCTTGAATTTGAAATGGAAAACCTTGGACTTCATTAGGAAAAACGTGAATGTGACTCGGAAAACTTGGATTTCATTCAGAAAACCGCGAATTTGATACGCGAAAACTGGAATTTAACTCGGAAAAGGTGTAAATACCAAAGTACCACTAAAGTTATACAACAAACAACATCCTTGATTACACTTCAGATTACTCGACTCCACGTAGGTACGTAAGTAGTATCGAATCTCATGTCCGTCATCCATCTTCATAGTACTACCCCCTGACATTGAAACGTCAAGGATAACCAGCCATCTATTACTGTCTCGGGTAATTGCTTTTTAAACTCCCGTGGCTCACCCATCCATTGATCGTGAGAAATTACTGTTCTTGAACCTGTTGGTTTATTGTGACGGATCTGAGAGGTAGTTCGGGTACAAATGTCATTAGAATCATATTAGGTAAAGTTGTTGAGTCCCTTATTGGTTCACTTTGAAAATTAAAGTAGCTTGGGTACCAAAACTTATTTACTCGTACCTACTCTTTCCGTGGTTTGATTATGCCAGGTGTCAAATGGACCTCTTCTGTTAGACATCATGGTGAACTTCGCCATCAGAATTGGGTCCATGAAGCTGTCGTTGCTGTTACAGGCGTGTGGATTTGACCTATTTATTAACACACGCTTGAAATTAAAAACTCATTGCCCCATTGAAATAATTATAACACTTAATAACACTAATAATTATTACCTATGAATTACAGTAATATAATCTACGGTGAATTCAATTGATAGTTGCGTGGAGGACTCCCAGGACACGCTCTTCTCACGATTAACGGAGCTCTATCGTGCCTGTAATAATTGTCATTGCAGCACTTATCACCACCTTGGGTAATTTTTCTCGGTTTTCCCCCAACTGTAGTTCTGTACGTAATGTGAAGATGAAAAATCGTGAGGCGATACGGCACGTTTTAATTGCTACGAAAACGTATTGTCGCTCTCTTAAGATAGACCTTGTTTTGTTTCCACCTCAATTTTAAATTATCTTCGTGGGCAATTGGTTGTGTCTCAGTGCAATAATGAGTTACCTACCTCTTTTTCTTCTTCTTTCAGAAAAACCCCAACGAAGATTCAGATCTCGTTTTTCTGTTTTTTGTTTTTTTTTTTTTTTTTTTGCCCATTCAAGGTCGACTTGAGAGAAATGAAATATTTTTTCTTTATCCAGACGAGGTAAACCACGGAGGTGAATCTAATTATCGCGACGAATATTTTCCGGTGCGTTGTGTTCAATTGTTCGTGGGGTTCAGGATGACGGGGTGGTGTACGGATACGGTTTGGTGGTCGTGGGTAGCCGCCCGTGGATCCTCATTGTGTATAAGAATTCGACTGAAGACGAGAAAAATGTTTTTATAACTTTCTGAAAAATTCGAAGCAACGGATCTTACGCATAACACGAGTTTCGTCTTGGAAAAGTGCGAGATACTTTCCATAGGTCGTACAGATCACTAACCAGTACTTCTTTACCATCTAGCGCGTTGTTCAGGAAGTCGCCAACTAGGTGGAGTGCCACAGGGCAGTGTATTGGGACTTCCACTCTATCTAATCTACACTGCTGATCTATCAGAAGTAGAAACCTAAATTTGCAGATGACACCGCAATCCTGGCCGTTGGTGAAGACAACAACGAATCCGTTACTAAACTACACCACTCGATCTCCAAAATACAAAGATGGACTGCACAATGAAGGATCAGAATGAATGAGACCAAACGCTCAATAAACAAATCTTCAAGGCCTATGGGTGTGAGCTGTGGTGCTGAGCAGCAAAAAGCAACGTCGGAGTTGGACGAAAAATGTCAGAACAAAGTGCTCAAGAACGTCGTCAATGCGCCCTGGTCCAGTCGCAAATTACATCCACCGACCTCTTGGAGTGGAAATGGTTCAAGCCAAAATTGAAGATTTGCAACAGCCCGTCAGCAGAGGCAACCCACGTCACTGAAGAGACGGTGGGAAATTCACAAATAAATTTGAAATTTTGTGGAAAAACTTAAATTTAAGTAAAATTCTTGGTAAAATTGGAAAATTTGAGTGATATCCACAAAACAATTCTGTAAATTTTAGTAAAATTCACAAAAAAGTGAATCTCCGGAAAAATTCACAAAAAGATGTGATTATGGCTTTATTCGTATTTATATTCATATCTGTATTCGTATTCATATTATATTCTGATTTATGGAATTTATTCGTAGTCATATTTATGAATATGAATACGCCCATCTCTTACTGTAATGAGATCCTACCATCGAGATTTACCCGCTATGTGTATGAGTGTATGAAATGTAGGTTGTACACATCAATAAAACTCTCGTATAAATACGGTAAATTTACCTATTTCCTATGCTGCCGGTGCTGTTGAAATCCTCTCAGGAAAATAAAACCGAGAAAGGAAGAACCGCGAGCCCTTCTGGAAGCATCACGATGTCTTTGAACCTCCAGACTTCTTACAAATAGAACAGGCTCCCGCTGTACACGGCAGGATATTGCTCCTGCCGCTGCTCTATACAGCTGTTTGGTTCTTTTTTTCTTCAATTTTTTTCTCTAATTCAAAACTTATAATGGCCAGCGGTCGGGGGGGGGGGGGATCCTTTCAATTGTGAAGGCCTTCAAAAGGTGGTTTACTGCTTTGGTTGTCTTTGTTCCGGGATAAACGACCCGCTGAGACGGTCACGATCCTCCAGCGTCGAAACAGAAAAACTTCTTGTCGTGGGGAAATGAGCGCGAATGCCAATTTTCCGTTTGAGCACCTAAGTAACATGTTTTTTATACTTTGTTAAGATTTGTGAAGCGCACCCTGTTATAACTGTTCTGTGTAGTGTTGTACTTGCTTAGAACGGTACAGTAATCGGTTTGATGGTAGAAACAACGGACGGCTCACTTATGATTTACCTACCGCCGACTTGTGTAATTGTAGTGTACCAACAATCATGTAGTGTACCATTCACAGTAATTTGTCACGTTTGACTGATGTTTTCGTAATAAATGATTGTAAATAGGTACCCTGATTCACCTACCTACTACGAAATCGTAAAAGGTTTTTTTTTTCAATTCTATTTATTGGCCTCACAATTTACACCGTATTTAGCCATGATAGGGGGTTAATACTAATTTGTAGGTTTAAATATGAATTTATTTACAGTTCGATCTCTGAACTTTTGATAAATTTGACAATAGACTTATATGTTCTACTAGACTCTATTCTGAGCTACTTTTAGATCATTTGGGGTGGCAATAAAGTCAGTATGCGACTTATATTTAGATCTGGATATCGAAGCCCTAGCAAACCTGTTGTGGTACTCGATGCGCTATTACAGAAACCCGTTGCTAGGCTTGATAGAACGCTATTGAAAAACATATGTGTGATAAAGTTTCAGTTGGAGTTAAACCTTTAAACGGAATTACCTATCTCTTTCCTAGATAATTTCAAAGTTATCATATAATACTACATGGTGGCAGCGGTAAACAACCATGGTTAAAAAGAAGACAAGACGTCAATCTAGGCATTCGGCTGGTGGTGAGGAAGATGATCAACTTCGATCCTTGGACCGTCAAGATCGTTCTTCGGGAAGTGAAGATCACATAGAGGGAGCACTCCCCTTGGAGATCGGCCGAAGGAAAGCAATGGTACTCAACAACAGCAACTTCCGCATAGATCCTCCACGGAATTTCTCGTTTGTACCGGCGGCGTGGACATCGTGGAAAAACCGATACGAAAGATTCCGGTCAGCATCGGGATTAGTGGACGACACGGATAAAAAACAGGTAGATACACTAATTTATACTATGGGAGAAAAAGCGGACGAGATTTACGGGTCTTTTAGGCTTGAAGATGATACCCAGATACGATACGACGATATTTTACGTAGGTGTGATAGCTATTTCATTCCTAGGAGAAATCTCATCTATGAGCGGGCAAAATTTTTGAGGAGACGCCAGACTAGCGAGGAGAGAGTGGACGATTTTATCACTAGTCTTCATACGCTCGCTAGGACATGCGATTGGGGCTCCATACACGACGAAATGGTTCTTATGGTACTCATTTTGGGACTTGAGGATGAACGTATGTCCGATCGACTGTTACTTGATACCAACCTCACCCTAGACAAGGCGGTTGCAGCAGTTCGTCAGGCTGACAGAGTCATGGTGGAGAAAACTGACCTGAAGAACTCTGATAAACAACAAATTGAAGCTGTAAGGGTAAAATCTCGCCAGTCTAATGTAAGTGAAAAGGACAAGCAAATATGCTACGACAAAAATAAGTTTCCTTGTCAGTGCGTGTGGTGTGGACAGACACCGTCACACCGTAAAGGCCTCTGCCCAGCAAGAGCAGCTACATGTAGATCCTGTAACAAAGTGGGACATTACGCGGCTGTGTGCAGGTCTAAGAGAATTGATGATGTCAGCGAAGACAAGGTCCACCCAAACGACGACGAAAAATATTTTGTTGGAAATATTGAGGGCGATCGCAACAGATATGATCCATGGATACTCACCATCACACTCAATGGTCAGCCAGTACAATTCAAGATCGATACAGGAGCCGATGTTACGGTGATACCTCCTGGCCTTATTGCCGAAACTGGATCTATCTCAAAGGCACCAAAAATTTAACTGTACAGCGCCGGGAAGAACAAACTCGACGTTTTGGGCACTATACAGGCTAATTTATCATACAAAAAGAAGAACATAAGACAACAAGTATATGTGGTTAAAGATCTCGCCACTCCTCTCTTGGGGCGTCCGGCAATTGAAGAACTTGGAATTCTAGCCATTATATCAAGTGTTGAATGTGGAAAAATAAATTTCTTTGAGGCTTATGAGCATCTTTTCAATGGGTTAGGTACGATTCAAGATCCATATACCATAAAGCTTAGTGAATCTGCCAAACCATTTGCCATAACAACACCTCGTTCTGTCCCGATTCCGTTATTGGATAGCGTTGAAACCGAACTAAAGAATATGGTCGCAAACGGAGTCATTTGTCCAGTGGACCATGCCACGGAGTGGTGTGCTCCTATGGTCGTGGTACCAAAAACAAATGGAAAAGTGAGGACATGTGTAGATTTGACAAGACTGAATGAATTAGTACAACGCCCTTATCACCCAATTCCAAAGGTGGAATTTTCGCTTAGTTCAGTAGCAGGAGGCAGATTCTTTTCCAAACTCGATGCAAACAGCGGGTTCTGGCAAATTCCCCTGGCAACCGAATCGCAAGACTACACCACCTTCCTCACTCCATTTGGGAGGTACAAGTTTCTCAAACTTCCATTTGGTATCACAAGCGCTCCAGAACATTTTCAGAAATGCATGCATAAAATTTTAAGAGATCAAAAAAATGTTGCGGTACATAATATGGATGATGTGTTGATATGGGGTAAGACGATCGAAGAACACGATTTAGCTGTGCGACAAGTACTCGACAAATTTAGCGAGGTAGGCCTTACCCTGAACAGAGAAAAAACCGAGTTTCACAAGACAACAATAAAATATCTTGGGCATTGGATTTCGGCTGAAGGTTTGTCACCCGATCCAGACAAGATTAAGGCCATCTTGGATATGCAAGTTCCGACTACTATTAAAGAACTCCAAAGAATCTTAGGTATGATAAATTTCCTTTCAAAATTCATCCCCAACAAATCTGAACTACTGACACCTCTACGAGTACATTCACTACTGAAAGCGGGGAAAAGATGGGAGTGGAACCAGGTGCAACAAGAAGCATTCAAAAAACTCAAAGAAATCATCACATCACGCCCTTGCCTTGCTATATTTGACAAATCATTGAAAACTATCATTACATGTGATGCTTCATTGGCAGGTTAGGAGCTGTTCTGCTGCAAAAGCAGAAGGACGATTCAGTTCGACCTGTCTTCTATGCGTCACGTTCACTCCTGCCTGCAGAAAAGAATTACGCAAACATAGAAAGGGAGGCTGTAGCGGTAACGTGGGCATGCGAGAAATTTCGAGATTTCATAACCGGAATACATGTTGATATCCAAACCGATCACAAACCCTTAGTTCAACTTCTCAAAAACAAACATTTGGATGATCTATCACCTAGGATACAGAGGATTCGACTTAGGATGATGCGATACAATTACACAATAACATACGTTCCCGGTAAACAACAAACATTGGCAGACACACTTTCCAGAGCGCCTCTCACATTCTCGGTTCTGGATGAAAAAGAACAACTTCAGGAGGAAACAAATGCTTTCATCCAAATGGTGGTTGGCTCAATAAATTTAACTGACACCACGTTAGCCAACATAGTTAGTGAGCAAAACACTTATAGAAATACCTTGATATCTATATCAGATAAAATTTATCTTTATATTTAATATTAGTAAGAGGTCGAAATAACTTCATTATTTGGTGGCTCTAGGTACCTACAATACAAAACAAGTTTGAGAACGAAATAAGGTATGGCAATTCCGACTTCACGATCGTATTCAGCGTGTAAAAATCATTAAAATGAGGTGTCACTTGTCAGACTTTCATTTCTGGGCAGTGTTGAGCCACCTGGTTCGAACAGGAAACACTAGGCAACATTTTATTTATTTATTTATATTTATATTGATCTTATTTTAATTTTATTTTTATTTTTCTTCAATTTTATTTATTATTATTTTTTATTTATATATTTATTTATTTAAAAAAAAATCCAGTATTATTATTATTATTATTTTTCTCACAAACACAACATAACTCACCCTTCCCCCACACAATTCACGCATACACATTACACAAACACAACACTTCGCTTCCCCACTACCTTCCACAAGCCCACATTCCTCCTGCACGCTTCCTCCATGCCGCCACCACCCGCGCATACCACCAACCACCTTGGACCTGGAAACGGAGAGAAGCACACCCCACCACTTCTTCCCTGGCTGATGACGCTGTAATGCGAAAATTTCCGTTATTGTCAAGTTTTTCTGAATTTCTGTAAGTGTTTTCTATAATTTTCATCCTCCTGTACATTCATTCAAGTTCATAATTCACGCGAGTGTCTTTAGTTTCACCAATCCATCGTATAAAAAAATATATATACACATATGAAGAGGATTCAAGCAAAACTCGACATGTCCACTTTTGGCCAAAATCGTTTTTTCTCCATTTTCTATTGTCAATGGCACATCTCTACACGTCCCTAAATTTTCGCCGTTCAAAAGTTATTCTATCCACGTTAAAGAGGTGGCTTAACCTAGCAGTTTCAGTCAAAACTCGTTTTGTCCATCCTGCGCAGTTATTGGGAGTTTTTCCGTGTTGTTCCAACCAAAACTCGTTATGTCCACTCCCTGACTCACAGCCGTGATGGAACAGATTTTTCAAAACTTTACTCGTCCACACACCTCGTGATAGTTTGTCATTCTTCAATAGTTTATCGCCTTTTCGGAAGATGGCAGCACCTGCATGATATGCAGTTGAAACCTTACTTTAGTGACGATTCGTTAGATGTCGTGCTCGTTCCCCTGCGGCAAACAGGTGGTTTCACAAAACTCAACATGTCCATGTGTGTTTCACAAAACTTATCATGTCCAAAACATTTATGCCAATAAATTGGTTATACATTATGTTGGGAGTTCTGCATCCAGGGACATGATTCGCACTGGCCTACTGATTGTTAATCCCCCATATCAGATTAACCAGAACATCAGGTTGCTGCAGAGCAAGTTTTTTGCTTCTCCCGGAAATTTTTGAAAAGTGGACATGTTGAGTTTTGCTTGAATCCTCCTCATATAATTTTTGGTGTCTTTTGGCAGTGGATTCAGGATGGTCTGAAACGGAGTTTGGTATGAAAATTTTTCGAAAAATCGAGTTTTATAAATTTTGGACTGAGAACAATAGCTATGTACATTTTCTTCGAAAATTCGCTGAAACAGCCCTCAGTACAAGAAATCGATTTGTTAATATTTAATATTTTTCCAAAAAATGGATACTACAACTATTGCAACTGTTTCCCAGTTACCTAAGAAACAATAATTCAATAATTTCCAATTATTGGAAAATCAGCTTTAGACCTACTCTATGATGGCAGTTCAACACCATGCAAACAAGATTTTGGTAACTACATCTTCCACCCAATGACGTCATCGGTCCTAGGTACACGACCTTACCCAATGGTGTAAATAATAATTAGGAAGTAAAGAATTATTACAAGACTTCCGAACAAAGAAGTGCTCTTTTCTGTTGTTCTTTAATAATGTGCAATGAATTTTCAAAACATCACAACAGGGTTAGCCGAGATGTCCCCGGTTACCATTCCTTCTCTGTGGTGATATAAACCAGTTTTTATCAGTGAGATAACAAACTTGAAAGTCGTATTTTCACAGGTATCTTATTATGTACCTATCTCTAGTGATCAATTTTTCATTTCAATTTCAAATGAATTTGAAAATTATTTGAGATGATTAAATGCTACTTACTGAGCAATCAATCCAACATCCAATTCATGACCTTCACGCTGGTAAGTTGGCCTATGTATAGTGTATACTGTGTGCTCCGGACTTGTACTTACTTCCGTTGGCCTACATTTCATTGATTTTTGTTTCAACAATGAGTAAACTAACCATGTCGTATTTCGAAGTAAGACCATGAATCCGTTTCAAAGGGAGTAAATTAATTTGTTCATCAAACCAGGTTCGCCTAACCATTTGGTTCCCTGTCTTCAATGAAGAAGATGACATGTTCTTCCTTTAGAAATACTCGTACATTGCGTAGTTACAGAGTTGCTCGTTAATTCTTATCGACAAACACTATAAAGCTACTGTTGAATTGAGGTGTTATTGAAATAGAAGAATCCTAGTTTCATTTCGTAAACACAGATTGTTGTATAATTGGGTGTACAACCTTTACGCATGCCACCTACAACATGTAGGTGCACTTACATGCCAGTAATAATTTCATTTTGACATTTTATGTCTTTACTATGGCACATAAATGAAAAATCGTTACGCGGAGTGCGTTACGCGAAGTGTGTTACGCGGAGTGCGTTACGCGAAGTGTGTTACGCGGAGTGCGTTACGCGAAGTGTGTTACGCGGAGTGTGTTACGCGGAGATTCCCTAATGATCCTTGAGGGACTTCTGAACACAACTGACCGATCCCAGATCAGCTGAGTGGCTCTAGAATCCAGTTTTTTCCCTAATGATCCCACGATTCTGAGATTTGGTATGTGGGCCCTTGAGGGACTGCTGAACACAACTGACCGATCCCAGATCAGCTGAGTGGCTCTAAAATCCTGTTTTTTCCCTAATGATCCCATGATTCTGAGATTTGGTATGTGGGCCCTTGAGGGACTTCTGAACCCAACTGACCGATCCCAGATCAGCTGAGTGGCTCTAGAATCCAGTTTTTTCCCTAATGATCCCACGATTCTGAGATTTGGTATGTGGGCCCTAGAGGGACTTCTGAACACAACTGACCGATCCCAGATCAGCTGAGTGGCTCTAAAATCCAGTTTTTTCCCTAATGATCCCACGATTCTGAGATTTGGTATGTGGGCCCTTGAGGGACTTCTGAACACAACTGACCGATCCCAGATCAGCTGAGTGGCTCTAGAATCCTGTTTTTCCCTAATGATCCCACGATTCTGAGATTTGGTATGTGGGCCCTTGAGGGACTTCTGAACACAACTGACAAAGCGTGTACTATTCGTGGCGACGTATCTTTCAAATGGGACAACACTGAACGATAAAATCAAGTTCTTCGAGCAATATCTACTACCGTACTCGATCAAACTCAAGGGTTTGTTTCTGTTCATCGACGAGCTCAAGCTATACGACTTACCGGTTGTACCTACTGTGTGGAGATTTCAACATTGACTTGCGTTCTGAAGAGGGGTTAGCGTTTCGTAAATTTATGACTGAAACTTTTGGGTGTGAATTAAACAATTGTCCGGAAATCTCGACGACACGAAATATGACGTGCGTCGATGGAGTTTTTACGCGGAATGTGTCAAATATACAAACTCTAGCCTACACATCGTTCTTTTCCCATCATCGGCCATTACTCAGCGTTACAAATTCTGATGATAATAATGATGTAATTATGGAATGAGTAAAACAAAATTGTATTTTGAAATTTATTTGAATAAAAAAAATATTTTTTTTTAAAAAACGTGTTTTTGCAATCCACAAACAAAAGTACAATACGGGGTTTTATAGGAAGGGGAAAGGGGGCGCAAAGACATAAAATGTCTCTCGTGGTTGCGTACTTGTACGAAAGCTGTATCCACCGTATGAGTTTGATTAATAATTTATTCTATTTTATTACCATAAACGGGCATGATGTCCAATAACAGACATCCTATGGGAATGAAAATCATTTCATAAAAAAATAAAAACAAATTCTGACATCCGATACTAGTTCTTAATAGTAGGTACTACTTACTCAACGACACCGAGTGAACTTCAACACCATCATCACTGCTCAAGCGATTCAAAATCCTCTGTGCTCTGAGCAGAGAATTGTTTAACAGGTAATTGGTGGTTGTTGTAGGTACATAGAACGGAAGGCTATTGCGAGTGCAGTGGGGCATGGAAACAAATTAGATGAAGAAGCTGAGGACAGTCGATAAAATTAGAAATAATTAGTTTGAAAAGAAAAATACCATCCGCAGCACGACGGCGACCCTCCAGAGAAGTCAGTCTACAGCCACCAACATCCGAATAATGTCAAACTCCGACGATGGGATACCCTTTTTAAATGAGATGTAGTGTAAGAATTTAGGCTGGATCCTCTAGATTCGGTCAATTGCATTTGAGTAGAAAGGGGACCATATCGTGGAGCCATAGTCTAGAATTGATCGAAGGAGCGCGTTGTACAGGGAAACCAGTGCATCAACATCCCCGAAGTCTCCCGTATGACGTCTCAGATAGCCCTCATTGCTCTTGAACACATATCATCAATGTGATCACTGAAAGTTAAGCGACGTCGGACGTCACACCCAAATCCCCAATGGTCGTTACTCGAGTTAATTACAGCTTCCCATTGTTTCAAACGCAGCATTTTACTTGGGAAGGGTATTGAACTGAATCTGAAGAACATGACCACTGAAATACGAGTTCAAAATCACCAAGGAAGTGCCGTTACGATACCGTTACAATGGGTATCGAGTATAGTGGTCTTCGGCTGATTTAATGTACATTATATAAATATCATGTTATAATCCATTCCAATTGTTCACAGATTGACAACTTGAGTGCTCAAGCGCTGAACAACACTAGGAAAGCCGGGAAGGAGATGATATTCTTCAACCGAGTCCCCAAAGTTGGCAGCCAGACTTTCATGGAGCTCCTCAGACATTTGGCGATGAGGAACGACTTCGGCTTCCATCGGGATCACATTCAGCGGGTTGAGACAATACGGTTAGCACCGGCAGAACAGGTGGGCACCATGCAGATTAAAGTTATTCAGCATATTAATAATAAATATTATGTAGCATCATTACCCGTGCAACGCAGGAGGAAGTAAACGTTAGTGCTATTGAAATTGATCTCATAGGAGGTTTTTAGACGTAGAAATAGGTGCTTATCTACTATATTCAGGTAGGTATAATGGATTCACTCCCTACAATTTCTACGCAATAATCCATCTTTGGGTTTACTTCCATTAAAGCCAATATACGAGTATTTTGCAAGGTTTGTGTATTTGCTATAAAAATTATGATATTCACAATCGTGTTACTGACAAACTTGATCATATAAATCCACAACCATGTGAAGTATTCTGTATCATCTGAAGTACTTATTCAATAATTCAGTTGATAAACAATAGAGCACCTGATAGATATCATGTATTCGCCATTCCACTTGAGTTTTGGAACCGATCATCATGCTCCACGTAAAGTAGGTTCAATCGAATTTCAACATTCTAAAACTATTCTAATATTCTTATGACCAAATAAATGATATTACAATTTTATTTTACTTAGGTATTTATAATTTCACTTTTTTCCACAGATGGGTCTGGCCTCCATGGTGAATGGTTACTCCACCCCGTCTGTCTACATCAAACACATCTGTTTCATCAACTTCACTCAGTGAGTACTACATGCAGTGTTATATCGTCGGTTTGGTGGTGAAAGTGATCAAGTGAACTTTGTTCACAAAATGAGGTTTCTGCTTATCTAGACACTACAGTAGATATATTATCTATAGCTGGAAATATTAATATAAATAATCAAATTATTTAATAAAGTTTTTTCAATGCAATTCCATCAACTTCGTGATACTCATTAACTGAGGGTTTTGAATAAGGTTTTTCAGGTAAACATGATCAAATGTCTCAGCAGAGATTGTGAAACTGTTCATTAGATGTTTATTGATATTTTGGTGGCTGCTCTTCGAGGAAGACCTAAAAATTATCATTTATTAGCTCTAATTTAGTTTAAAAAAAGGGTTTATACATAATAATAATAGTTTATACATAATAATCATATTCGAATCATCACTATTTCCATTAAGGTAAAAGTAGTCAAATTACCATCTTCATTAAAAACCTGAAAAATATCAGTTACGTGGCATTTTGTCCACTATATCCTCCACGTTTTATTCAGGTGTGGTATTTCAGAGTTCAGTACATGACAAACATTTGGGTTTACACAAATATTAGGTTAGCAATCCACAATTTCCTACTTTCCAAGCTGATCGGAAACTTTGGCAGGCTCTCCTGCAAAATGTCAAAAAATGCACTTGATCACTTTTACCTCCAACCGGTCTATCAAGATTCACTCCGTCTGTACATGGAGGCAACACCCCAACTCACAGCAACACCTCATATCGTCATTTTCACTCTTTTCAGGAGGGCTGAAAAACCGCCTTCCAACGATTTTCCCCTCCCATAATCAATAAATTTTGTTATTGTGGGGCTTTTCACGTCAAAAATTCCCATCTTTATGAACTTACGAAAGAAAGTTAGTTCAATGCGCTACGAGGGGCGCATCCATCGAAATGCATAACTCATTTTCGTCAAAAATTAGGACGTGGAGTGTTGCCGTGAGGCCGTCGATATTATTTCTTGTGTAATATAGGTGCATTGTCACAGCAACACTAATGCCGATTGAAACATGCCATTTTATAATGGTTCAATACTCATGAAATTAATACCAGATAGGAATATTGACACGACCTTATTTTTGGTTGTTGATATATCATAGGGTCAATCGTTGATATACCTTGAAAAAGTTGAAAAAAAGTGATCTAGTCATCTGATCTCAAAGGATGCACACCATCTTGAGCATAAGATTTGCTGTCCGAAGTATCAACTTCTCGGGTTGAGTAAAAAGAGGGAAGTTGCAAGAAGAGCTTCCTATATTCGTATATTCAATTATACTTTTGGAGACCGACGTGGAGCGCTAATTAAAAGCATGTTGCGAAAGGTTGCGTCTCGTTGACATAACTAGATGGTAAACTCAAACTCGACTTTACTTTTATATTCAATGTACGTATACGACGTTCGTAATCATCAAGAAGGTCGTTAGAATGAACTGGAATGAGTGTGGAATTGTTACGGGCGGGTACGACAGGGAAGCTTTTGATATGCTCATTAACTCTGTGATATCTTGGCTTCGCTAGAATCAAGTGCGGTGCTATAAGAAGATCGATAATTGAATAAGGTTACTCAAGGCATTGAGTCTATGTAAGGAGGAAGATCCTACAGAAGTGAGCAAATCGAGGCGGTTTGCATGTTGCAGATGGAACTTACCACTTGGAACGCCGCGCTTCGTTCTAATTGACGTTTTCCCCCATTGTTTCCTCACCGTTTTCGGAGACAACGAAGGATAACAATCTGCATTTAGAAGTGTTTGCCATCGCTTATAGGATTACGCAGTTTTACATTGAACAAGGGGACGAAGCCGTATTGAGTTTACGTCTCAGAAAACCCAACCTCAAAGTGTGTCGAGTATCGAAATAGGCGAGATCACCATCGCCTCGGAATCCTTTATCTATCCGTTTTCTTAAAGGAATCCGTAATGAGCCCTTCGTAAGGCCCCGAGATCTGGATCGTGTGTGGTCGGCCGCTTCTCATTAAAATGTGGGATTCGTTTTCGTCCAAATATGGAATCACGTTTTTCCTTTTAGGTGAGGGGGCAGTAAAGTTTCCTAATGTTCTAAAATTATACAGCCATTACCGCCGTTAGTACCTTCGAGTATGATGAGTTGAAGCGTCGTAGAAACCTTAAAAATCCACAGTCATGCAGCATGGCTATAAGAGCGAATTTTCGAAGAAATATCTGGTTTTAAGAAAATGTTTTCATTGAAGAACATGATGTCGATGAAGAACATCTCAAGTACCAACTACGTTTCTTCGTCCTCAAAGTGCTCAAGTTTGAGAGCGGAATAAGATACTGCAATTCTGACTACACCATGGAATTCAGCGTAAAAACAACCTTTAAAAATTTTAATGAGGTGTCGCTTTTCACACTGTTCCAATTTAAGAATGTATGGGTAATCCCCCCTAAAACTCCCTAAAACCCCCTCAGCTTGTAGGTTTTTCAATGCTGAACACGAAGGTGAAGTCAGAATTGCGACATCCCATTCCTTTATCAGATTAGAGCAGATTAACCATGAAGAACCTCTCATGTATCAACCACGTTTCTTCATGTTCAAAGTTTGTGAACGGAATGAGATGTCGCAATTCTGATTTAACCATCGTGTTCAGCGTAAAAAAGACTTTCAAAATGAGTGTCACTAGTCAGACTGTCTCATTATACTAATTGATTGGTGATTTTCCCCCCTAAAACTCCCCCCCCCCCCCCCCGTAGATTGTCCCGATTCTGCCCATCGACGAACTTAGCCTTTTGATTGCTAAGACAGATTTTTCGTGCAAATTTGAACTTTCTATCTCAATTTTATTGAGAGCTACCGTCTGGAGTGACACATACATAAATTTATATGTACCTATGTAACATTGTTTCGAAAATTCGAGTTTTAAAATTTTTGGATCGAGAACACTAGCTACCATTTCCTTCGAAAATTCGCTAAAAGACTCCGTCATTGCCCCCTGCCTAATAACTAAGGTTCATTCATAATTCGCTTATTCAGTAATTGATTACATTATCATTGATTTACCAGACAAAGAATGAGGACATAACTGCATCTTATGCCAGTTCTCTCAACAGAAGATTGGAAATTAATTTGTGAGAAAAGATTTTCGAAACCAAACCAAATACTGTAAGTTGGTTTGAATCAAATTTCTTCTCTGTATTTTATGAGTGAATATACAAATTGCCAAAAACAGTAAATCGCTTCTCATCAGTGATATACGGCGTGTAAGAATTTAAATCCAACAAGTTTCAAATGAGGCCAAATTGTTTTATTCTCATTTTTGATGAGAGGTGCATGGAGGCCCTTCCTGTGGGAAACTACTGGGCACCGACTTTATCGCTCTCCCTAATAACCTCGTCTGCTCATCTTGACGGGATCTCGTCCTCTTTAAAGAGATTCGGATGCTCTTGTTTCCTCTAAAGTCAAGGAAATAAATGTGGCTACGAGTGGAAGCTGAGGACAACGAACTTGATGGCGGTGTGAAGGCCAGCGAACGTTGCTCCTGTTGAAAAAGGGAGATAAGTTGGATCATATTCATTGTGAGAATTGAACAATTTTAAGAATCACCTGTTCTATACTGCCGTTTCAAGGAAAAATCACTTATCTGCAGAAAAAAATCCCTCTAGGTTCTTCAGCTGGCCCCTTCATTGCTCGACTCCAGTTTCGAGTTAAGAATCCGTATTGCAGCTCGTTAGGTCCTAGCGATCATGCTGATATCGATTAAATATCGAAAACATCGATTCTCTTCGATTAATCGTAGTTAAGTTGTTCTTCCCCTTCGATAAGGTAAACTCAAGCACTCAGTTTGGAGGCAAAACCAGCTGTTTTGCCTCCAAACACTCGCCATTTCGGACGCATCGTTTTTTGGAAAAAATCCTTGAGCCATATAACAGCCACCACTGGATATTACAGCTGGATATCATTCAGTCAAAATCTGAGTTTCGAGTTAACTCATTTGCAGGAGAAACCACTTGGCTGCGGAGCGCAAAATCACTTGCTATGGAAAACCCCTTCTGCGTTTCGAGGCAAAACTTGTCGCAAGATTTCGGTTGATAATTGTTCTGCCCCCAAATTAGATGGAAAACCCACAAGATAAGTGGTTTATACGATTTTTCACCAATTTTGACGAATTCGGAGATAAGTGGTTTTACTTAAAAACGGCAGTATAGTATAGTACCGGGTAGAAATTACTCAGCTTCGCCGAACTAGGTTACCTATCTTTCAGTCATTACAAGTCTATTCTCCGTTCAGATCGTCGCAGCTTCACATTTCAACATTGGAAGCTTCACGTTGTGAGCAATAATTTCGAGGAAAACTAATTATTTTGCCATTTTCATACGATCCGTATCAAACTGAATGTCTGTTTCCGGATTTTTGAAGCACCAAATGTTTGTTTTACTTCACATATTTTGGAAAATATCTTACGAATTTCAAATATTTTGAGGAAATAAAATGTATTTAATACATTTAAGTTCGTCTAATATATTTGGCAATTTTAAAAACATAGATTTCCGAGCCTGACTAGTATAATAATATCATATTATATTATAACGTCATCGCTTGAACGTGGCTTCAGTTGAAGCCAACTTATAACTAGGCGGGTAAATCTTTTTCCAATCAATCTGTGGACAAATTTCCAGCTTTTTCTTCTGTTTAATGCGTCATTGCATTCTTAATCTGCCTTTCTGCATTCAATATTGATTTTCTTATTAAAACGTTTATTTCTATACAGATTTGGCTTGCCCGAACCTATCTACGTCAATCTAGTGAGAGACCCAGTGGAAAGAGTCATCTCTTGGTACTACTACGTCAGAGCGCCGTGGTACTACGTCGAGAGGAAACAGGCATTCCCTGACATTCCCCTTCCAGATCCACAATGGCTGAAAAAGGTAACGGTTTTAGTAAAAGTATAATGCAACTTACTACCAGGTAGTGTTCGTATTCGACTGAACTCAGGTTGCAGGAGTAATGTAACTATTCACTTCAATATAGTGGACCTCTCAGTTCCAACACTGGGTTGTATACAGGGGACTGTTATTCCAATCCCCCAAAAACAACTCCGTTGTAAAAACTGACCCGCCAAAAAACCTCAGCCGCAAAAAGGAATGATATCCATTTTGCCCGCCAGCCACATATATAGGATGCTCGGTGCTTCGCACCTCGCTGTTGAGTGTGCATATAGAAACCTGATCCTCCTACCCCTAACCTCCACCGTCAATGTTTTCCTGTTCCCTGTCTCCTTCCCACAACCCCTTCTCACCCTTAGTCACCCTCGGTTTCACCTAATATGTTTCCTCTGTTACACCAGCAGGGAGCTTTACGCTTCTTTCAATGCTGTTGGCGGGAGCTTTTTGCCAGATGAACAAGCCTGAATTGAAGCATTACTTCATTATACCTAGGTGCACCACCACTGATTACTCGTGACCACCAGTAATACTTATAATATAGTAATGCTTCATGTGTGTGGTTTTGTTGACCGTCAGTAACAATGATGTTGAGGGATGTCGAGGGTCGGTCAAATTTGACCGACCCTCGACATCCCTCAACATCAGTAATGCTTCAATTCAGGCTTGTTCATCTGGCAAAAAGCTCCCGCCAACAGCATTGAAAGAAGCGTAAAGCTCCCTGCTGGTGTAACAGAGGAAACATATTAGGTGAAACCGAGGGTGACTAAGGGTGAGAAGGGGTTGTGGGAAGGAGACAGGGAACAGGAAAACATTGACGGTGGAGGTTAGGGGTAGGAGGATCAGGTTTCTATATGCACACTCAACAGCGAGGTGCGAAGCACCGAGCATCCTATATATGTGGCTGGCGGGCAAAATGGATATCATTCCTTTTTGCGGCTGAGGTTTTTTGGCGGGTCAGTTTTTACAACGGAGTTGTTTTTGGGGGATATCACATCTTTTTGCATGGCTAGTTTTCGAGCGGTACTTATACAATACGGTTCAATTTAACAAAAGTACCTACGAGGTAACTAGTAAATGTTTTAAAACTTTCGATTAATTAAAACAATTAACAATTTCAAAAAATTATTAAAATTTAAAACAATTATTATTATTATTAAATTTGAAAAAATAGAAAGAATTAGAAATTTGAATGAATTTGAATTAGAAATTTTTTGAAAATTTGTTGCATTTTTTCTTGGGGATTTTGAAAAATTTTTGTTGTTGAGAATCATTACAATAATTTTAATTATTGGTGTCGAAGAGAAAGTGTAAAGAGAAAGTTTCTTCTTCTTGGAGTGCCGTATCCGAATTTCGGACGTTGGCGACCTCTCACATATAATCCTGTGATGCACGTCTTCACAAGTTATACGGGACCTACAGTTTATCGCCGGTTCCAAAACGGCACTATTTGAGAGGCTGTACTAGGCAAATGATACTGGTGGTAGTTTGCCATTGCTTTCCACCAGGTGACCGCCGCAACGGCTAAGTATGTGAAAAATCCTTTCACGCCAGCGGGTATTGAACCCAAGATCTTACGCATCGCGGACAGACGCGCTTGTCCACGAGGCTACCGGCGGCCACAGAAAGTTTGCAAAACGTAAAACGCACGTTTTTATACCAAAAATCGCGAATAACTCGAGAACCGTTGGGAAAAGTGGCAAAGTGTGCTACCCTCATTCGAAAGCCCATTAAATTTCCTATCGATCCTTAAACAGGCGCCACTCTACGACAATTTTTCTGACCACCGTTCAACTTTGATGTTTTCGGAAATTAGCCAAATCAGTAGATGTGGAATTTATTCACGTATTTTTGGCTGTGGATTAGTCAAATCGATTGAGATTTAGTTCAAAATTATTGAGCATATTCTAGACAACCTAGCGGACATTTTAAGACCAACCGCACCAATTTTCATCAATATTTGCGGCAGTTGTTGTTGAAAATAGAAAAATCACCATAACTCCTTTATTTTTCGCTTTAGGAAGCATTTTTTGATGTCAAATTAAACAGTTTGAAAAGCTGAACACAACTAAAAAAGAAAATCTGAAAAAGCTTCAATTTTGAAGGAGTTATGACCATTTGAAATTCCTAAAAAAACACTATTTCCCCCCTAATTGGGGGGGAAATGGGGGGAGGGAGAAAAAATGGTCAAAAGGCACTCCCTTGGAGCATAACAAACGTGTGTGCAAAATTTCAGCTCGATCCGATTTGTCTGCTGGGCTGTAGCCCCGTCAATGAACAAGAAGAAGAAGAAGAACACGAAAAACGTGAAAAATAGTGGTTTTAAAATTGTTATACCCCCGACACCTGATGTTCCCAAGAGCTGAAATTTGTTTTACGTCCTCACGTGCCCCTGGAGAGTTGGTGTACAAAAAATCAACTCTCGAGACACTCAGGGGACCGAGCTATGATAGGGTGAAAACCCCAACTTGTTCCGTCGCGTAATCAGTGTCTCAGTCGCTTCGGTTTTCAGGGCTTCGGTTTTCTTGGCGGGCGGGACGCTCCCGCGTCCCTAGATACAGGACCTCTCAGTCCAGCACAAGGTTCCATAAAGGGGACTTGTATTCCAATAGAGGACCTTTCAGTCGCAACACAGTTATTGAATTTTTCCTTAGGCCCTCGAAGGTAAAACATCCTGGTTTATACTGAATGCTAAAATGTTGATGCTAATTTGTTCGAAATTCCAGGATTTTGAAACCTGCGTGCTCAGAGGAGACAGGGAATGTCAATATTTGGAAGGCGAGACGAGGGAAGGCATCGGTGATCACAGAAGACAATCCCTCTTCTTCTGCGGACATGGAGAAGCTTGCACGTAAGTCCAAGGATGTAATGCTCCTTATCAATTAAGATAAATAGATTAAGATTAATGATTAATTGACTAAGTACCTACTCAATTGAGAAATGATCATTTACTATTTCCGTAAAAATTCTAAAGTTTTCGAAAGACGAGGAACATTTAGAAGAAAATTGACCTACTTTCCAATTCGATTGAACTCTAACCAATTGCCATTTCATTGTTTCTCAAAACTAGGCCATTCAACACAGTTGGGGCGTTGCAAAGGGCTAAAAAGGCAGTTGAGCGTCACTACGCAGTTGTGGGAGTTCTGGAAGACATGAATTCGACACTGACAGTCCTCGAACATTACATACCCAGATTCTTCGGAGGGGCAAGCAAAATATATCACGGTAAGTTGGCAAACTGGATGTGACCCTGTGGTGTGAGGAAATCAAAGATTAGAAGGAAATGAGACGTCGAAATCTATTTTACTTTAATCACATAATTGATACAAAATACCTTGAAAATCTACCACGACGGAATGACAATAGTTTGGAAACAATCCTCCAAGTGACCTTCGTCAAGAGAAATTCGTGTAAAGATTTCCTTAGACATTTTTGGGATTTGAAGCCTATAATGTGCCAAAAACGGCGTTTCTTGATTATTTCTGTTGGTTAGGTACGTACAAATTACAGTTTGAAGGTTACAGTTATACAAGGTATATTATATCTGTCCGAAATACAGAGATTTCCTTGTTGAGTTTAAGAAATTGCATTCCTGAGTGATGACAATAATTAAATTATTGTCCTGTTAAGAATTAAGAAATTTTATAATTTTATATAATTAAGAAATTTTCCTGTTTCCATTAGGTAAAGGGATAAATGTCGACCTCTAGATCTTGGGTCCCTCCGGATCAGGATCCCAATTATATTTCTACCATCCCATATTAATTTATTTGAAAAATATACCTACAGGGTGTTTCATTTCGTGACGGTCACAGGCTAGGAATCGATTCTACAGCTAATTTCAGGTCGACCATGTCCTGTAGCTACTTTTTTTTACTCAGTTGAAAAATGGAGTTTTTTCAATTTTAAGATTTTTTGTCGTATTTTCGACTTTATCACCCTACAATGGCCATAACGGCCTTAATTTACATGGAAATTCAAATCTAATTACGCCGTTGGAAGGAACACTAAATTTCCTATCTCCCCCACAGCTTTTTATTTCCCGTTCCCTCACAGCTTATCTGGTTTTCTGGTTTGTTTAGCCATAAACAAGCAACATATCTGCATATTCGGAAGTGAACAACGAAAAACAACTAATTTTCACGAAGAGATTTTTTCCAAACAGCGCGACGGATTGTCTCCTCCGTGCACAAACTTGCATCGCTAATTGATAGAATCGGGTCACCGTTCAAAGACATTTCGAACACCAACAATAAGTATTCTGATAATAAAAAAAAATTGTCACGAGAAGATTCAATCGTGATTTTCTCCCTCAAAATTGCATTGTACAATTATTTTGCTTTTACCATTAAAAGCTGATATTTGGGCGCAACCTTTAGGACTACAGGCTAAAATTCTCGTGCCAAATTATAGGGGTCTATGAGCGTTCGGAAAAAGTGGATATTTCTACGATTTAACAAATTTTCCTTTTCAATTTAATTTTTCATCCGTTTTGGCGAATAGAAAAAATGTTGTTTTTCATCAGAGGGTTAGTAAAATTTATTTCCTTCCAACAGCGTAACGAGATTTGAATTTTCATTTAAATTGTGACATGAATGTCACTCACAGAGGACCTGTTGGAGCTACCGCCCACTACCCCCCTCACCTACACTCCCGCGTCCCCTCTCCTTCAGAGAGACTGCAGAGGACAGTTAGTTAGTGACTGTCGACGCATCGATGAAGATCCATTTTTTAACTCCATTTTTTAACTGAGTAAAAAATTGCTACAGGACATTGTCGACCTGAAATTAGCTGTAGAATCGATTCCTAGTCTGTGACCGTCACAAAATGAAACACCCTGTATAATACAAGTATTTACCTCTCATTTTGTGTACAAATTTCAGAGGAAATCGAGAGGTTCAAGAGAATCAACAAAAACTCTTTCAAGCCCCCCGTCAGCGAAGAAGTCAAAGACATGGTCAGACGGAATTTCACTCGCGAGATCGAATTCTACCACTTCTGCCGGCAAAGGTTACATCGACAGCTGCTCGCCCTCAAACTCCCGGACACCTACCGATAACCCCTGACGATTCCGCGTTTTCCATTCATAAACAGAAACAGAAAAAAAAAAAGTTTCCAGGACCTACAGACCGCGGTGGTGCAGTGAGTTTTTGAAATCACACACGAAAAGGCAAAACAAAAACAAAAAAAAAATCAACGGAAATGTATTGAGCCGTTGTCATGAGAGTGGTTTGTTTTCGAAGTTTAGATAGGTATAAGAAATTTATATCTACCGAATCATCAAAGGTGTATAAATGTCTACGACATGACCAGTGGAAGTTAGTTGTCATAAGGCAATTAATTCATAAGTAGGTACCTACTCACACAAACCCATCACTGATGATCTACGAGTCAACTTCATCAGACCTTAACAAATTTCGATATTAATACTGTAGGTACATCGTGGCTACGACCATAAATAATTTATTAGCTATCCAGCTAATTATCAACTATCCAGCTTCTGAGTTGAAAATAAAACGTTTGTGTTTTCAATTGGAGTTGTAACATTTTGGTGAAAACTACCACAAAATACTTGAATGGTTTTTTTTTTTTTTAAATAAGAAGTAAGTTTAGAGAAAATCTCATTTCAGTTCGGTATTGACATCGAATATTCGAAACTTTAATGAAAATGAGATTACTACCATGAAATGACGCCTATTTCAGCAAAGGGTTGATTCGGCTGCTAACGACTATCTGCCAATTGTGAATGATATAGTTAAACTATGTTCAAATCAGTATTCCAATACAAAAATGTACAATATGAATGTCTGTGGGTATTCGGTGCGTGATTTTGTATGAAAGGTGATTTCTGAAAACTCCACTCGTTATTTTCAACAAATCACGACGTTTTTATTGTTGCTGACGGCCATTGCTATCAGTTTGTTTATTGTGATATTTAATAAGTTTTGTAAATATAGATTTGTAAAAATAAAAATTAGTATGGAATTATGTTAAAGGCCTATTGTAGACTTCGTTGTTTTCAAGTGTTGTAATCCACTTAACTTACCATGGTTTCTCTTTTCCTATTGTACTTAAGGACTATGTCATTTCGAAGTGTTTTTTTAGGATCCCGACTTTTTTAAATTGTTTTTTTGAACGATTATTTATTTTTCAGAACATGTTGCAAATAAATTAATTTGGAAAATACTCATTTCATCACCTGCTCTTCAGGGAATTTCATTTCAATTTCATCAAATCGACAAGCAGCGATGTCTGCAAATTCGAGAAAAGAGGAATAGAGAGAGAGAGAGAGAGAGATTTTATTTGCCGTCAAAAACATTGGTTGTATGACAATGGTCAATAAATAAGACTTAGTGCAAACTAGAGTACTGGTATAAATATCCTCTGCTGACATAATGATAACTTGAAGGCTTTAAGTTAAAGCTAATAGATAAACGATTAAAACAAGGAACTATGAACCTCTCCTCTCTTTAGCTTACTATTTATTTGAGATCTATTGAGACCAATATAATATTGGTAATGGGGTTAAAATATTCGTCAAACTATAGGGTGCAAAGTTTATGAGGGTACTCTTACATTTAGTGCAATATAAATTTAGATTCGTATTGCTCAAGTCTTGAACCTCTACAGGGGGGGGGGGGGGAGTAAAAAAGTTTTTGGCACCACCAGCCCACAGAATTTCGGGCGAAAATCAACCTGCAGGGTGGATTGGCAAGGAGTCGTGCACTCCGAGTATTATGTGCATGGTGTGGCTTATGGAAACGCTGGAGGTGCCTCCCCACATAGATTAGACACAACAAAATATACTGAGCTGACATTGTTAGAATCCCCAATTCCCTAAAATACTTTCTGCAGTCCGCCCTGTAGTGAGTCTTAACGACTGCACATTCAGCCCTGCGCTGGCAAGCAAATACTTCAGACGCAGATGGTGAGTGGCCCCATCTCAAGAGGCAGTACTTCATGCGGCAATGGAAAAGACTATGGTAAGCGTAGAGTCTTCTAATCAGAAAAGGGTGCTATTTAGTGATCTGATCAATTGCTCACAATGGCCATTCCAACGTAATTTGGGATCTAACTTAGTTCCTAGCAGTGGCGGATCTACGGGGAGGGGGGGGGGCTATAGCACTGGGTCTGAACTTGGACTGGATAACACGGGAAATTTCTGAGAATATGAAAAATGTACTTAACTTATAATTTTTAGGAGTTTGAAATAAACAAACAGATAAGCTGAGGATTACAGACGAGATCCAATGTTTGAACCTAGTGTATATTTCATGTAACCGAAGAAAACAAAATGTAATTTATTTAAAATAATTGCTAACCCGGAGACGAGAGCAAGAGCAGAGCCCGCCATTTCGCACGAGAGTCAGCAAAGAGACCTGACACGGGTGGGAGGGCGGAGGCCCGCGTCACGTCTCTTCTGTTCAAATTAAATTCATAAAATCAAACAGTCGGACAAGCGACACCTCATTTTAAAGGTTTATTTAGGCTGAATGCGAAGGTGAAGTAAGAATTGTGATATTTACCTTATTGAAGAAACAAGGTTCATTTGTTCTATAGTCCAGTCGTTTGAGGAATTTATCTTCCAAATGTGGTGTAAAAGATTTTATTGTTTTAATTGGTCTATTTGGGACCCAATCACATGAGTTCAGAGTTTGCACACAAAATTTCGACCGGAAAAATTTTGGTACCCAAACAACCTCAAAATTTTCGGACATTTTTTGGGGTTTGACTTATAACTCCACAACTGTCAATCTCACGCCAAAGTCACTATACACAAAACGAAAGTTGATAAAATCCGCGTCGATTGAAAAAAAATTCAGAAATCATTCGAACAGAAATTTTTTTACGATAGATCAAATAATAGCGAGTTTTACCAATTTTGTGAAAACTGACACTACTCACTCATTAATTTATAAATGGGTGGTAATCAGACGAGGCGGAGAAAGAGGAGAGCGGGGAAGGATGATGGGAGTGGGTGGCTTGAGGCGATGGTCAGTGGGATGAGGCGGTGGGAGGAGGTGTTGGGAAGAGGCGGTGGGAGGAGGTGTTGGGAAGAGGCGGCGGTGGGAGCAGGAGGTGGGAGGCGGCGGTGGGATGATGGAGCAGGTCGTGGGAGGAGGAGGGAAAGGTGTTGCCCCTCCCCGTCACCCCTGGCAGACAATATTAATTTCAACATTAAATATTGAAAAAGCCTGGGGAAGCTTAGTCTGAAGGTCGAGAAATTTTCTCAGTGCCTGGCACAGTAAAAGAACATCCCATTAGTTTTCCCCAAAATTTCAGCAAAAAAGAGCACACCTTCAAGTTTTCATGGAGAAAAGTACTTTGAAAGTCATGAAGGAACAGGTTTGGATTTTTTTCAATATGTTCTCGTGATCAGCACCCTTCAAACCCACAATGCGTCCCACAGTGGGGCAAAGCCGGAAAAAACCCTCCAAAACGAAAATTAGTTATTATAATATACATTCTATTCTATTATTATAATATATCATGGATAGTTGAAGAATGTATCCCTGTAGCCGTTATCCCGCCAGAATTTCTTTTCAGCTTGTACTGAGGGGTACAGAAGAAGAGGGTACTAGAGAAGCTCTTGTGAAAATTTCAGCTGCAATCGTTCGCGAATCTGAACGTTGGATTGATTTTAGTGTGAAATATCCTAAGCGGTTGCCACAAAAAATGTCACAATTTCGTAATTAATGTCGTAACAAAAAATGTCGTAATTAAATATCTGGAAACTCGTATAAGGTTTTGCTCAACAATGAGAATTTGGACAGTTCCGTTGCAGGTAAATTGCCTGATTTTATCAGAATTTTTCATTAACAATTAATTTAGAACGGCCTGTCTCAAGCCAGGTTGTTCAAGCAAGTATTTATCATTGTACAAATTCTCTAAATAATTGACAAATAATTTTAAAAAATCATTATTATTATTCAAGTTCAGAAAAATTCGGCGAGAAGTTGGATGAAACGAATTAAACTTAACGATTTTAGGCCATTTTAAGAGAAAGCGTCAGTCTCAACAAGAATGTTTTTCGAAAGAAATTAAAAAAACCAAACACATTCCGGCGAGCGCAGAAACCCACGCATTATTTTCCAATGATTAATTAATTTATTAATTTATTTTCACAAATAATGTATTACAAGTAGTGTTTTTTACTATTTTCATTCTCTTCATTTTTGTGGCCAATTTTGTATAACAGAAGTCCATTCACCTTCCCATCAGGTACCCTTTATCTCATTAATTATACATAAAATTGAGTACTTACATTCTTTCTCGAGAGATTGTGTACAATTATTTGGACCTTGGAGAGTTCTCTCTTTTACTCAGCACCCCAAAAGTCAATTTTAATGTTCTACCTTCTACTTTTAGAGCATATTGCGATTGACCCACTACAGGTCAATTGACAAGGTGGGTCAATCGCAATATGCTCTAAAAGTAGAAGGTAGAACATTAAAATTGAGTTTTGTGTAGAATCGATTGGAACATTGCCAGCTATGTACCTACCATACCTACTTAATTTGGCGATTCAAAGTATTTTTCCGATGTAGGTATTCTTATCTGCAGTGTAATTGGGCTTGGCCCGTAGGTACTTATAAAATGAAAATTCTTGAGTCAAAAGAAAAAATCTGAATTTTTGTGTTGTGAGTGAACTAGTAGAGCTTTCTACTAGTTCCATGGACGTTCTAACCTTCATGAGTAAATTTCACTAAATTTGTCAATCATGGCGTATGGACAGAAAAATGATGAGGGTGAGGGTTGGTGTCTGTGCCGTAATTTATGTTTGATTTGTCTGTGTCG
Organism: Stenodema calcarata; assembly: GCA_963920205.1. Classification (NCBI taxonomy): domain Eukaryota; kingdom Metazoa; phylum Arthropoda; class Insecta; order Hemiptera; family Miridae; genus Stenodema; species Stenodema calcarata. The sequence goes on from OY986060.1 coordinate 23,853,139, forward strand.
TGAACAAGTACTTAATAAGTACTTGTTTACGACACAGACATAATAATATTATTTAAACATATTATGTTTAAATAGGTCAGAAAACAATAGTCAAAAACTCATTGCCAGAAAATTGTCATTAAAGTTTGGGCTTAGGTACATAGAAGTGCGACGGTTGCGAAAAATTTGCTCTGTGATTTCTCAAAAGTTTAGTGGTTTTATAGTGGTATTTTGGACTGAAATTTCTCACAGCGATGTGTTAGGCAGAGACCTTGTGATTGAGCACACCGTCGGTAGTTTCCTGTGCTGTGTACTAAGTGCTGTGTATGAACTTCAGTGACAGAGACACTACAACACTAGCACCACGCCCTTTTCCCCAATCACCACTCTTTCGTTTCAGGATGGATTCGACTCTCCTAAGCTCGGACAGTTCAGCCGACTTTGAAATGGTTTTCAGCAGAAAAAGACTCCTAAAGCACAAACATTTGGGTAATTCGAAAGTTTCGAAAATTGATAGCGTCGTAGTTGCTACGGATTTGTTAGGTTCCCAGCAACGAAACATAGAAGTTTCAACACAAAACGATGATAATAATATTGACATTATCCCACCTTCCCGTCCTACGAGTCCTGTTCCATTGACTAATCGTTTCTCACCTCTTGCACCATCATCAGATGACAACCCACCTGCTTCACAATCTGTTGAGGTACGAATTCCAAAACCTCCTCCTATATTTCTAGCCGCCGCTACCAACCTCTCTGAGCACCTTGGACCGCTTATAAATGAAATTGGCCGGGATCGGTTCAAATACACATCATCCACCAAATATATCAAGTTTACATTTGGTGACAGCGAGGCCTACCGTAAGGCAGCTGTTTTCTTTAAAAGAAAAGCAGTAGAATTTCATTCCTACCAACTACCAGAGGAAAGGGCTCTAAGAGTGGTTGTGCGGAATTTGCATCCTTCAACGGATCCTGCAGATATAAAGACGGAACTAGAAACCTTAGGATTCCATGTGAGACAAGTTCTCAATGTGCGTTCTCGACAGAAGGTCCCATTGCCCCTATTTTATGTAGATTTGGAGCCAGACAAAGGCAATCAACGGGTTTACAGCATCACGGGCATGATGAACTGCGTGGTTCGCGTTGAGGCGTTTCGATCAAAGAATCAAGTACCCCAGTGCACGAATTGTCAAGAGTTCAATCATACTAGTGCCTACTGCCTCCACCGTCCTAGATGCGTTCGCTGTAAAGGGAACCATAGCTACAAAAACTGCCCAGACCCTCGTTCACTACCGCCGGAGTGTGTCAATTGTGGAGGCCAACACACTGCCAATTATCGTGGGTGCGAAGTTCATAAACTCCTGTTGAAGAAAAGAGCGCCTCGAACAATACCTCAGCTATCAGCAACTGCCATCCCTAGTATAGCGTTTCCAAGACTACCTGGTAAACCAGTGAGGAACCCCCAGCATTCAGGTACGCAAGTATTCTCCCAGCCTAATCAAGCAAGTATTACACCACGCATGCCCACCTCTACTCAAACAGGTAGGCATACTTACGCATCAGCTGCTGCAACAAGTAGTCCGCATCCTGACATCGTAGTGATATTAACAACAACTATTAATACCCTACTTCAACCACTTCTTCAGGCAATTACACAGCTATCCAACTCCATGAGCCAAATTCAAAATTTACTCATTCATAATGCAAAATAGAGTCAATTGCCATCTTAAAAACATGAACATAATTACATGGAATTGTAATGGTGTTGAAAAAAGAAAATTAGAACTCTTGGCATTTCTGAACAAAAACAAAGTTGACATAGCCCTCATTACGGAAACCCACATTAAGAACACATCTGCCATTCGCTTTCCCGGTTACCGTTGGTATCACACTGCTTGCCCATCGGGGCGGGCAAAGGGCGGATCTGGGATTCTGGTGAAAAATGGAATCTACCACTGGGAGCTCCCCTCCATTTCTTACCAGGACGTCCAGGCCACTTTTATTTCATTATTGGTGGATGGATCCCAAGTATCAATAGGGAGCTGCTATTGCACACCATCAGTCCGCCTCCAAAGGGATCATATAGAGGAAACTATGCGTAGGTTGGGAAACAAAGGGCTCCTCGGTGGAGATTTGAATTCCAAAGCAGTAGAATGGGGATGTCGCACAACTAATAGCCGTGGCAAGCTGGTTCTAGAAATCATGTCCAACCAACAACTGACGGTTATGGCTCCTAGCACGCCTACCTATTGGCCTACAGCACAAAGGCTTCTTCCTGACGTATTGGATATATTTGTGATAAAAAACCTGACACTCCCCCAATTTGTTGAGGCAATCCACGATTTGAGTTCTGACCATGATCCTGTTCTTCTCTCGAGTAACCCTGTAGCACTAAGGTTGAAGCAAGCTCCCAAATTAACCCAAGGCCCAGTTGACTGGGAGTTATTTGTTGAAGAATTTGGGGATACAATAGACATGAGTCTTCCGTTGGGCAATCCAGAGGAGGTGGATTTATGTGTGGACCACTTGGTCCAGGTGATCCATAACTGCCTGTGGAGTAGCAGTAGGGTAGCTGAAAATCATGGATATGGAACAGGCTTCACCCCACCAAATATACAACACCTTTTGGATGCCAGAAAGGATGCCAAAATGGAATGGCAGAGGACAAGACACCCGAATTCAAAACGAAAACTCAACAGGTTGGACCGGCAAGTGAAGGATGCACTTGTGAGGGAGAGAAATAACAACTTCTCATCACATCTGGAATCCCTTGGGCACACAGGCAACCAGGGTATCTGGAAAACTTGTCGCGTTTTCCAGAACAAGGATATGAAGTCTTCACCGCCATTGAAAGACGAACAAGGATGTTGGGTGGTGGAAGACGAACGGAAGGCAGACATGTTTGCAGACCATTTTGAAGAGGTCTTCAAACCTAATCCAGATTCAAATACTCCGCCATCAGTCGAAATTAAAGTTGAACAAGAACTAGACGCTCCTCTGCCAATGGCCCTTCCCCCCACCCCAGTAAGTCCAGAGGAACTCAGCTGTGCCATCAAGACGATGAAGAATAAAAAAGCCCCTGGCTATGACCTAATCAAGCTAAACGTGGTGAAGAGGCTACCTAGAAAGGGAAAAGCATTCCTCCTTAGCCTCTACAATGCCTTATTAAGGTTGGGTTACTACCCAAAGGTCTGGAAACATGCTGTTGTTATAGTTGTAGCCAAACCAGGAAAACCGCAGCAGAACCCAGCATCATACAGACCCATCAGCTTGCTTTCAGTCTTGGGAAAAATATTTGAAAAAATCATCCTATGCAGAATGATGAAAGTTTTATCCGTCTCACCCAAAATTCCCAACTTCCAATTTGGGTTTCGTCCCCACCACTCCACAACCCAACAAGTCCATAGGGTGGTTGACTTCATAGCCAGAGGGTATGAACAAAAGAAATTCACAGGCGCAGTATTTTTGGATGTACAGTCAGCTTTTGACAAAGTTTGGCATGATGGGCTGCTGTACAAGCTAAAATCATTTCTGCCTAATTCAATTTACCTGTTCATGAAATCATTTCTCAGTGAACGAACATTTCGCGTCAAAGTGGGTGAAGCACTTTCCTGCTTCAGAGGAGTGAGTGCTGGAGTTCCTCAAGGCTCTCCATTGTCTCCCCTTCTGTACAGCCTCTACTGTTGCGATTTCCCTGACTCAGAAGGAGTGCTTGTGTCCCAGTTTGCTGATGATACAGGAATATTTTCAGCTGGAGATACCATTGCAGAAGCCAAAGGTAAACTCCAGTGCCAATTAGAACAAACTGAGGAGTGGTGTAGCAAGTGGAAGGTGAGGATAAATCCTTCTAAATCCTCCCTGATAACATTCACCCTCAGGAAGGGGTCAGTATCTGGTGTCCACCTGAACGGCAATGGCATCCCCCGAGCGTCAGAAGTCAAGTACCTAGGCTTGTTGCTTGACCGCCGGCTGACGTGGAAGCCGCACGTTAAAAGAATAACGCAGGAGATGAAACGGCGGGTTCACATGCTATGGCCTATGATCAATGGTAAGTCCAAACTGGACCTTAAAAACAAGAGGTTATTATATAACACTCTGATCAAACCAGTTTGGACTTATGGATGCGAAATTTGGGGTTCAGCATGCGATTCGACAGTGAAGAAGGTTCAGGTGGAGCAGAACAAGATCATGAGGATTCTCACTGACGCTCCCTGGTTCGTGAGAAACGACACCCTCCACTCTGACCTGTGCTTGGAGACAGTGCAAGACACCATCAAGAGCTGCTACATAAGACTGCGCACCCGCACCACGGAACACGAAAATCCAGAGGTGGCTGCAATTGCTGGACCAGCTCCCTACGATGGTCGTAGGTTGAAGAAGCGAGTTCTACGAGACAACGCAATATTGCATGCTTGAACTACGCAGCATGTGACGCTAGACCATTGTTCTATTGGTCAATGCTCCACTCCACTCGTGGTCTGCAGGACTGAGGTGGGACAGCCGTGTTCTACCGAGCGACGAACTCCCACATTGGATCATCCCCAAGATGACGAACATTCCCCATACTGACTGACACAAAACTATTACTGACACAAACACCACTCCCTCCCCACATTAGCCTACCAGGCAATATTGTGAATAAATGAATTGAACAATCTTAAAAAAAAAAAAAAAAAAAAAAAAAAAAAAGGTACATAGTTTCCTAAGTGAATGTTTTTTTCAACCAATATTTTAGTAAATATCCATATTTATGATCGATACTATCGGTTGCAAAAGTATCGATACGGAGCTATACGATAAATATCGTCATCGACACCTTACCTCCGATACTATCGAATAGCGAAATAGTTACTAAGGTACAGCTGTTAGGAAAGTCACAAGGTTTTTGGGAAGTAGATTTTTTTGTTCTGAGGTACTTTTCGTTCTATGGAATGAAGGTAATTTCGAATGTTTGCTGGTAGGTACTTCTTTTATAGAAAAATTATTGCTGACGTAGGTAGGTGGAAAACTCCAGAATTATATCGGTACATTTTATTTGTAATTAATTAATCATCTCTATCGTTTAGTTTCTGCACAAGGAAGATAATAAACCGGTGTGTCAAGAATTCGCTGAATTTTTTTTTTAGTCATTCTTGGTTTATCGCAGTCTCGAACTATTCATAACTCCGTTTATATCATCACATAAAAACGGTAATTTTCTATCCGCATAGAAAATGATGATATTATATTATGATGATATGAAAATGATTTTCTATCTCATGATAATATTATGAAATAGTACGAATTGAGGGTATTTTGTTCTTTCGTTAAGGTTTATTAGGTACGTCAATCGTATCAAGTCCGACAGCGCTCCTGTGGAGAACTCAGCCTTACATAATATTGTCCTAGTTATGGCCTCATCCAATTTATTTAACATTAAAAAAACTAATAATAGTTTTGAGGTACTTACTAGGGTGGGTTTCAATGACAACAGTTAGTAAAAATATAGTTTCATTTATTTGAAATTAATTGAATACAAAAATATAAGATCAACGCTAAATATCATAACATGGTGATGTTAAGGAATAGGAAATGTCTAGGTACTTTATGGCACAAATTAATTTCCTATTCAATAAGTAGGTATTCTTACAGTACACTTGAAGCACCAGTTAGTTATTCTTGAATACGGGGGCTCGTTTCTCGGTAAATGCAGTCATTCCTTCTTTCCTGTCATCCTGGAAAACAATCGAAGACACGGTTTAAAGATAACTAGTCATCAAAATGTCCTTCATATCATGCACAGTCACAGGTCCCTTACCGTGGCAAAGGTGGCGTAGAAAGTTCTCTGTTCGAACCTCAGACCCTCCTGAAGAGACGTTTCGAATGCTGAAACACGAAGAAAACCATTAAATGCAATGTAACTTCGAAGCTTTTTGAACTCTCCAATTGATGCTTAACAACTTTTAGGAGGGGGGGTAGGCGATTGGGAATGATGTTGTAAAGCTACATCACTTTGAACATTGGGTCAAGGCAGTTTTCACCAAAATCTGAAAAAATTGCCAATTTTTGATCGACCGTAGCAATATTCGACTTTTTTTGGGGGGTTTACGGGGAATCTTGTCCCCTTTAATTAAGTATGTAGTACCTATTAAGGTAGGATTGGCCGTTTTCGATGTAATAGGCAAAAACTGAAACAAGTCCGAAAATTTGGAGGTTTTTCGACCGCCAAAAAATTCCACAAGCTCCTCGAGGTCAAAAACTTAGGTTTTCGATCATCACTAATCATGTACAAACAACACCCCAAAGTTTCGACGACTACGCAGTTTTTCCGTGGTTCAAGTAGGTGGACTATCTGTCCAAACTCCTTCTTTTGCAGAGTGCGCCCGAACATTAGGTTATATTAGGAAATATTATTAGGTTTCTACCAACTAAATCGTCAAGTAGGAGGCGCAACTTACCAACGTTGACGGACTCCTTGCAGAGCTGAATGATGATGGGGGAGTGCGAGGCGATTTTCTCGCCGAGCTTGATAGCTTCATCAACCAACTTATCCGCAGGAATTACTTTACTTACAAGTCCTGTAATAAAAAAATTTAATCATGTATAAATTTGAAATGTTAAAATTGAGTTAATAAAAATGGTTAACTACATTCAATGATATTTGAAAATTCGGTGGATGTATCAAGTTGTGAGAGCGGTGTGTATGTTAAAAACAAGGTTGGACATTACAGCACAGAAATGGTTAAGGCATCAGTCCTCTATTAAGGACCACGTTTGCCTTTTCTTTTCTTTTTAATCACTATAATGAAATACTCAAAAAGGCGATATCAGATTTGGGTCCGCTAAGAAATACAGTTTTCCTCTCAAGATAACTAGGTAGTGTTCTTCTGGCTTGAAGCCTATAAAAGCCTGTTTTATACACGAGGCCTTCCACTACAACATTCAATGGTTGCTACATTTGCTGATGACGATGGCGATCCTCTATGAGGAGATGGTATAGAAACTGCAACTCGCAAACTACATACGTCTACTAAGAAGGTTGCCAAGTGGATTAAGATGTGTAGAATCAAAATCAGCACACATCAATCACGTGGTAGGTTGTGCTGAAAACCTTGCAGTGAGATTAACTTATTCTGAAATTGAATATAATACAATATAACATATTATATACGATGGATTGGTGAAACTAAAGACACTCACGTGAAATATGAACTTGAATGAATGTACAGGAGGATGAAAATTATAGCAAACACTTACGTAAATTTAGAAAAACTAGATGAAAGTGGAAATTTTCGCTTTACAGCGTCGTCAGCCCGGGAAGAAAATTTTCTAGTTTTTCTAAATTTACGTAAGTGTTTGCTATAATTTTCATCCTCCTGTACATTCATTCAAATTAATATATTATATATATTTTTTCTAATAATAATAGCTTTACTGATGCATAGGACCAAAGGCCCACCTCGCACATCAATGTATAAAAGTGAAGTAGGGGTGGGGAACGTAACCGCTTCAAATAACCTAACCAGTAACCTAATACCAGAAACCCCCTATTACTGGTATAACTGTTTTGACAACTCGAAGAAAAGGCCTTTGAGGGCCTCTTTGTCGCCGGCCATTCGAGATTCTGAGATAATAGGTTGGCTGGGACTATCACAGGTAATACCAGGTACGTAATAGGTTACGGAAAACGGCTGTGTACAAATTCCGTGCCGGTAACGAGTGTTTACCGATGACGGAGGTCAAATTCCGTGCGGAGACCGAGAGGGAATGCGTACAAACTGAATGCGAAGGTTTCATTGTCAGTCAGAATGAAAGTTACATTCCCTTAGTGTTCTTTTTACTTCCCAATACAACAACAGCTAGTTACGAGAACGTCTTCAGTAGTGTCAAGACAAAATGTGAGGAGGTGAACTTGAAGTTTGAGCCGAAAACTGTTTTCATTGATTTCGAACGAGCTATTCACACAGCAGTTCGATCAGTTTGGCCAAATAGCGGAATTAGAGGTGGCCGATTCCACCTCGCCCAGAGTTGGTGGAGAAATATCCAGAAACATCTACAACAAGCAAGGTCTGATTTCCCAGATGGACTTTGTTAAATCAGTTTCATTCAAATTTTTACCAGTTGCTGTATAGGTGTTTTGAGGTTGCAAATTTTGACAACTCCACCAATTTTCGTGGAGGCTTTTGGGGTGTGAAGCAGTTCGCCTCCAAGCGGTGCACCCTGGGTCACGCTAAACGAGCTGCACGGAGATTGTACATGTCTCATTTCATAGCCGCACGGAAACGGTACATGACCCTTCTGAGGCTCGCACGGAGTTTGTGCATTGCGGCACGGAGTTTGTATTAGGTTATTATTTTGGTAATAGGTTCTCGAATCGCCGGTAACCTATTACTAGAATAATACCACAACCTATTATCAGACGGTCGCTGTTACTCGATAACCTTTTACCAAGAAATAACCGTATTAGCCATGCCTACCCTGAAGGCAACAAGGGTGGAGGCGATATTGCTTAATGCATATAATTATAGGTATTCCGTTACAATAAAATTTATTCGGAAGAACCTATAACGGAAGAACACTGCAGTTATGTTGGGGGGGGGGGGGGAGTATTTTCCGGCCAATGCGGATCTGATATGGCTTTTCCCCGTATTTTATTAAATATATTATCCCCGCTTTGGCTGCAAAATACTCCCCCCCCCCCCCCCCCCCCAACAAACTACAGTGTTCTTCTGTTAAATGACTAAAACCATATCAGATTAGGTCGGTTGTTGGTAGCAATTTCTTCTTTTATGCTGGTGAGGTTGAGGGAGGAAGTCCTAATAAGGCTAATTTCCTTAGCTTATTTTATTTTTCGAGGGTGAAATGGCAACATGGCCTACCTGAGATAGGGCTGGTCAACATGGCCTACCTCAAATAGTGATGTACAACGTGGCCTAAGTGTTTTTTTTTTTTTTTTTACAGAAGACACAAAACATTGTTTATTTTTAAAATTTGGGAACATAATATGTATATTATACGTGAATGTTTGCAACTATGGAAACTTCTGGGAGCCAATATACTATACAGACAACTTACTATTCAGATGAACCAATATACTATACAGATTAATAATTTTAATAGATTTTAAGTTAAGTCCCTCTGAATAAAAAAAAGGCAATATGCCCAAAAATGTCAGTTAGACCCTGTTATTCTGTACTTTTTGAGATAGGCCATGTTGACCAGCCCCATTTGAGGTAGGCCTTGTTGCCTCTTCACCCTCCTTTTCCTTCCTCGACACCACCAAGCGTATCTGATATCCGGCAGCTGCAAAATGCCACTTTTACCCAAACAACTTCTTCTTTTGGTTTATTATCTTCGATAATGAACCATTGGAATCGCCCAAAGAAAAATTTTTTTTAACCCCCCTCAAAATTTGTTGGTTTACGTTTCAAGATACGTAGATTCAGAAAATCGAATAAAAAAAAATCCGTCCGTCCGCCGTACGCCGTACGCCGTCCGCGCCACTTTGCCCAGTTAGCGTTGAGTTAAAATTACGAAATTTTTTTTATGGGTTTCGACCAACCCCACAATGGTCCTCGAAACTTTTCAGAACCCTAGGTCAAGGGGATGGGGTTCAAAACGAATTTTGAAATTTTGAAAATCTCATATCTCGAAAAATTCATATAGAACGGTATGTTTTTTATTTCATATTTAGATAGATTTGTTCCGTAGAATTTTTTAAGACCATCCGCAGCTTTGTAGGACCAGCCGTTCGTTCACAATGACGGCTCAAAGATTGTGCCTCACTACAGGATCGTGAATCAAACTGTTGAAATACAGGTCCATTTTCATACTAACAAGCTCTTTGGAACATCATATGGGTTAAGTGATGTCGAGTTTGTTGTTCTGAGGTGCGTTTCGTGCTACGGAAATGAAGGTAATCTCGAATGTTTGTTGGTGGGTAATTCTTTTATAGAAACTTTATTACCGACGTAGTATTAAAAACCCCAGAATTATATCGTATTAATTAATAATAATGATTATTAATAATAAATACAAATTATTAATACCTAACAATAAATTATAATAATTTTCACTAGGTACTTGATAAAATTGTTAATAATTAGTGATAATTGATAATAATCATTAATCTAACATTTAGGATCTAGACATTTAGACCTAGTGATCTAGACAGAAGGGTGATCTGTACAAAGAAGATAATGAACCGTTGTGTCAAGAATTTGCAGAGTTTTAACTAGGTAGGTACCTACTACCTTCATCAGACTGGGCGGGCGTACAACTGCACTTCAGATTTGTTGTGGTTATGAAACCTCAAATACTCACCCATGTTTTCGGCTTCCTGAGCTGTGATTTGATTGCCCGTCAAGCAGATTTCCATAGCTTTACTTTTACCGCAGCTCCGAGCGATCCTCTGTGTACCGCCGGCTCCGGGGATCGTGCCGATCGTCACTTCGGGTTGCCCGAATTTCGCCTTGTCACCGGCGTAAATGATATCGCACATCATCGCCAGCTCGCAGCCGCCTCCGAGCTGTATGAATGGAACCAAAGCCATCAGCAGAACACAAAATACTTAAAATGTGGATGGTTGCAGCATATAAAATTCTCCTGATTTAGATAAAATAGCGCAGATGAGTACCTGAGTAATTTGATACAACATAATAGAGAGATACTCGAAATCTAGTAACATTGTAGCTATCTACCGAGGTGAGAGAAGTATAATAATATTATACTAATGAGAGAAGTATATTATACTTATCTCATTATATTATATTTTTCCTGATCATAGTAAAAGACAGGTACCTACAACCTTGAATTATTATTATAATAAGGAGACAATAAAAGAGGAAAATGGCTGCTGAGCATTGAGTAGATCTACTACATTAATCTATAGGAGATATGCGATTCGGTAAGTGACAGCAGGTGATTTAGGCCCTGTAAATACAGTTGGTCAAGTGGCCTAAATGGGTCATTCTCTCGGAAAGCGACATCTTGATGTCCGGAGCGTTTCCCAAGCTCCATCATAATTTTTGTGTTGAAATTTTTTTGAATTATGGTATTTGACTTTATCTAGAACCACTTTTCTCATTTTCACAATTAATGAGTTCATTCAATAGAAAAAAAGTTTAAATAGTAATTCGTCATTCTCCGTCCGTGTCCTTCCCAACTTTGATGTCCTGAAAAACGGGTTTTCGAGGGTTAATCGAAAGTTCGCGCCCTCACAGCACGTTGGTCAACCTTTTGAGATTCTTCCTAAGGGGGTTCTCCCCTGTTTCATTGAAGGACGGAGAATGACGAGTATGACGGTAAAGACAATAATAATTATTCAGTTGTACTTAAAATTCTTTGCTACTTAGAATGCAAAAATCAACCTTGGATTTCGAACAATTATGGTTTTGAATATTATTTCAAAACGCAATTTGTGAAAATAGGCAAAATAATGTTTAATTTTAAAATAGTTTGTATAGCTATTTAAATGTCAATATCGTTTTATGCAATGTGATATAAATAATCACTTTTATCGGCTATAGTTTTAAAAGCCACTTGACTTTTGCTTTGAAATTTCAAGAACGTTTACTTTTACATTGAGTTAGAAGCTCGACTGGCTTTTCAAGACTGAATGTGTAAAATGTTGACTATCTACTAATTAATAATTCAAGTAATAAATGTAAACGTTTAAGGTGCAAGTATTTGACCGCTGATAGGTCTTTAAAAAATAATCTATGTACTTGAATGTACTTCCTATCTTCTGCATTCATGGAGCGAAATAACGAATTAATTACTAAAATCTCTACTACGATGATTGAAAGTGAAAATTGGACTCTTTGTATCGAATATACGATTCTAAAATTGATGTTACCTACCTTTCATTTTTTTCCTTCAAAATAAATAGTATTCGTGAGTGCATAGGCGTGAATAATCATTACTTATGGTTACCTGAGTGTACCTTTTTTTTAATTAAACCTGAGTTTTTAAATTTATTAATTTTTTTATTTTTCAAACAGTTTGGAGCTTTTTTTAAAAACATTGAGGTTTGAAAATGTCGCTTTCTGGGAGAATGACTCATATAGAGCGTAGACAAGGATAACCATTCATCACTCTCTTATTCTCCTGCTCTAATTTTTCTAGACCAAGTCCTATTCATCCCTTCTGAGCCTTTTACGTCCCTTTTACAAAACTGAGGGAACGATCAAGACATTCAGTTCGAAATATGGTCTTATGGTCTAAAACTCAGCAGCTCTTAGGAAGCCCTTAGCTTTGTAGGGACTAAAAGTTGCAAATACACAAACATAATATGTGGGCCTTATATTATAAGTGGGCCTTACAGCGTAGCCGTTCACAGCAGCGATGACAGGTTTTTTGCACTTCGTTATTTTGGCCCACGCCTCCAAAAGCCCTTCTTTGACGTTTTTTGAGTAAGTTTGGTTCAGCATTTCTTTAATGTCAGCACCTATAAAACGGTTTACAGTCAGTTACGTCTTACATGACTTTATAATCATCATCTTTATGACAAGATTGGCTTTGGTAATGTCATCTCTAACGATACGACGAAAGCAATCATGAAGCCGTTTTTACATACGATACAATTAGAATCGCTATAGAGAATGCACAAAAAAGGTATTCGTTGCAGAATATTAAACTCACTACAAAAATCGATCGCATGACCGAAAACTTACATTTAAACAATTTACGGTCTGTATTGTGTCGTGATTTTGATAACTGACCGACTGGATTATTGAGATATGCAGATCATTGTCAACATCGGTTCTATAGTGATTTTGTCGATAGATAAGGAGGGAAATGATGGACGAACCCACAGTAGGAAGCAGAACTAGGTTGAAGGCACCAGTTTCAGACACTGGTCCAATATCAGACACTTTCAACTTCAAAGCCAGATAATTAGAGTTCTAGACGGTTTTGAGGCATTTTCCAAGGGGCATTTGGTGCAGATAGATGTATCAAGTGAACTGTAGTGAAACTACTAGCTCAGAGAAGGTTATTGCCGGTTTGGTGACGGTTATCGTAGGACCCTTCCACAACAGAGATGAGCTACTTTCTCATGGAATATTAAATATTAAAATTTTGCCCTATTTTTCCCTTCCCATTTTCCTTTTTTCGGTTTTATTATTGATACTAGTGTCCTGTATTGGTAGATTGCGAAATTTAGCTCAGAATCACGGTATTATGACCGATTTCCTAGGGCGTCTGATACCGGGTTTGAAAAGGGGCCAGTTTCAGAATCATACAGGGCGTGTCTGATACTGGTCATTTCGACCAATTGGCATTTTGTGGTTTTCTCGTGTGTTTTTAATGTTAGAGACTTGAAACTCACGCCGTCAACTTGAATAGCCATCTCAATCACAGCACTCAATATCAGACATGGGTGTGATACTGGTACTGAACGATGTCTGATACTCGTCTTTGGTTTAATTCAATGATTTTCTTTTTTTTTTTTACAAAATCGGGGCTGTATTCATGAATTTAGGTGTGGTGGTATTGCCTTTTGGTCCGTTATCTAAAGCCTCATGGTTTGGGATGTTATGGATTATGAAGTGCCTAGCTAGTGCGGAGCTCCTATGGAGGTGGTAGGAACCAACGTAGGTAATCTGGAATCACTACGATATTTTTTCTTCACACAGTTCCTTTTTCCTAGATACATTTGCGATCATCATGTGCTTTAATTAATTAATTTCTTTTTTATTCGTGTTAACTCCACATTGAAATTTATGTGATATTGAAGTTTATTCTATTTTTGTACGATTATTACATTCCTATTTGCAATACCTGTAACAAAGACATATTTTTTCTCAAGGGCGTTTGAATGAAAAGGCTGTGTTTAGAAATGATTCAAGTTACCATTACATTGGAATTAATGAAAATTACTACTTGCCTACCTAGTCAAATAAAAATTTACTTAATAAAAGAAGTTTTTTGGCGTTTGATTGAAGTGTCTGTTTCTGGACCTGGAGGGGTCTGATACTGGCGCCATCCCAATTTCACCGTGTCTGACACTGGTGCAAAAACATGGTTTTGAAAAAATCATATTAAATCCTCCAAAACAAAAAAATTCCAAGTCCTGGTGAGTTGTCAAGAAGTCGGGGGTCATGCCTGATTATGACACCCCCCGAAATAATGTTTGATGAAATCACGCCTCGCAGTACAAAGAAATCTGAGAATCTCCGCTTATAGTGTCTGATACTGGTGCCTTCACCCAATAAGCAATTTTTACCTCAAACCAGATTCAGCGCCTTCGAAAACAGCCCTTTGTCGAATTTTTAACCCGTTTTCTCCCTGATCTCCCATTGCTTCATCACGTTTTTAAAATTTATTCTTTGCAATAGTGACCAAAAATTGTAAACATGAGCGCGAATCCTATGGTAGAACTTCAGGGCAATTCTCATACTGAGGAACATCTGATTCAAACAGCACATGGTTTTATGATACGGAGTTTCTTCTCCTGAGATAATTTTCGGGTTTACAGAAAGGAGGTAATTTCTCACATTTGTAGGAGTGAAATTTCAACTTTCCACAACCAATGAACCGTCACAGTAAAAACGGCCAAGTTTACCTGCTGCAAAGGCTTTTTCGCTACCGGTGAGGATAATCGCTCCAACGCTCTCATCCTTATCGTAGCAGTCGACAGCTCGACTCAATTCGCTCACCAACGTATCGCACAGGGCGTTCAAGGCTTTGGGCCGGTGAAGAGTTATGAGGGCGACGTTCTGCTTCTCCCCTCGTTTTTCAGTTTTAATCATTTCATAGGAAGCAGTACCTGTAAGAGACAATAGATTGGTTATTTAGAAATTAAAAATAAATTTTGATCTACACTTCAGGTAGATGTTCAGTACTTCTTGGCTGTAAGAGAAACAGCTTATTAGGAAGCTGTAATTCATTAAATATCCAAAACTGCTATTTTTGTATAGCAGGCATAAATGAGAAAACAGAAAACACTTGGCCTATCCCAATCTGGACTCTGCAAGGCGACTATTCCTGTCCCACTTCCTTTAAGAGCTTAGTTCACGTCCAGTTAGTAACGAAACAGGCCTTGATTCTGATTTAGAGGAGCATTTGTCTACTGCCTCAGGTTCCAACTCTTCATCTACACCTCAGTGTTTCACCAAAGAACCTCAATAAGATGGCATTAGATTTTACAAAATTTGTCAAATTTATTTAATAAAAGAGAGCAATTCAATAGGATTAAATCCAAATGGCAAATTAGCAAATTTTGTCATGCTGAATCCGATTTTGGAACTGGATTTTTTTCTATCTGCCGTTGTTTTAAAAGAAAAATTCATTCCAAAAAGACTGTTTTATACTTTTATAAACGCCTTTTCCTTTTAAAACAATGGCAGATTGAAAAAATCCATTAATTCTGTCATTATTAAATCATTAATGGACTATTGGAGTCGGCCAAGAAAAAAAGAAATTGCCCCCTCTAAATTTGAAAATTTCACTATGAGGGCTCAAAGTTGGAGTCGATCAAAAATAGTCAACATGTGGGTGAATCATTTGGCACCTATAATTATTTTGACAGGTAATAATTAATTACCTACCAATAATTAATAATAATGTACACTACTTGTTAATAATTGATGATAATTCATAATAATAATTAATCTTTCATTTAGTGATCTAGTCAGAAGTGTGATCTGCTAAAAGAAGATAATAAACCGTTGTGTCAAGAATTTTCAGAGGTTTTATAACAATCCAACGTAGTTAGAAAATAAGAATACCTAATATTATGAGCTATACGATCTAAAAACCTAGACCTGATAGCGAAAAGCGGGTTTCAGAGTTGGATTCAGAACAGTGTATCAAATTCAGATTCATCTCCTCTGCGCCAAACAACACCTTGTTTTTCTGTCGACCAGTGTATCGCGAGTTCTGAACTCTGACTTGATTAATTGAATGCGGAAAACAGCTGGGAAAATCATACTTGAATGGATTATTTTATCATGTTATGGTTTCAACGAGTCAAACTCAAATTGACTAGCTACACCAAGCTATAAATAAAAGATGATGCCACAAAAGAATATTGGGACTATGTTTTCGCTTATCATTCTTACATAATAGTGACAGTTACGCAATCATACTCCTGTCCTGTCGCTCCAGTTTTATGCTGAAGGGAACTTGTACTAAAACGTCAAACAGGTACTACTTGGCCTTTTTCAAACTCTATTGACTTCCGGCTAAGCAGCCAAGCAGTTTTGCAGCTACAAAAGCAAAGCAACAGGTGTATACCAGAGTAAATACCTAGTTATTATTTCTGCCACTAGATGAGCGGTTTGGAATATCAAGAGAGGTACATAAAATTGGTGATTATACCACTCAAATTGCGGTTTCATTCAATATAATATATTGAATATTATATTATTCAATATAATATGTAGAATATTATTCTACATTAGCAACAATTATTACCTAAGCATTTTCGAGTTATTCAAAGAAATGTCAATATCAAATATCTTCACTCACTCATGAATCTCCCGTGGCCATTTCGTAGAACTCCAACGACGAATTTGGAGCCCGAGTTGCCCACAAGTAATCTAGTGACGTTGAGAGCCATTGAATTGAATTGACTTCGAAATTACGGGCTACACAAAGCTTCGAGACGGGAACTCGTAAGGAACTGGAAGGAAAAATAGAAGAATGCCGGTTTTGAGTTCACTTATCTTTCAAGGATATTCAAGGTTAGTCTTATCTGAGGTGGAAAGGATACCCCTGAATATAAAATCAGGTTATTGTCGTTCAAGGAGGGTATTAATTTTTATTAGTGCGATTATCCCTCCCCCTCACCGTATCTGTGATTTTATCGTAGTTCCTAGCTTTGATGAGGGCTATGAGATTATCTTGGAGATCGGAAAATGCGTTGCACACGAGAGCATGGAGCACAAGAGCATGGAAGAATGAAGAATTCCTTCTTCCATCACACAAGAGTTTTGGAGATTATAGAGTGCGTTGTTCGCTGTAAGCATCACAGAAGGTCGACTCTGTAATTAGGTCAGAGACATTAATTTAAGGAAATGCACACACACCTAAAGATACTTATCCACTTGGATACTATAAAACTATTAAATTCCACCCTCAATCCCCGGATTAAGATTGTTTACATAATTTATTGATTTCTACTAAAAATACAATTAAAAGTACGCTTACTAAACTCAATGGATTTGGGTGTATGAAGATTACTTGCTGGTTTATCCAAGTCATACGAACTGTCTTTCTGTGAAAATGGTAAGTGTAATGAATTCTGTTCGTATTATCCATTTTTCACGTCCCATTCGATTGAATCCTGATGATATCTGTACATGATCTTGGTATCAATGCTGCCCTGTCAAACAAACAAATAATCCCAAAATGGTAAAACATTTCCAATTTGGTAAAACGCCCCAACTCAAAATTCAAAACATTGCAGAAATTCGCCTCAAAGTTTTTCACTGAAACCATTGATGTAAGTTGACTGCAATTCATTGTAAAAACCCCATTTTTTGGTGAGATATCGATATGACTTCAACCAAGTGGTGAAGAAAAACTTGCTTAAACTTGTAAAAACCCCATTTTCCTAAACACTGGATTGAGGCGTTTTTATAATATAATATATTATAAAATATATATTATATATTTTATAACAGGGCAGAATGCTGGCCTGATTCAAACCTGAAGCCACGAAAGAAAGAAGGAGAGGCGTCTATTTAAAGGTTTCGTGGTGTATTACCTACTGGAACAAATGAAGAACTTGAATGTATGAATCTTGATACCTCAAGTACTTGTGTTCTTATTTGAACTCCCGAATCCGTGTGATTTTGGAGTTGTAATGTTAGAAATCATTCTACTTGCCACCTTCTTCATAATTTTCCTTTCAATTCTCACTATTTTGTTACATTTTGATTAATGATGAACAAAATGGTAATAATGGTATTTTTCCTCCTCAGCTCTCAGCACAGAAAACTTGCCCACTTTGCAGTAAATCAATAACCTCCGAAAGGGGGCTGAAACGTCACTACGCCACGTCCCATCCCGAACAACTTAACAATATTGATTCCTGCAAACCCGATATTGTTCCTGGTTGTCGGAACATTTCCGTCGAATGTCCTCTATGCGAACACTCCGCCAAAAAGCGCCCTGACATCTGTAAGCATTTCGCTGACGTTCACGGTTTATCTATGAAGGAGGAGGCCCACGACTTCACGTGCTCAGCAGACTTTTTGAAGTGGAAACAAGATGTAAGTGCTGCCCTGTGCCTCTGTAAATCATAACATTGACGAAATTAGCCTCAAGACTTTCCAATGGAAACGTCTAATACGGCCTCCACAGTCATTCCAGTGACCCAATATTTTCGCGGTACTTATTTACCCTAATATAATACCTACATATAATTACAAAATCGATTTTCCCAATTGATGGAATCGATTCTTCGCAATTGAGGCGATATTTCACATTTTATTTGGGATTTTCGTTAAGGAGAAATGCCTAATCTTGCCTAAAGGTTCTTTACATTCACAAAAACCACTATTAGATAAGTAGTTTCAAAATCTGAAGCAGTTTGGAGCAATACATTTGAAGGAGAATCGTCTCAGTTCAATATTAAGTGGGATGAGGCGTTTCACCTTCAAATTTTATCAAAATAAACAATGATGTAAGCGTTTTGACCAGAAGATGAGGCGTTTCTCCATCAAAAAGCGTACATGAGGCATTTCTCCTTCAAGAGCGGGTCAGAAAAATAGGGGTAATTTGAAAACCCCATTTTGTAAACATTGGAGATGGGGTTCTTCCATCACGGTGTATCTTTGATGTTTCTTAACAACTCTACAAGTTTGTAATGACCGAATTTCATACTCATTCATATTTCTTATTTATGGTCGTAAACGACGTAATACTTCATATTTCATTTCATACGTCGGTTCGTTTACAGGTTGAAAAAATTACGAAATCCCTTTTCGTCAAGGTGAGAGGGACTGCGCCGCTCAAATGTGTTCGAGGAAAGAAAGATGTCTACGTGTGCCACAGGTCTGGCAAGTGTCGAGGCAAAATAGCCAACAGAGTTCGACACCCAAAAAGCCAAGGAAGCCAGAAATTGAATGCGTTTTGTCCTGCTCGGATGAAAGTAGTTGTGACAGAAGGAGGTAAGGAACGTGGGATAATATCCAAAACCCGGTTATTCTAGCCTTGCAAATATCGGCAGGGTCCTCTGAATTCACTTCATCTGTGGTTGCCTACTAGATTGCAGAAGCGTTTCATACGGTTTCAATACGGTTTTAGTGCCCAATGGCGATTTATACCAATCTTGGTTATTTGAGGTTCATCTGACATTTTGGGCTTTTCACAATCGTGTTTCTAACATCCAACAACCTTCGAGCGTGCAATATGACAAACAAGTTTCTTAATAAACTCGTGCAGTGGCAATTCATCATCCATCAAGTTCGAAGATGGGAAGAATCGGGCCACTCTAAGGGGGGCTTTTGGGGAGTTTTAGGGGGGGGGGGGAGAAGTATCCATAAATTCAAAAAATGAAACAGTCTGACGAGTAGACACCTTACTTTAAAGGTTTTTTTACGCTGAACACGACGATGAAGTCAGAATTGCGATATCTTATTCCTTTCTCAAACTGCAGCACTTTGAAGATGAAGAAACGTGGTTGATACTTATGATGTTCTCCATGGTTAGTATTCTTTAAACTGATAACGGAATAAGATATTCGCAATTCTGACTTCACCATCGTGTTCCGCGTTGAAAAATCTATTAATGATCCCTCATTTTAAAGGTTTTTTCATGCAAAACACGATGGTGAAGTCAGAATTGCGAATATCTTATTCCATTCTCAAACTGGAGCATTTGAAGATGAATAAACGTGGTTGTTACTTGAGATGTTCCTCACGGTTCAACTGCTCTAATCTGATATCGGAATGAGATATCGCGAAATAGAGGTATATATTTCAAAATTACAAAATAATTGATCCTTTAGGACATGTTAGGAACTCACCAATATAGGTATTCTAGGTATATTATATTATAATATATATTATACCTATTATATTCAAATATTCTGAATTTACATGCCCGTGTATCAAAACTATATACTTACCATAGTCGTTGTCAGTTCTGTCTTTCTTTTTCAGATAGAGTTTTCTTGAATTTTCTCCCAACCCACGTTGGACACGGTTGCGACGCTGTACACCTGAGGATCTCACAATCTGAAAAAGAGATGATCGCTAAGAAAATCGAAACGAAACGACCAATGGATGAAATTCTTCAGGAAATCAAAGACTCTCCGGAACCGCTCGGCCGACTGACGCTTCTCACGAAACAGGATTTGTACAACATAAGCAGGGATTCCAGGGTTTTGACTACTGTGTTCTCCGGTGACGAAATCACTGATTGGACGGACGACCCTCAAAGGCGCAAGTCTGTTCTCCTGTTTAAAACCTGCGGATCTCAACTCAATGAAATTCCTGAACTACAAAACGAAGATTTCTTGCTGTGCCTTCTCAATGAGAAACAGAAACATTTATTCAATCAGGCCGATTGCGTGAGCTTAGATTATTTTGAGGCCTTGTTACCTTCAGATTACAACCTGTTCCACGTTGCTTGTATAATCGGTAGAAGTGCTACCCCAATCGCTTTTATGATTTCAAACAGAAAAGATTCGATAATATTTGATATCTTTCTAAGAACTATCAAGTCATCTATTGGTGCCATTACTCCACAAGTGGTGTTTCACGAGAAGAACAGTATTTTGTTTGAAGCCTGGAAAAGAGTTTTCAATGAACCAAACATTGAACTTCTTGGATCCTGGCAAATTGAGCTTGAATGGCGACGAGCAATATCTAAACTAGTGACACCCGTCCACAGAAAGCCCGAAATCTACAAGAACCTCAAGTTATTGATGGAAGCACCCCAAGAATCGAAATTTACTGAGCTTCTCAATGAAATTACTATGAAAACTTTAGCGTGCGGTGAAATTGAAGAGTTCGGGAAATATTTCAAGAAACAGTTTTTGCACTGTCCATCGTTGTGGGCCAGATGTCACCGCTCGCCAAAAACAATTGAAACTAACGCCATGTTTGAGAAACTATTCAAGACCATCAAATTCGTTCACATACGATACAAAATGACTAAAACTGTCTATAAGATGAGTGATCTGCTTCTAGACATCGTCAGGCAGTGTGAGTCCGGTGCCTTCTCGAAAAGTGTTAAACTGAAGTGTATCAGGTCTCACCATAAGATGGCAGTCGATGGCCGGTTAAGTATTGAACAAGATGATGACAGCTGGACAGTTACGGAGCCTGAAGGTGAATATTTGCAGGTACAAGTTGTGGAGAAGGTCGACATAACATCGTGTCGGTGTCGATTTAGATGCAGTGAGTGTCGCTGTTGCGTCCACGAGTACAAATGTACGTGTTCGGACTTTGTCAGTAGGAAAATCATGTGCAAACACATCCACGCCGTCTGCCTCAGCTTTGTCTCTTCTGACCATTCTATGGACGCCAAATTCAACCCGTTGCAAGACTCAATTATAAGCGACAGCGATCTAATAGTTGAAACCGTCAGTACAGACAACTTGGAGGTCATCATCAACGATGAAGTTACCAGTGGGTCTGTAGAGGAAGGAAGGTTGGAGATACAAGAAGATTTCAATACCATGTTGTCTCTGATAACGACAACTGAAGATGTTAATTTAGTCAAGAACGCTTTCAGGCTTATTCTACCCACTTTATACGCTATGAAGAGTACAAATAATGTGCGTCCTCAACTGGAAACACATGGAGAAGTCTCCTCTACTCAGTTCACCTAGTCTACATCTTTCTAAAGTACAGAATCTGATGGTGATTATTACCTGCCATTCCTGCAGGAAGGTCTAGTTCACTAATTCCAAGTGACTAAATTTCAGTTGTTCCTGTGATTGTAAAGCGTACCAACTACCGATTGGTTTCTGATGCAGAGAAATGTCCATATTTTCTGCTTGTTCATGCTCTGAAAGCTGAACTGAGTGATTCTTTGTCAGAAAAGTGCTCCAAATTCTTGACATAACGGTTTATTATATTCTTTGTGATCTGTCTAGATCACTAAATGATAGATTAATTGAATCGCTGATTGTAGAAAAGTTTATGACGGTATCGTAATCCTTACACGTTACCACATGTTTCCTGTGAACTACTCTAAACCGCAAAAAAAATGTTTTCTAGAAAGAGTTGAAAGCAGAAAGAAGCCATGTCCTGGACATGACTCCTTTCTACCTGAATTCGGCTTATCATGTTTACATCAGGTATTTTGCCGTCGTGGCATCCAAAGTTCAGTATCGCTGTGTGAGCAGTCGGTGAGTTTGCATCACTCTGTTTCTGCATTCAACAAAGCAGCTTCCTCGATTTATCGTTCTGTATTCCCATATTTGCTAAATTCTTTCACCGCAATACCTTATTTTTTACACTCGTACTTTGTGTCACTCTTACTTCCTTTGCGACCGAGATTTCGCATTAAAAATTTAAAAAAAAAAAATGTGAAAGTTATTGATAGGATGTATCTCCTTAACGAGTATATTAATGTAGTAGCGAATTCGTCTAATATTGCTGGAAAATTCAGGGTAATGATCATGAACAGTTCAATGATATACGATTATCAGCAATGGTTTCCCATCTATTACATTTAAAGTACCACTTCATTTGAATCAAGAGGGTTACCCATAAAAGACAGGAAGAAATTTTTGTCCTCCAAGAACCATTATTTTGAGTGTTTCTACCAACGTACTGGCACGGTTGTTACTTCAGCGTTCATTGGTGGGTTCGTACTCGAGCACTTCTGCTTGGGAAAGCATTATGATTCTCATCCCCTCAAGATGCCGTCTGTATTTTTCTTGGGCGATTCCAAGGGATTTACGAGATATCGAAGATAATAAATGATAATAAATCAAAAGTCGCCTGAGGAGCAGCTGCGCCATGTACTAAAATAAGATCTGAAAGATCATTTTTATAACTCTTTCTAGGAAAAAAGTTATTGTTGTCTATTTCCCATAAAATTGGATTACACTGCTATGCCGCTTACAGTGATTAAACTATCGTCAGTAACTGAAAATGCATAGATGGGAGGTGAGGGTTATAAAGTGGGAGGAGCCAAATTGATGGGGATCCATGGAAAGGACGTTGCTGTCATGAAAATATTCTAGTACTCGTAACTTGTACCTGAGCGAATTGTCCATCAGGTCACAATTGAAGCTACGACTGGACTGGACTCAGATGACGAGCACAGGGGAAAAGTAATGCCAGTAATGGTTTATTGAAGTTTGTTCGATCACCGAAATTGTTATAATAGTGTTGTGGAAATAGACAACGTTCCATCAAGCTGAGGGTTTTATCAGGCCAGTTTTTTTTTTTTTTGTAGTTTATTACTGGTGACGTTAATTGATTCTAGTCTACTCCTTGTCAAACATTGTGATCGCAATTTTACCAAAGTAGGTTTTGTGATTTGAAAACAATACATTCTCAATTTTGAATCACGTCTTGTTCATTTCGCTACCCAGAACATCAATCAGTGTATAGTAAGTTGGTAGTAAGTTAATGGTTGAATGAAACCACATGATCTCGCCTGAAAGCTGCTGCGGGAGGTGCTTCTGCAATCTCAGAGCCCTGATGACGCCGTTGCCTCCGCGCCAATCTGCTTTTTTGCACTTTAAGGCACCTTGAGTTGAGCACACAATGCCAGAGCCGACATAGGTACGTAATTCCCAGTGGATTTTTTTGAAATGAGAAAATTCTGAAATTGCTCTGATACGAAAATGACCAAAACATCCACAGTTAGTTATGCACAATAGCTTCCAAACAGTTTGGCGTGGTGGTAACGTATTCGAATTTTGATCCTATACGTATTAGAATTTAAAAGTACCTATCAGAAGTTCAACCTAGGGACGGGTGAGTTTAAAAAGGTTCAGATTTCTAAAATTGAAAAAACGAGGTAAAGGCTCCATTGTTTAGATATTGACAAGCTCAATGCATGCGCGAAAGAAGGGTAACAATCCAATTACTGTCAAACGTTAGACAGCAGTTGGATTGTTAACCCTTCTTTCATTCATGTATCGCTCCTGGTTTTTTCAATTTTTTCCTCGTTTTTTCTATTTTTGGAATCTCAACCTTTTTAAACTCACCCATTTAATTATGGAAGTAACTATAAATCAACCAGGGTAATCTGCCTAGGTTCATGGTGTACATCTTACATACCTACAAGTTCGACGCTGGCCCTGCCACTTCGCCAACCCCCAGGACTGGCCCAACTTTTTTTCATAAGCATGTTTGAAATGTCTTAAAATCACCTTTGTAGGCGATTATAATTGAAAACTCATAATTTTCCAAGTTTTTAGAGCGCGACATGTATGTCATGGCGCCAGTCCACGCGTGTAACCCTCAGGATATACTAACCCTCCATACAGTACCTACGAAAAAATCAATAATAATCAATAAATAGTAATAAAACATCAACACTTTCAAAGTTATTTCACTAATGTGACAATGTTATTCCGTAGGTACATTGTATTAGCTGCTTCCATAAGTTTTGTAGTAACTTTTCATGTTTATTACCTCGTTTGAAAGTGTTTTGCCTTTTATTTCAGGTCATTTCAAAACCCATTGTATTTGTCAAATAGATAGAATTGAGATAAAAAGTTCAAATTCGCACAAAAAATTTGCCTTGGCAACCGAAAGCTAGGTCCGTAGATGGGCAGAATCGGGCCACTCTAATGGGGGGTTTCGGGGCGTTTTAGAGGGGGGGGGGAGAATTACCAATACCTCATTTCAAGCTGAACACGATGGTGAAGTTAGAATTGCAATATCCTAGTCCTTTCTCAAACTGGAGCACTTAGATGATGAAAAAACTTGGTTGTTACCTACTTGAGATGTTCTTCACGGTTCATCTATTCTAATCTGGAAACGGAGTGAGATATCGCGATTCGGTCTTCACCACCAAGTTCAGCGACGAAAAATCTATAAACTAAGGTGTTTCTTGGCAGAAAATGGTTGAATATATTTCTTCAAAAATTCGCTCTTTAGGCCGCGCTGCATGACTGATTTTTTTTTTTTTTTTTTCAAATGAAACGTTTGTGAGAAAAATCTGTCTCGAACAACGAATAGGTAGGTACGACTATTCTTGAAGCTCAACGCAGAAAATGAATTCGTACATGAACATCAACCATGGCGTCATTACTTGTCTTCACCATCACATAACATTCGTCTTAACCTGTGTCCGGGCAAGAAGCGAGAGAAGTCGAAGAGGAGTATTTGGGAGTGGACCTTCCTTTTCCCTTCTTGCGTCTTCCATGTTGCTATGGTCTAGGGACGCGGGAGCGTCCCGCCCGCCAAGAAAACCGAAGCCCTGAAAACCGAAGCGACTGAGACACTGATTACGCGACGGAACAAGTTCGGGTTTTCACCATCCCGTAGCTCGGTCCCCTGAGTGTCTCGAGAGCTGATTTTTTGTACACCAACTCTCCAGGGGCACGTGAGGACGTAAACCAAATTTCAGCTCTCGGGAACATCAGGTGTCGGGGGTATAACAATTTTAAAACCACTATTTTTCACGTTTTTCGTGTTCTTCTTCTTCTTCTTCTTCTTCTTCTCGTTGTTGTTGTTGTTCATTGACGGGGCTACAGCCCAGCAGACAAATCGGATCGAGCTGAAATTTTGCACACACGTTTGTTATGCTCCAAGGGTGTGCCTTTTGAACATTTTTTCTCCCTCCCCCCATTTCCCCCCCAATTAGGGGGGAAATAGTAATTTTTAGGAATTTCAAATGGTCATAACTCCTTCAAAATTGAAGCTTTTTCAGATTTTCTTTTTTAGTTTTATTCAGCTTTTCAAACTGTTTAATTTGAGATCAAAAAACGCTTCCTAAGGGGGAAAATAAAGGAGTTATGGTGATTTTTCTATTTTCAACAACAACTGCCGCAAATATTGATGAAAATTGGTGCGGTTGGTCTTAAAATGTCCGCTAGGTTGTCTAGAATATGCTCAATAATTTTGAACTAAATCTCAATCGATTTGACTAATCCACAGCCAAAAATACGTGAATAAATTCCACATCTACTGATTTGGCTAATTTCCGAAAACATCAAAGTTGAACGGTGGTCAGAAAAATTGTCGTAGAGTGGCGCCTGTTTAAGGATCGATAGGAAATTTAATGGGCTTTCGAATGAGGGTAGCACACTTTGCCACTTTTCCCAACGGTTCTCGAGTTATTCGCGATTTTTGGTATAAAAACGTGCGTTATACGGTTTGCAAACTTTCTGTGGCCGCCGGTAGCCTCGTGGACAAGTGCGTCTGTCCGCGATGCGTAAGATCTTGGGTTCAATACCCGCTGGCGTGAAAGGATTTTTCACATACTTAGCCGTTGCGGCGGTCACCTGGTGGAAAGCAATGGCAAACTACCACCAGTATCATTTGCCTAGTACAGCCTCTCAAATAGTGCAGTTCGGAACCGGCGATAAACTGTAGGTCCCGTATAACTTGTGAAGACTTGCATCACAGGATTATATGTGAGAGGTCGCCAACGTCCGAAATTCGGATACGGCACTCCAAGAAGAAGAAACTTTCTCTTTACACTTTCTCTTCGACACCAATAATTAAAATTATTGTAATGATTCTCAACAACAAAAATTTGCACAATCCCCAAGAAAAAATGCAACAAATTTTCAAAAAATTTCTAATTCAAATTCATTCAAATTTCTAATTCTTTCTATTTTTTCAAATTTAATAATAATAATAATTGTTTTAAATTTTAATAATTTTTTAAAATTGTTAATTGTTTTAATTAATCGAAAATTTTAAAACTACTATTTAACCAATTCGCAAAAATTTTAAAACTACTTATTTTTCAAACACATTTCAGATAACAAACAATAATTTCCAAAAAATAATTATTCTTGTCACAAAAAGAAGAAACAAAAAGGCAAATTAGTAGGCGTACTAATTTTTTACTAAATTTTGACTAGGATAAAACTTCATTTAGGAAAACATTTACTAGTTACCTCGTAGGTACTTTTGTATTGTATAAGTTGTTGAACCGTATTGTATAAGTACCACTCGAAAACCAGCCATGCAAAAAGATGTGATATCCCCCCAAAAACAACTCCGTTGTAAAAACTGGCCCGCCAAAAAACCTCAGCCGCAAAAAGGAATGATATCCATTTTGCCCGCCAGCCACATATATAGGATGCTCAGTGCTTCGCACCTCGCTGTTGAGTGTGCATATAGAAACCTGATCCTCCTACCCCTAACCTCCACCGTCAATGTTTTCCTGTTCCCTGTCACCTTCCCACAACCCCCTCTCACCCTTAGTCACCCTCGGTTTCACCTAATATGTTTCCTCTGTTACACCAGCAGGGAGCTTTACGCTTCTTTCAATGCTGTTGGCGGGAGCTTTTTGCCACATAAACAAGCCTGAATTGAAGCATTACTTCATTATAGGTGTACCACTACTGATTACTCGTGACCACCAGTAATACTTATAATATAGTAATGCTTTAATTCAGGCTTGTTCATCTGGCAAAAAGCTCCCGCCAACAGCATTGAAAGAAGCGTAAAGCTCCCTGCTGGTGTAACAGAGGAAACATATTAGGTGAAACCGAGGGTGACTAAGGGTGAGAGGGGGTTGTGGGAAGGTGACAGGGAACAGGAAAACATTGACGGTGGAGGTTAGGGGTAGGAGGATCAGGTTTCTATATGCACACTCAACAGCGAGGTGCGAAGCACTGAGCATCCTATATATGTGGCTGGCGGGCAAAATGGATATCATTCCTTTTTGCGGCTGAGGTTTTTTGGCGGGCCAGTTTTTACAACGGAGTTGTTTTTGGGGGGATTAATGTTTACATCTCCATCTCGCTGTGATTCAGCGTACATTTTAGTGTAAATTCACTCACAAATCCTTGTAAATCGTTCTTACGAAGTTTTAGATTTTGACGCCTGTTTGGAATAACCTCGTCGTTGTTCTCTTCAAAGCACCAGTATTTTGTAGAAGTGTCGTGTGAGCGGACGGTGGCCACTGGATCGATCACCCGTCGCTGAACGCTGAAGGGAGCTCCTAAAAATGGAAACTGATGGACCTTTCACCTCCGAACCGAGTTCATCGCAGGGGGTAATGAATCATTACTAATTATGAGTTGGTTAGAAATGCGACCCCGAGACAAAAATGATTGCACGAGAACGTTGACCCATTTTAAATCGTCATTCATCAGTCATTTACAGGTTGGGCTGTAAAACTGTGGAATTTATTCTGAACAGAGATGTGCAATTGCTTTACAACCCATTTTTCACTACTCGACTCAAAAGTACCTTGTTCTATCAATTTGAATTGATGTTCCTGTTACAAACAATAATCCTGTCATTTCAATTTTTGGCATAATAATATTATTCATATTATGAACTGTCAATAAAATCTAAATAACGTACCGTCTTCATGTTCCTTGCAGGCTGTGCCGGACGTGGAAGTGCCAATTTTTCCATCAGCAATATTAGACTACCACGTGCAATCTCTGGATAGAAGCAGACTCGAGTCCATATGCCTCCCATACAGTAAGCTTGTTTGATTACGAATTATACTTTCGTTAATGTTTTGTTCAAGAATGAATCTTCAGTCTTGTGTACCAAATGGGCCAATCGGCCTTGTACAACAAATGTTTTTTTATTATTATTATTAAGTTCCTCGTGGTTTTCAGATCAAGATGTTTGTCACCTGAAAGGGTGCCATATGAAGAGCAGAGCCAGTCTGAGATATATGTCAGATTTCAAACGGTCATTAGGTATGGTTCATATATATATAATACATACAGATTCAAAGGGGAAGGTATTAAGGATTCGTAGGCATGTTGATTCATATCTGAGATCTACTGACATAAATGATCGTTTTTACGATCTTCCTGACATTCTTATGTTGAAATTTATCCTGATTTCTCGAGATTTCATTGTGGAAAAGACCAAAAATGATATGTACCTATATTATACATCTCCCTCACGCCTTCCGCTGTTGATTGAGGTTTCATTCATTTTGTCGTTGTTTTTCCTTGAATACCAGCGGAGAAACGTCTCGTTCAAGCCGCTTCCTTCAACGATTTGGCCAAAGTGAACAATCTCCTCAACAGAGGTATCAATCCTAACTGTTCCGATAGCCTGAGCCGCACCCCTCTACATGTGGCTGCTTGTAAAGGATACTCTAGCATTGTCAGGTGAATCACTTCTTGTAGGCAACAACTTCATATCTATACCCTTATAACAAAGATCTATGATTTAATAATAATAATCTTCTGGGACCTGGGACCACATAGATACGGAATAATAAACCAAAATGGACGAACTATGACACTTACTCCCTTTGTGCCTCTGTGATATAGTGGTATTTCATGACCTTGAATCTCGTTCAACAACTTTGTCCCGATTGCTGCTAAAAATGCCACCTTTTTCAGGATGCTCCTTGAAAATGGAGCGAATCCAAACGTGAGAGACTCGATTGGCAATACAGCATTACACTTGGCAGCTTGCACCAACAATATTGATGTCGTTTTACTGTTATTGAAAGCTGGTAAGTTGTTATATGTTTTGTAATGGTAGACATTTTATCATTTTTCGTCATTCAGCAACTTCCATTTGACAGATCCAGTGTACTTGTACACTAAAACTTGTTAGTGGAGCTTGTTAGTGAAAGATGTTGCAACTTCTTTTTTATTAGAATATGACGAAATTGAAACAAGTGGTGATGTCTGGTTCCCATTCCTTCAAATCTTTTCTCACATTATACGTATACTGTCTACAACAGTGGTGAACCAATAATAATACATCTGGGGTTTTTATCCAACAAATGTTCAAATCCACGACTATTGTTCTCAGGGGGTAGCGTCAGGGGAAGCGCAGGAAGCGGCGTTTCCCCACAAGAAATGAAGAATGTAGATAGAAGTTGAATGAAGAAAAAATGTGTTAAGAATAACAAAATATTTAAAACATTCAATTTATTCAAAGGATTGTAGGAGGTTTGGTGTAAAAAGAGAGAAAATGGTTTCCAAGCTTTTGGCTTTAATAAGCCATCTTCAGGGTAAGTTGTTGTTACCAAAAGCCAAAAGCCAAAAGCTTGGAAACCATTTTCTCTCTTTTTAGACCAAACCTCCTACAATCCTCTAAATATATAACGGTCAACAAGCCAAGAAGGATATGGACAAAACAATAACGAATTAACATTCAATTGAAAATTTGAATCGTCCGCTCATTCTGTCAGTTACTTATAGCTATCTACCTTTAATTAATTAATTTATTTCGAATCGAATGACAATGACCGGCATGACCGAAGCCAAGTCATCTAAGAAGAAGAATTACAAATATCTGATTGCAGTGATTACCTACCAAGTTGATGGCCTCAGAGGAACCGCATGCTTCTAGTGAGGGCCCATGCGTTAACAACCCCACAGCGTTAGTAGGGTTATTCTGTGTAAGGGTAGGACATGTGTGTATGTCTCCTGACTGGGTTAACAGGCTTCCACTTGTAATGCACAGGCGTAGCTTTCATATGATAGAAGGCGGGAGGGCAGAGGATCAATAATATCCATCAATTCTATATGGATCCACTTTCAGAACTCCAACTTGTTTCATTACCGGATGTTGCTGTTGTTTGATTGTTCATAGTTTTTAGTTGTTCGTTTAGTTTTTATCCTCCTAAAATGGATAGTTGCTGCATCAATAGTTCAGCAGTCGTTTAGTTTGTGGCAATTTAGCGAAAAATTTGACAGTTGCCAAATCTTAAGGGAGTGAAGGAACGTAACTGTGAGTACGCTAGGCATTTTAATGTTGAGAACTACAATGTTGGTTATCAGGTTGTAGTTCAAAAAACTTTCTATTTTGTTTCCCTTGCATTTTGTACTACAAACTTGTCAAAGCTACTCCAAACACCAGTGTAGCAACTCTCACATAGTTTTCTCTGTTGCTTTATTAAAATTCGGAAAGAGCTCTTTCATGATTAATGTCAGTATTAATCTTTTGTTGGATGTGCAACAAACCGTGCAAATCTCCCTTCATAATGAGATTATGGCTCGGAAGAAGGGAGATTATGGCTCGGCTTGTTAACTGCATTCTTTTCTTGGCTAAACAGGAACTGCCATTTGAGGGGCATGACGAGTCATCCTCTTCTCATAATAAAGGAAATTACCTCGTGTTATTAAATTTAGTGAAATATTACGATCAGCCATTGGAAGATCATTTGAAAGCGGCAACGATTTTTAAAGGGACTTCCCCTGACATCCAAAATGATCTTATAAGTGCTGTAGTTAGAGTCATTCTAGATGACAATAAATCTGATCTACCTAATTCACTTTTGGTTTATTTAGGTTGAGACAGAGTTATGTGTGTGTGTGTGGGGGGGGGGGGGGGGTTGAATTAAGTGCGGTACCACCATGTCCAGAGCCACGCCCTGCTCCTGACTGTTTTAGACTTTAACGTCAAGGGAGCCACTGTTATTCTCCTTCAAATCTTCTTGGATAAACCCTACAGATTTAAAAACGTCAAACTTACTTACCTTATTTTGCAGGAACTGATGCTTGCAGTTCGGACATACTTGGGAGGAGCCCTTTGCAGCTGGCGCAGTCGAAATTGAAAATCCTCCAAAGAACGAAATTCCCTAATGAAGAAATCAAAAAGCAAGTTTCAATGGTTAGTTGATGATTTTTCATCCGGTTTTGGAGTCATGACATTTTTCATGCATCATAACGATATTTTCAGCAAGTGTGCAGAGCTGGATCACAGTTTCCACTGTGAATAGCCTCACGCCAGTGGTGGATTCATTTAGTACTGTCAAGCGCTACATCAGATGTACAGATTCTGTACTTCGTTTTTTATCTGGGAAATCACTGTATTGTAGGTAGTGCTCTGACCAGTGACGGTTCCTGCCCTGAAACTCTAGGGGTGTATAGATCAAGAGGGGTATTACAAAGGGGCCGGGAGAGGTGCTTTTTGATCACATATGATCATGGATATGTCGGTTAGCTGTAGGAGCCCCTCTGCTGATCCTGTGCCTATTCTGCTTAAGCCGTAAGTCCTAAGGAGGACTTCATGCCAAATTTTGTTTGGTCATATTTTTCCCTAGTAAGGGAGATATTTAATTATAAATTGAAGGTAGGTATACCTAAATAGAACCGATAAAAGTACCAAGTATGAAAGTAGAGGACCAAACAAGCCTAAGACATGGTTGAAGACAAATCGTCGTTGTTAATTGATAATCAATCGATTTGCATCCCTACCTAGTGCGGCTCTGTTTTTCGAGTATATTTAAATAGTAAAAAACCCGTTTTCTGTCAATAGCAAACCTACTCTTCAAATCAGATAGGAGAATTTGGTTTTTATTGTTGCTTTATTGGATGGGTAGCACATGCTCCTATCAGCAGCCGCCACAAAATCTCTGTTCTGTAGGTATTGTTGATGTCAGACATATAAAGTTTGCAACCGCCACCGTCTCTTTGGAATGAGTTTCCTCACCTGGAAATCTAGAAGGATCTGAATTTCAGTTTGGGAATAAACCATCAACCAATGGGAATAAAGATATGAACACTCGCTCAGTAACCATCATCATTATAGTATTGTTTTGTTACTAATGATGGTTTAATCACCGAAACCTGTCTAAAAGTCTACTCATAACCTACTTTTGGACTTTGTCTTTTTATTAAAATATATGGGGCTGAATAAAAGGGCACTAAAAACGATTACAAATTTGAAAAGGAACGCAACGCAATATATTTCGGACAACACTTTTTTACATACGTCTTTTGTCATTCAACTTTTTCTTGAATAATAATAACTTCACAAGTCAGCTGTTTGTAACTCTCATCTAAGAACTCAAAGAGAAGTCAGTCTACCGAATTCCTCGACATACTCCCACCTTGAGGAGTGGGAAACGACTCAACAACCAACCAAATTTAATCACAGAAACGTCTCGGCATTTTACTAGTACGTCCACTTCGTGTCTTGAATTTCTGCTCCCCAGGATCTTCTGAAGATCTATTTTGACAATTGTTCTTTTCTTCAGCAGTGGGATTCTGTTCTGTGTTATATTTCTTCGTTCTCATCTTACGAATGTTTCTCTCTTCTGATGTAGAGTCTGTATGGTCTGTCAGGTGCATTTCTAATGGAAAGATCCGTTGTACAGGTCGGACTAAAATTCCGTCTTTGGTTTTAAGTTTTGCAACCCGAATTTGTCCATCTTGACTGTAAATCAATTCCTCCACAATAGCAAGTGGCCAGTCCAGTCTCTTCTGAAAATCATTTCCAATAAGGACCACCTCTCCTACTTTCAAAACTCTCCTGTTTTTTGATGTATCACAAGCCATATTCAACTGGCCCAAGTATTCCGAACGGAATCGAGCTAAAAGTAGTTCTTTTGTCTCAAGTCGTCGTTTGACTCTCCTCTGCAGACTAGCAGCATCTATCTTGTCCAAGTCAGGCACACCTAACTCCTTGATATCTCGAAGGAACATTTGATGAGTAATTGGTACTGGGTCATCTGGATCATCTGAAGTATGTGAAATAGGTCGAGAGTTAACAAACGAAGTACATTCACTTATAACAGTATTTAGCTCCTCGAACGTGAGAGATGCCTTTCCGAGAATTTTCTTCAAATGTACTTTGAGAATTCCAATTAACCTCTCCCAAAATCCACCCCACCAGGAGGCTGTAGGAGGGTTAAATCTCCATTCAATTTTCTCGATCGAGCTTTCCCTAGCTATCTCTTTCCAATCAATTTTATCCAGTGCATTTTTCATACCCCTAAAATTCGTGCCATTATCACTATAAATGACCGACGGACGTCCACAACTGGCAACAAAGCGCCTAAACGCTAATCCAAAAGCCTCAGTGGTCATTGCAGTAACCAACTCTACGTGCACTGCTCGATATATGGCGCAGGTAAATATACAAATCCACACCTTATCACCCGAACGTAAAAGAGGTCCAGCGAAGTCTGTGCCTGTTACTTCAAAGGCACAAGCATCCCTTACTCGATTCTCAGGTAATGATGTAGATTCTACTTCTATGGCTTTTCCCATAAGTCGTTTGCACTGAATACATCTGGCAACTGTGCGTTTGACAGCCTGTCTTCCCTGTAAAATCCAGAATTTCTCTCGAAGAATACTGAGAAGTCCGTTTCCACAAATATGTCCATTCTTTATATGGGTATCTCTCATCATTCGATCTACTATAATATGATTGGATGGAAGTATGTATGGGGCACGAAATTCTTCAGTATCTTTTCGTGCCCATATTTTTGTGCGAAGACGTAAAAGTCCAGCTACATCAATTTTAGGTTTCAACCTTAACAATTTTCTATCTTCTGTCCCTTCAAATGCCTCACACTGTATCACCTTTATGATTAGCTTCTCAGCACGAGCTAACTCTTTCACAGTGAGTTCACCTACATATTTTTGACGTTTCGTAAATTTATTCATAAGGAACCGCAACATCCAGGCTACCAGTCTTATAATTCGATGGTACGAAGAAAAATATCGAGCCAAATAGGTTGAACTAAAGCAATCTGGGTCATGCTGTAACTGTAGTTACATTAAAGCAATCTGGGACTGCTGTAACTGTAGTTTTTTTTCGCTCAGCCAATATTGGAGTTTCATCAATATCTTCAACTTGTGAAGAGGGCCATTGGCTCCTTGGCAGATATAACCAACTTGGTCCCTCCCACCATTGAGAATCAACCAGTGCTTTAGGATAACAACCCCTGCTCAACAAGTCTGCAGGGTTTGCTGTACCAGGTACATGATACCATTAGTCTCTGTCTGTCAATGATCGAATTTCCATCACTCTGTTATGTACAAAAATACTCCCTTTTGATCCAGGCTAGAGTGGTAGATGAATCCGTCCAATACAAACACTGTGAAATATTGAGTTCCTTCTGAACATTCCAGCTAAGTCTAGCCCCTAGTACTGCAGCAAGTAACTCCAGTCTGGGAATCGTACCACTCTTCAGAGGAGCCACTCGTGACCGGGCCTCAATTAGCTGAACAGTGGTGTTACTATTTTTCTCTGTTCGGAGAAAAACTGCCGTGGCATACGCCTTTTGAGATGCATCACAAAAGGTATGCAATGTGACATTGGCGTCAGCGTCTTGGTAATTTTTGAGACACCTTTGTATTCTAATTCCTTGTAAAAATTGAATCTCATTCAGCCATCTTAGAAATGATTTCTTCAAATTTGCTTTGACTTCTGAGTCCCAACCACCTCCTGAAGTCCAAGTTGTCTGTATTAATAATTTTGGAACGAGTGTGGTAGCAGACGTAATGCCAATGGGATCAAACATTCGTTGAGTAGCCGATAGAGTGGTTCTCCGCGTAACTGGTTCTTCAATCAAGGTACTGAATGACATAATATTAATTGAGAGAGTGTCACATTTTCTGTCCCATAACATTCCTAAAACGGGAGTAGAGGTAGAATCTTTCAAGTCCGGATCACTCACCTCCCACCCTCTCAAATTGAAACAGGCTTCGGCAAAAATCTCTGTGGATTTATCAATGAAGTTCGTAGTATCTTTCCAGCTTGATAAACTTGTGACCAAATTGTCCACATAGAAACAATCTTCCAACTGGGATACAATATTAATAAGGTCGTCCTGATCAACTTGATCAAGCTTTGCTTTATATTTAGAGAGGTGATGTTTGATAACTGCCCCCAACAAAAAGGGGCTACTTGACACTCCAAACACCACTCGTTTATGTCGATAAATTTTCAGCTCCCCATTTTCATTTTCCCACACAAATCTTAAAAAATCTCTATCAGGAGGTGAGACAGACACCTGTAAAAATGCCTTTTCTATATCAGCTATGATGCCAACTTTGTCAAATCTAAACCGAAGAAGTACATTTGGGATTAATTCAATGAGATTAACTCCTTTTTCAAGGCATTGGTTTAGTGATGGATTACCCTGAGACATACACGAAGGTAGATTCAAGTAGAGTTGTTAGTTCTTGGAGAGTACCAAAAACAAATCGGGACTCAATTTGCTAACTCCTCTTCAATGGGATATCGAAATTAATATCGATATTGATATCGGTGTCCTAATATCGATTTCGAAAACTAAAGGGGAATGGGAAGGTTGTCACTGAGGAGGTAATATTGGTACCTACATGTTTCAGTGTTATGCTCTTGCAACTTGCATGTTCCTCGTTATTTGTGTATTACGTATAAACCACTTTATACACAGACTTGAATTTTTAACAGTTTTTTTTATTGGTGGTAGATAGGTTAAGGTCATTTTTTTGTTTTTATCAAATTTCTCAATTAAATATCAATAATAATGTTATTATCAAATGATCATGAATCTTTGGAGTGTTTGTTTTAAACCCTTTGTCCTGGTTTCGGTATTCATATTTAATTTGTTCGGTTTACAAACCGGATTACAAAATATCGTGTTTGTTGAATCTATCATATCTGAACAACTTACCAATATCCCGATAATATCGATATTAAAGTATCGAATATTGGACCCACAATATCGATATCCCATCCCTCTGTAAGAGTGACGTTACCATATTACTTGTATCGCAGACGGGTGAGTAAAAAACCGAGTCCAGACACCAACGGGAAAAATTTGTTCCCTTGATTCACCCTTTCCCTCAGATCACGTCAGAACACAAGCGACCGGCGGGCCACTACGTCAGAGCCTATGACGCACGAGCGTATGACGTCAGACCGCTGGCAGGGGGCCAACGAGTACGTCAAAGCCTATGACGTCAGACGGCTGGCAGGAGGCCAACTAGTACGTCAAAACCTATGCCGTAAGAGCCTATGACGTCAGACGGCTGGCAGGAGGCCAACTAGTACGTAAAAGCCTATGCCATAAGAGCCTATGACGTCAGAGGGCTGGCTGGCTAGATGATCGGGTGGTAGCGAAGGGAAGTGGTGATGACGTCAGAGAGGCCAGAGGGAGGCAGATATCTGAAACCCCCATCTCTTCCTCACTATGTACTTTCGTGATCACCGAGAAATTTCCTAAAGGATCTCCGAGTTTCAGATTTTTGTCCACCCAAATTGGTCAGTCTGCCCATCGACATCTAATAATCTTTTATTGAGGAAAACACTTCAGTAAATAGCGTTATACAACGGTTGGGATACATAAGCAACATAAAGATTGAGTAAACCAGAAATGTTAGTAGATCCCTTATGCATTGGCATCCATCTGTGTGCGGGTTATCGGTGTAACTCTCACTCTCAGTACAGTGTTTCTGTTTCGGGGTTATCAAACTGAGATAAAAAGTCCCCAGTCATGCAGCAATTTTCGAAGAAACTGTACAGCTTTCGTACAAGTACGCAACCACGAGGGACATTTTATGTACATTTTATTTTATTTTTTTTTTAATTGTTATATAAATTATTGAGAATGATCACCTGTGTGTAAACAATTATTTAAACAATCACGCTCATACCGCAGCTTGTCAGCCACGCACTCCGCAGTGGTTAACGTAATATGGTTAGGTAAATCGAGAGCTATCCAACGAGTGGTGAACGATTTTTGTACGATGATAACTGGCGAAGTTAAAGTTCCGTAGCAACGAATCGGTTGTACGTGAAAATCATAAGAAATTTTCCATAACGCTTTCTTCGTCTCACTGTAATGTCACACTTTTTGAGTTATGTGCCATAGTTAAGACATAAAATGTCAAAATATGGATTTGGAGGAGTTGAGTCGGAATGGGTTCCCAGCTACTTTGAAGGTAGAAAACAAATAGTAACAATAGATGGCCAGGATAGTGATTTTACTGGTGTTCTCCGAATCACCCACCCGAAACAACGTGCAGTCTCGACCCTCTGCCTTCTTGCTCATGCCCTTCACTTGAACGAGTGCAATCTACGAGGTACCTTGGGGTTGTAATTGATGAGGATCGGTCATGGAAATTTCATATTACAGCACTTATTTCGAAAACTCGTGAAGTTATCCACATTTTCTATCGCATGCGGAATCGCCTGTCACAAAATAATTTGATCCGGATTTATAAGGCCATAGTTCAAAGCTTATTAAGCTTCTGAATCCTGACCTGGGGCTCTGCCCTTCCCACCGTAGTCTATCCCATCACCATAATTCAAAAATCTATTCTGAACACGATTGCCCGGAAACCTCGTCGATTCGCTTCCCAAGAACTTTTCAAATTGCTTCCGGTCTTTACCATTCACCAATTATATTTAGAAGCTACTCGCCCAACTACCCAAGCTGTCATACCAGTCTCTCTCACCCGTTTATGGTCCACGTCTCGTCATGTTTATTTTAGTTTCCCCTATATTCTCCGAGCTTTGTCCAATAATCTCCAATCACGTGAATTTTGTATTTTGACTTTTCGTCTACTCCCCCACACCGCACAGAACCTGTTTCTTGGTACTGGGGTAATTCAATATTATTTTAATATATTTTATATTATATTTAAAGTATGTATAAAGTTCATGCTTGTAAACTACACCTCTGATGGAATAAATCTTTCATTCATTCATTCATACTTCGGTGGAAATAGATGATTTTTTTCCAATACCTACTCTTGTTTTGCAGTCTGGCCCTAAGTTCTGCAAGACACAGTTGTATGAACTTACGGCGACTCAGGCAACGTGTTCTAAACAGTATTTTTCCATTTATTATTGCAGGTTATAGAAATGCTTCTGCACTTCTCAATGAGCACCAAGCAAAGCAGCGACGTCGAAGCGCTGGATCTGGAGCTCCTGTCAAACTTCCAGAGCCGATTCAGGCTTACAGAGACTCGACATGACATTGACACTCAGCTGGGCAACCTCCTCGACAACTTGGGCTCACTCACGATCAAACCTTCATAAAACGCCGGGAAAATAGGAAATACGTTTCAGAAGAAAGGGCATTTCCGTTACTGTGGTACTTATGTAGTTACCGCGGATGTGTCACAAATCGCTTGAGGTATTTGTTTCGGCCATTGAAAGCAGTTTTACACCTACCGGGTGTTCTACCTTCAAGACCAGACAGTGCTGGTCAGCATACTCGTATACCTCCCACAAGTGGAGAGAGTTGGATTGATTAACACGTTATGTTCCACTGTGTTGTCGATGATGGTATTATTTATTTTTCCCCAAAACTCACGTTTTTGGACAGATACGAATATTATTTCAAATGCCTAAACACCTACGATACCAGCAGTGTGGTGCCCAGTGGCGCTCGGTGCGTTATTTTAAAATCCTCAACTTCTTGATGAGCATCTATGGTTTGTTTCCGGGCTCAAATGCAATCCGGATATTATAGTATAACTTCACTCGAACTACCTACCTACAGCTAATATACGAGAGGGATTCTCAAGGGTTAGGGCTTGATTGTAACTGTAGTGTTCCAAGTAAGGTACATATTATACACATGTATTGTTACATATTATGTAGGTGTTATGTGGGTCTAAAGGTGCGTCCACTGCGCCAAATGGAGCTGGAGGGCACTTCCTGGTCGGTATGACATCTACTGTGAGTGTGCCGAACCGAAATCGTAAGCCTAATTTTGGATGTGAGATCCCAAGTAAAGCCAAAACGGTTTATGCAATATTATTTGTTACTTATCTCAGCAGTGCAGAGTTATTTATTGATTACCCATCAAATTTAATATTTGGGTAGGTATGAATCAAAACTTCTTCCTGCTATGAGCCGCATTTTTGGACTCAAAAATCTGTTACGTTTGAT
This sequence comes from Stenodema calcarata, assembly GCA_963920205.1. Lineage (NCBI taxonomy): Eukaryota > Metazoa > Arthropoda > Insecta > Hemiptera > Miridae > Stenodema > Stenodema calcarata. Next base: position 23,892,768 of record OY986060.1, read on the forward strand.
CCTCTTAATTTTCAAGTGTGCTGATGTTAATGGATGGAGGGATTGATGGTGGGATGTGTCGGCATACAAGTCCCCTTTAATAGGCCTGTTCCTGTCCCTTCAGTTCTTTAACCAGTTATCTAACCATTTCGGAGCATAACCCAGTGCGCACAAGTATGGCGTTCCAGCCGTTTTCAGTTACGAAACTTTTCACTCGCTTCACCGTTCCAGCCGCGACGAGTTACTGAACTGGGTTTTCTAGTTAAATAACTTTTTTCACTCGACGAGATACGGATTATGCCAGTTATTTTATGGTAACCTCACCGTTACCTCCCTGAAAATTCACTTCCCACGGAATCCTCTTGAAGGAAGGACTTCTCCGCTTCTAATTCTTCCATGACTTCTACCTGTATCTACTCGTAGTAACAGTACATACTTAACCCTACAGAACTCATGCTATATTCAGACCCGCAAGCACTCTCGTCGGGTCCTTTTTGTCTGGATCAATTCAAATTCAAATTTCATAGGTATAACTGATTTAAATTAGGAAAATGACTCATCTGGTGAAAGGGAAGGTACTCAATTTATCTTTGAATAAAAAAAGAAAAAAAAATCTTGATAAACGACTCATTATTCATGTTTTAATTCGTTGTCAAAAATAACATGTCAATAACCTCAAAAATCACAGAAGAGCCCACATTTTTTAAATCACATCACATTTTTTATCGTCATCTTATTGGTTGAAAAAATCAGAAAATCAAAGGGATCTTAGATCCAATAAGCGGTGTACAAAGTATCCTCATCGCTAAATCGACCTTTTGGAGTTAGTTCAGTCTTTCAGATTGTATCACAGGAGTTACATTTTTATTTGGATCCTCGTATTCTCTCCCCATTTCACGTTCCGAATTCACGGGACTTCAACTGCCCCAGCGCTCTCTGCTGGAGTAGTTCTGCCTGTTCCAGCCAACCAGTGACAAAACTGAAAAGTTACTCATCCCCACCACTGGAGTTATTTTAAATTAAGTGGTTAAAGAACTTTTTGGTGGCTGGAACATGCCTAATTTATTTACTACTCTGTTTTATGCCTCATCAGCCCTTGTTCGGCTGTCCCTACCGACCTCTGCCGGGCAGCACCATTCGGCATAGTGTGGACGTATCCATTTTATATGGCTTTGTTTGTACTAACGGTGCTGAAATCCTCCCATTCCAGTTATGCATTTTAATCGTTTTTATTCCCAAATTTTATACCGATTTCTAGCCATATTTTAACTAACTGTTAGTGATTGAGAGGTTTAGACTATGTATCCCTCAATTACAAGTACTCTACTAATCATTTCATTTTATTCATTTATTTTTTCTCCCAGAGTAAAGTGTATACTTTTGCTGTTTGAATGTAAGAGATGTTCTTGTTCTTGTGGCTATTCAGCTCAAGTGTAGTCTTCGATGTATATCAGTAATGAAGTTTTCCTTTTATGTATTCTACCTCCTATACTTTATATGAAATAGTTTTACTTTGGTCCATGTCCTAGTCAACATTAAAGTATGTCAAAATTTGTAATACTTCAATGAAATACTTGATCCCCTTTGATTTACAAGGTATACCTGGTGTGCTTACCATTTCTAGAGCTGGGACCGAAAGTTTGTTGTAAAAACTCTGCAAATTCTTGACACAACGGTTTATTATCTTCCTTGTGCAGATCACCCTTCTGTCTATACCAGACTGGGTTGCAAATCGGCACCATACCATATTCACACCGTACTCATACCATACCATACGAATTTCTTTCCTATCATACCATACTGTACTATACCAAATCATACATACAATAATGTACCATACCATACTCATACCGTGCCATACAAACCGAGTGAATATTGAAATGTCACCCAGTTCTGACCTATATTTAAAATTTCAAGTGTCTAGCTCATCATCAAAATTTAATTTGTTTAAACAAATAGGTAGGTATTATTTAAACAATTTTACAGACAAGAAACCGAGTGAATATTGCATTGTGATCCAGTTCTGACCTATTTTCAAAATTTCAAGTCAATAGCTCATCATCAAAATTTAATTTGTATTATTACAAAAAGTTATTATTTAAACAATTTTACAGATGAGAAACCGAGTGAATATTTCAATGTGGTCAATCCCCGACGCACGGTTAAAATTTCCAGCCTGTAGCTTACCAGGAAGATGGAAAAAAAGGTAGTTTTATGTTGGGCGGCTGGGGATTGACCCACCTAACGGCTGTTTCAGACGCGAGCAATGATGTGAGCAAAAAAAAAAAAATTGGTTTGGCGCTTGAAAGATAGGAAATGTAACGCACTTCCAACGGTATCCTCAACTTTTACTTTACATAATACTGTAAGTGAGTTATAGCCGTTTTGCTGAGACAAGGTCGAAAACACGAAAAAATCTTAGACTAACTCAAAAACTAAGCGAGATAAAAAAATTGCTAAGAGGCAATTTTTGTTGGAAATTGGTTGTAGAATACGTGGGTGAAGTACTGCGCACCTTGTCTGATACACCCTGTATAATTACAGTTCCCATCAATATTTTAAGCTACGTGTTTGCACTGTGCAGTGCATACATCATGAGCTTCGTACGGGAGGGTGCAGGTTCCGCGACGTAAGGCGAAAATAAGTTCCTGGACGGATCATGAGAAATCGTGACGGCGTGAGGGGACTCAGGGATGGGTGAAGACGGTCATCAAATGAATTGAATCATGTTGTGAAGGGTCAGTTTGTGGAATCTAAGCGACTTTATTGTGGTGCACAACGAAGTTTTAGTTGTACGCTTAATTTTAGGTTGCTCTGACCTTTAGAACAAAAGGTTCGCATATACAAAAATAATGCTTTATACAAAATACAAGGCAATTCGAATATAAAATGAAAAACACAAGGCAATTCGAAAATAAAATGAAAATCCTCTTAAAGTTAAGGCAACTATATTTTAAGACCTAAGTCCTACATCAATGAGGAATTCCTCTAACAATTTCCTTCTTTTCAGGTAGGCAGTGGTGAAATTAAAACATCAGATTCTATATAATACGAGATACCTGGTGAGTGCAGTTAAAAGACATTTTTTCAACTACTCCTCACTGAGCATACTCGACCAAAAATATGGAATTCCTCCTTGGTACATCCCAGTTGAGGTATCCTTGGAAGACGGAGTAGGTGCCCATCAATCGTGGCCTAGTGTAATTGATTATAGGTCGAGCACAGCAGCCTTGCATAGTCTTCATACACTACTGTTCATACGCTTTTGTTCAGTAGCAAACTGTTCAAAATTTGCTGTTTTGTGCTTCGCACCTCATTAGCGTCTTGTGCCTCCCACACGTGAGAGTATCCCAATTTGTCCAAAATCTTACGGAGTTGTGACGCCCAGTTGAATCTTTTATTGCCTAATCCTCGTCGCAACGTTGTCAGAAGTATTGAGTGGAGTAAGTTTTAAGAATGAGGCGAAATTTTGTAACATAGTTTACGAGAAGGAGCCGTTTTTCATAACTCAACTTCTCCCATCAGGAACACGATTTACGAGTTGCTCTCTAATCTTTCGAGAAAAAAACCCTTCGTTTCTCCCCCTTTTTAACGGGTCATTCAAGTATCCAGGACTTTTTTCTTTCAGTTCTGCATTAAAAGCAGCAAAAAATCGCCGAGTTTCCACGCGGGAAAGCCACAAGGCGCTACAAGTAAAAGTGAATGAGGGAAAACCTCCGGGGCATGACCCGTCATTTAGCGAGGGGCGACAGGAGACGACGAGTCTCGTTATTATCAAACCGCGTCCCCCTGACAAATAGTCTTCAAAGGACAACCATGTGTCCATCAGCGGTCATCTCTTTTGAGGAAGAAAAAAGTTGAGGAATTTAATGATGTTGCGAAAGAAATAAGTAGGTAGGCCTTTAGAAGACTGCAGGAAAGTTACTGATATAAATGTCGGGGAAAACCAAACACCTCCATTCAATTGAAATCTTTAGCCACGCTGTATAAATTGTTAGCAAAAACTCTATTGGCATTTTAAAATTCAGATATAGCAATAGACAGCAGATTTTGAGTAAGTCAAACCCCCAGGCCAAGATTTTTAACATGGATATATTTTTGGGTAATTTGGCTTGTAGCCTCCATAGGACTTACACTTGAAGCAGAATAGGCCCAGGATCTGCTGAGTGGCTCCTAAAGCTCATTTCTATGTCATTCACTCTATGAAGCTGTAATTTGGCATGTTGCATCCTTAGGACTTACTCTTGAAGCAGAATAGGCCCAGGATCTGCTGAGTGGCTCCTAAAGCTCATTTCTATGCTATTCACTCTATGAAGCTGTAATTTGGCTTGTAGCCTCCATAGGACTTACACTTTAAGCACAATAGGCCCAGAATCTGCTGAGTGGCTCCTAAAGCTCATTTCTATGTCATTCACTCTATGGAGCTGTAATTTGGCATGTTGCATCGTTAGGACTTACGCTTAAAGCAGAATAGACCCAGGATCTGCTGAGTGGCTCCTAAAGCTCACTTATATGCTATTCACTCTATGAAGCTGTAATTTGGCATGTTGCATCCTTAGGACTTACTCTTGAAGCAGAATAGGCCCAGGATCTGCTGAGTGGTTCCTAAAGCTCATTTATATGCTATTCACTCTATGAAGCTGTAATTTGGCATGTTGCATCCTTAGGACTTACTCTTGAAGCAGAATAGGCCCAGGATCTGCTGAGTGGCTCCTAAAGCTCAATTCTATGCTATACACTCTATGAACCTGTAATTTGGCTTGTAGCCTCCATAGGACTTACACTTTAAGGAGAATAGGCCCAGGATCTGCTATAGCCACTTATAAGTGGCTCCTAAAGCTCATTTCTATGCTATTCACTCTATGAAGCTGTAATTTGGCATGTTGCATCCTTAGGACTTACACGTGAAGCAGAATAGGCCCAGGATCAGCTGAGTAGCTCCTGAAGCTGTAATTTGGCCTCCTCAAAGATCCGAGATCAGCTGGGAGCCTAAGACTGAATCTGAGCGTTCTCAAGTATATAGGTAATTGGGTTGCTCAGCTGAAAACTATTCTGGTTGACCGATAAGGGTTCCAACGGTTAAGGATAAACCAAGAACCTGCTGAAATAAGGGGATCTAGGCGGATTATAGTGCATACTCCGGAAATGAATACCTATGACCAGGATCTAGAGAGAATTTTATTGGCATCTTACTACCCAAATTATTTTAGGTAGAATCCTGTCCCCGGTTTGAAGAGTAGAAAAGATACATCTTTTCTAGTTCAATACATCTTTGAAGGAGTGAAGATTTCTAGCGTCCGGAATTTGGGTGAAAATGGTGTGCTTATTCGTGCAGCTGAAAAGGAGGATCGCAATGCAACTTTGGCTGCTGACAACCACCAACTTTTACCGTTCGTTATTTATAGCTCTTCGAAACACGTCAGTTTCCTTCTCTTCATTACCCACTCCATATCCATACATCAGTTTTGTATACCAGTATAAATTATTACTCACCTGAGTAGGTAACTTGTCTGGTAAAGACGAAAACGTGCCAGGTCATCCATCGGGAAAGAAATGACTTCGCAATCTTGGTGAACCCTCTTCAAGCCTTGTGCCTAATCAACGCACGCGTTCCCAGGAGAAGGGACCGAAGGACAAGACGTTATTGTTGATGAGCTGAAAACACCTCTGCAGCAAGTCAAGAGAATGTGAGTTTTAATAATTATAAAGAATATTACTTGTCAACCTTCAATACTACAACAAACCCACTCGCAGAAAATGTTTCTTTAAAAAGGTTATATAAAACTTGCTGCAAATTCACGAATTCGTCAGCTACTGGTACTCAACCAAGTAAACCTGCCGGCCATCTTAAATCTATCCCAGTTCGAAGTTTCACACCTGTAACGTGACGTTGATTTACAGAGTTTGAGTGAAGGAGAACATTTTTTCCGAGTTTTTGAATTCATCCTCTTTTTTTTTAAAGTCCACGATTATTCCTGATTTATTGTGAAGGCATCATGTCCAAATCATGTATATTTATGTTTCGAGCTTTATTTGTCCCGTGTTGTCATCATCTAATGCCCCAGTCAGTGGTAATATTTGGCTAATTATGTATGTGAGTGAGTTATGATAAATTACTCATGTAATAATGCATCATTTGGCATCCAATATTACAGTACCTACGTCACAGTTAGCCACCCACACAGGTTTGCCTTCTTCAGGACCTATAACGTAATAATATCCTCTACGTTTTTGTTACAGGCCCGGATTTCCGGCTCAGGATGCACTGGAGATTGTGAATGGGCAGCATGATCTTAATCTGTTTCCCAATGATATCTTCATTGAGCGTCAGAGGCTGCTTTCCTGGTTGATGAAGAATCCGGAGACAAAGATGAGCCAGGCGACATTGTGCATATCCCTGGAAGGCAGCTACTGGGAGCTGCCCAGTTGGTTTTCGGAAATGTTGACAGAATTTCAACCGTCCCTCAGGTGGAGCCTTCTGATGACTCCATCCATCCAGATTATCATCCCCAGCCAAGACCCTCCCATAGCCACCAAAACACCGTGGCTCCTCGTGTTGGATCTGAAGACCTGCAATAGATTTGGCAACGGCTGGCTATCCAAAAGGACGAAACCTACTTGATTCGGTTTTCCCTAAATGGAGCTTTGTGGTAAGTTTCAAGTGTTATTATTATCTGATGTGATAAGCCAATAATTAATAATAATTTTTTCAGATTAATTGGACTCCTGTATGCTGTACAGGAAGATAATTTCCGTAGTTATAAGTACCTATTCTCTATATTGTTGAAACTACTTAACTGTATTCCTGTATTGTAAATTGTTAAACTGAAATAAAAACAATGGTTTGAAAGGGTAATTCAGATCAATTTATACCAATACCCGTTGTAAAAATCTCAGTTTTGAAAAAATGGAAAAAAAGTTCTTGTAGCGCCCAGTGTTGCCATATGGCAACGTGCCGTAAAGCCTTGAATTTCGAACACGAGATTTTTTGAATTATTTTTCTCGTGTTCTGAGGACCATTTGGAGTCAGAATGAACAAAATTTCAAAACATCGAGAGAAAAAAGTTTCGGGCGTTAATGGGTTAATTCAGTTGATTAGCTCGGCAGGTCAAGTGTATTTGGTTGAGTACCATGTGGACAGGTCAATGAGGTCAAAGTGCGTTTTTTTTAACACAGGTAGATTTGTCAAGTTCATTATTGAAAACCACAGTATTATTGAAAAAAAATCTATTTGTCGAGTGGTTTTCACGCTTACGTCCCAGAGATAAAACCTCAACCCTATCGCAGCGCCTTCTTGTGCAATCGACCACTCCTTGTTGGCCTTAGCACCCTCTGATTTATTACTTATAGCCGTGCTATTAGGTAATCCGGCGTATTTTGTAGGGTAATTACGTGTTTCCTGATCGGAATTACCTCGAAGCAATGCCCCTTTAGCCGCCTCCATGCTCTATCCAGTAAGGCGATCTTTACCGAACTTTTTTTTTCGGTCTGAAAATTCAAATGATGTTTCTGTAACAAAAAAAAAAAAACAAAAACAAAAAAAAAAGATCCGGTTGATGATAAATTAGATATCTTGAGGAAGGTAGATATGGGAGGCCTTATCTTGTTTGTGGATGTTCTTGATATGGATAGAAAAGAAACTTCCTACACTATCACATTTACCTATTAGTTCATCACGGAAGATCATAAAAATGCTGTAGGTACGCTCGAGTCAACCGGTAACACCACACTCTGAAATGTGAGTGCTTTAGGTGACAGTATTAAGGGCGATTTACGTTCATTATAATCATCTACAGACCGCGAAATGAAATTGTCGATCAAATAGGTGAATCGGACCATTATCAAGGGATGAAGTGAAACGAGTGATCGGGATGATTATACGTGAGGTGCATCTGTATGATGCAAATCTACGTTAATCACGAACGGGTAACATGTAACTATAAGTATAGTAAGATGGTTGGTAATCATAATCATTCCGTTCAACTAGAAGTGAAAGGCCTGCAGTGGCTTGACGCGTGTCATTGAACGAGTTCAACGCTGAGTTTCAGGAGATATGAATGAGAAAGGAAGAAACTACTCGTACATTCCGACAAATCATAGGTGAAAGATGTATGTGGCCGTGGGTACTTTGGGTGTCATGAATATTGCCGGTAAGTAGGTAGGTATATCAAAAATCATTCTAATAATAATAATAAAACCATTTATTGCACCAAGGCCGAATGGCCCATTTGGTACACGTGAATTACATCAAATACATTAATTATACAAAATTATGCAAAAAGAAATGATGAATAAAAATTTACAAACAGTATGAAAAAAGTTGAGATCTTATAATGATCTTAAATTGGCATACAATTTAGTTACGCCTAACTTGAACTGACTCAACGCAGGCGCAGAGGAAGAGCGTTCCACAGCCACCACGCCCCAACAATCGTGAGTATAATATTATGCAGGTAGGTTGAGACGGAATACTTATTCAAGATTTTGTATAGACAAATGAGGTGGCGGAAGTCGAAGTATTTATTTAAGGGGAGGGAAAAAATATTGAGATTTCCTACAGAATTTTGGGGTTTGATGTTATGAATGAAACGAATACAGGGATTATGGGTTACAAGCAATTATTTGGCACATGAAGAAGTGGGGGAATGGGAAAAAATGGTATCACGATAGAGAAAATGGGGTGCAACTAACGCGACAACCAGTTGTCTCTCAAGGGATGAAGTTTGCGAAGTGGGTGGAGAGAGCAATAAATTCTTTTGCAGAATTGCCCAATGTGGTGGTCCCAAGAAAGGACATCGTCAATGAATAACCCAACGTTGACGACTGACATTGAATATGGAATGACAGATCCACTCACAAGGATGGGTGGAACAGAATCAGGGAAGTTTTTGGAAATAATTATTGCTTTAGATTTAGCTGGATCGATGTTGATTCCATTCCTCTGTGCCAACACTGGAACGGCTGAGAGATCAACATTCAAGAAGTGTATGGTGTTGACAATATCATCAAGTCTACCTGAAAGATATAACTGGAAGTCGTCGGCAAAAGGTGGTATGAGCAATGTTGGAGGTCGTTGATGAACATTGAGAAGGGAATAGGACCAAGAACAGCACCTTGGGGCACCCCGGGAACTTAGGGAGGGAGCTGGATTTGGATTGGCAGAAAATTACTGTTTGGATACGGGAGGATAAAATTTATTTGGAAGCAATCATGTGACTGGAGGAAGAGAAGTTGAAAAAGCGTTTTAGTTTATTGACTAAGAGGGAGTGAGAGACAGAGCCAAACGCGTTACGGAAGTCAAGAAGAACCAGAACTGTGCAGAAGGATGAGTCTAGGGATAGTCTTATGTCTTCAATTATTCGTAAGAGAGCAGTTTCACAACTGTGAAATCTGTGAAATCCTGACTGATATTGACACAGTAGGTTATGGGGCAAAAGGTAATTTACCTCTAAAGGTAATTACACCATTTTTGACATCAAAGTGATGAGCCAACCAGTTTTCCAATCAATTTCGAGTTTTTCCAAGTTTGTCAAGTTGTATCCGTTATTGATGATCATGTTACTTATCCATTATTGCAAATTTATACGTAACATGGAAAATAAAACGTAGATACATTTCCAACTCCTAATCAAGAAGGGGCAAGACCTTCCAAAAAATACACAAATTAAATTATTTAAATGACATGGTGTAGGAGCTCACCTCGTGTTTCCATTAATCACATCATGAGACATCGTTTCTGACATCGTTAGATCGTTTCTAACACGGGAGATTCCAAAATGTGCCAAATCATTCAAACAGGCGTTTTTTAATTGGGACGGAGCAGGTTCATTTGGGCGAGACACGGAAGTGACGATATTGTCCTGGAAGTGAAACTACCATATTAAATTTCCACAGTAGCAATATGCTAATTCCATTTCGAAAGGAAGACGGAGAAAGGTATATAAAAAAAAGTAGAATGATAAGGCAGGAAAATGGTGAGAAATAACGCAGTAAAAGTCACATTGAATGTTTACTATTGGATAACTTACACAACTCCATGGCGAGACACCACAGTAAAGGTATTGATGAGAGCGAGGGTATAATAGCATTACGTTCCATCATACGGAAGGTTAGGAAACTCACACGAAGTCTTACCCGTGCAACATCTTTTAGGCAGCCTTCAGGTTGATCCCATCTGCTGTTTGGATACAGATTTTCTTCGACTTTTTAACCCTCAAAACAACAGCACGAGTGTACACTAGAGGTGTTTTTTTTTCTTTTTTTTTTTTTTTTTTTTCACAAAGGTTCGAAATGTTGATGCGCTGAAATCTTAAACGGTTCAGTTATAAAAACTAAGATATCTGGAATTTTTTCGGATTTTTTGGACCACCGGAAGGGGTCCCGCAACGCACTTGTAAAGGATGCTCTTTGGACCTGACGGTAGGTACTCAATTAATTACGCGGTAGGTAAGTATCCACTTTAGAGACTTTTTGCATTGAACAAAAGTTGTCGGGAATGGTCCATTTTGTATAAACAAAAATTTAGAGCAGTCAAAATCTGAAATTACGTTAGTTGAAAAAATTCTGTAGGTACTTACAAGATCAAAACCTTGTAATACAGAAATGCCAATGAAATTTTAAAGAAAAACCTGTAATTTGAAAGGAAAACCTGTAATTTTAAAAGAAAAACCTGTAATATTAACAAAACCGATTATTTTGACAAAATTAATGTAATCATACATTGACAAAAAGTACTGTACTTACCATTCTCATGTTTTCGTGCTAGGTAGGCAACAATTTTTTTTTTTTTTTTTTTTTTTTTAGACTAAATGGACCATTCCCGGCAACTTTTGTTTAATGCAAAAAGTCTCTAAAGTGGATACTTACCTACCGCGTAAGTAATTGAGCACCGTCAGGTCCAAAGGGCGTAACTACAAGTGCGTTGCGGGACCCCTTCCGGTGATCCGAAAAATCCGAAAAAATTCCAGATATCTTAGTTTTTATAACTGAACCGATTAAGATTTCAGCGCATCAACATTTCGAACCTTTGTGAAAAAAAAGAAACAAAAACACCTCTAGTGTACACTCGTGCTGTTGTTTTGAGGGTTAAAAAGTCGAAGAAAATCTGTATCCAAACAGCAGATGGGATCAACCTGAAGGCTGCCTAAAAGATGTTGCACGGGGAAGACTTCGTGTGACTTTCCTAACCTTATGTACCTATACTAAAATATTATGAACAATAGAAAGGGCACTAGCTTCAACACTTACCATTTGACTAGTGTTGCATTCATGTTCCGTGTTGTTGGTATCAAGTGAGATTGCCAATCACGTTCCGATCTGAAAATGACAGCTCCTTCAGGGAAGCCGACAGCCGTCATGCTCTTGACGTAATTCGGATGGCAGAACCAATATCCGACAACCACGTGATGGGCATAAGCTTCCGCTGGTGTGCGTGCGAAAGTCGCTTCTTTACGGCGTGCGCTCTTTTGAATACGAGAAGCTGATTGAAAATTGCACCGCGTTATACAGTTACAGTTGCATAATTATTTATTATTCTCGCGGCGCACAAAATGAATAGATGTAACCCCCTAGAGGCCTCAGTCTGTTCATAACATAATGCAAAGTGCATAACGCAAGATCAAACTAATTATACTCTCATACCTATTACTAGAACTACTAACTCACGCCATAAGAACACATAATATAATATATTATATAGGTTATTCTCCCAGAAAGCGACATTTTGATATTTGTTTTCCAAGCCGCATCATAATTTTTTGAGTTGCAATTTTAGCATGGAACATGCTTTAGCCTTGGACTAACTAGCCGAAAAATGTCACGCGGAATGTGTCACGAAAAATGGGTGACGAAATTTTTTAATGATTTTCACGTACAACCGAGTCGTTTCTAGGGAAATGAAACTTCTTTAGTTTTCATTGGACAAAAATCGTTCTCCATTCGTTGGAAAGCTCTCGATTTATCACGCCTTTATGTCGCAGTTTTATATTTATCTACGAGATATTAATCCAACAATGCGATGTTATAAATGGTTAGTAAACAAGCATGTTCCATGTTTCTCGATTTTTAGCCGCAGGCTCCAAACGGTAAGCATCCGGGGGGTCCAGGGGGGCTTGCCCCCCTGGCGAGGCGCGAAGCGCCGAGTTTTTAAATTAATGTACCTATTTGACTTTAACTAGAACCACTTTTCTCATTTTTACGATAAATGAGTTCATTCAATAGGAAAAAAAGTTTAAATAGTCAATTCGTCATTCTCCGTCCGTGTCCAGGGTCGACGTTTCTAACTTTGATGTCCTGAAAAGGGGGTTTTCGAGGGTAAATTGAAAATTCGCGCCCTCACAGCACCTTTGTCAACCTTTTAAAAATCTTCCTAAGGGGGGTTCTCATTATTTTAAGTTAATTTCCTTCGAAAATCAAGAGGAGAATATGTTTGTCATGATCTGTTGCACGTGTCACCTCGTCCAAGATGTTTCTGAAATTTTGATGGACACAGCTGTTTTTTCCTGCTAATTTTCTCCCACCGTTCGATTCCCGCGCATCTCAGCAGTTCAGAACACTGGCCAGCAGTTCGTTTTAGTGTCAGCGTTATTGTCTCGTCTTGTCCAATCACCCTCTGTCATTCTCCTGTCGGTGATTTCACGGTAAGTGATGGAAACAAATTTTATTCTTCGTTTTGGTGTGAAAGAGCTCATGGAATAGTTTCCATTTCACTCCAGTCTATAAAGAATTTGTTAAAGTTACGTTAAGATATAGGTACAGGAAAATCCATTTGTTCCCGCCATTCTCCGTCCACTTCTGTTTCATTGAAGGACGGAGAATGACGAGGATGATGGTAAAGACAATCATAATTATAAAGAATTAATTACTTCTTTTTATAGAAAAATTATTACCGAGGTAGTATTAAAAACCCCAGAATTATCCTAGAATTTATTCTAGAATTAAGAACCCCACAATTTATTTTTAAATGTATTTAACGAAGGAAGTGTTGAGTTAAGCAACTTTTGTATGAAGAAACAATTTTTTTTATGATGGAAATAGGAATTGTTAAAAAATACTTAACTCGACGGTAATTTGATATTTTATATAATGGAACTGTTGAGAGTACAAGTAGATTCAAGATTACGATCGGTATTTACATAATGTTTATTGATATTAGTTAGGAAGAAATGGAGGTTTAAAATATTTGGCTCCCCTTGACCCATCTGACGTCATCCATTCCTGCTGGTCCACGTACGTCATCCATTCCTGCCGGTCCACGTACGTCATATCCTGTGAGGTGTTCTTGTCGGCTCTTGTCTGACGTCATCCACCCCCTGCCGGTCCACGTACGTCATCATATCCTGTGAGGTTTTCTTGGCGGCCAATTGTCTGACGTCATCCACCCCCTGCTGGTCCACGTACGTCATATCCTGTGAGGTGTTCTTGCCGGCCACTTGTCTGACGTCATCCACCAACTGCCGGTCCACGTACGTCATATCCTGTGAAGTGTTCTTGCCAGCTCTTGTCTGACGTCATCCACCCCCTGCCGGTCCACGTACGTCATATCCTGTGAAGTGTTCTTGCCAGCTCTTGTCTGACGTCATCCACCCCCCTGCCGGTCCACGTACGTCATCATATCCTGTGAGGTGTTCTTGCCGGCAACTTGTCCGACGTCATCCACCCCCTGCTGGTCCACGTACGTCATATCCTGTGAGGTGTTCTTGGCGGCCACTTGTCTGACGTCATCCACCCCCTGCTGGTCCACGTACGTCATATCCTGTGAGGTGTTCTTGGCGGCCACTTGTCTGACGTCATCCACCCCCTGCTGGTCCACGTAAGTCATATCCTGTGTGGTGTTCTTGGCGGCCACTTGTCTGACGTCATCCACCCCCTACTGGTCCACGTACGTCATATCCTGTGAGGTGTTCTTGCCGGCAACTTGTCCGACGTCATCCACCCCCTGCTGGTCCACGTACGTCATATCCTGTGTGGTGTTCTTGGCGGCCACTTGTCTGACGTCATCCACCCCCCTGCCGGTCCACGTACGTCATATCCTGTGAGGTGTTCTTGGCGTCATATCTTTTGACGTAGTTGGTTGCTTGTGTTGCGACGTCATATTATCTGAGAGGCCCGTGGATGAGGTGAATTAAGGAGACAAAATAGACTTCATATCGAATCGAGGTGTTTATTTGAATTCTTCTTCTTAGATGATTTGGCTTCAGACATGCCAGTCATAGCTATTTGATTCGTGATTCAAAGCAACCATAAAGTGGGTACAGCTTTCGTACGAGTACGCTACCACGAGGGACATTTTATGTCTTTGCGCCCCCTCCCACACCCACACCACGTACCACGTACTTTTTTTTTTTTTTTTTTTTTTTATATATGTTTTTATTTGGCATCAGTTATAAATTATACTATACAGCCAACACTAAAAATAATGTTATTGAAAATATAGATATACCTCTATACAGTTCTATTTTTTCCCTACAGTCATGTTATGTTATTTGAAAATGTGTTTGCGTTTCAGTTAATCTTATTCATTTGTTATTTTGTTTATATAAATATAATGTGAATTTTCACAAACGCTGGCTACAACGCTGGCTACAACGCTGGCTACCACGTACTTACCTCGTACTTCATTGTTGTAGAATTCGTACCTGTGCGTAAACAGTTAGGTATTTAAACAATCACGCTCATACCGCTTTCTTCGTCACACAGTCACCGTCACAATGTCACACTTTTCGAGTTATGTGCCATAGTAAAGACATAAAATGTCAAAAATGAAAAAGTAGGTACGTATTTTTCTCGTGCAATTTTCTCATGAAGCGGTTGAATAAAAGTAAAATAAATTGTGTTCAGATGAAGAATTTTTCTTTAAACTTAATATGAAAAGTATTTTGGGCTGATAGGGCTAAGGCACTCCTAATTAATAACAGGTGCCTGTTTACTTAATTATTCTTGGTTTATAAATTGAATTTTCTGAATATTCGCATATAACATATGCGTATATTATACGCATACAAACGGTGCATTTTGTTCTGGGAAAGTAGTATTTTCTAATGTATTTTTCCTTCCTGAATTGAATAAAACCGTTCCCGAATCGATGTGACTATCCGTTCTGAAGAAACGGAGTTTTGTCCGATTTTGGTTTTTTATCTTCGATAATGAACCATTGGAATCGCCCAAAGATAAAAATTTTTTAACCCCCCCTCAAAATTTTTTGGTTTACGTTTCAAGATAATATCTTGAAATTATTCGATTTTATAATATCTTGAAATATTCCTATTTTTATAATATCTTGAAATATTCGATTTTCGGAATCTACATAGGTATTATGTAGATTCCGAAAATCGAATAAAAAAGAATCCGTCCGTCCGCCGTAAGCCGTCCGCGGCACTTTGCCCAGTTAGCGTTGAGTTAAAATTACGAAATTTTTGTTACGGGTTCGGACCAACCCCACAATGGTCCTCGAAACTTTTCATAACCCTAGGTCAATGGGAAGGGGTTCAAAACGAATTTTGAATTTTGAAAATTCCAAAACTCGAAAAATTCATATATATAACGGTATGTTTTTTATTTCATATTTAGATACAGTTTATTTCTAAGAATTTTTTAAGACCATCCGCACCTTTGTACGACCTGCCGTTCGTTCACAATGACGGCTCAAAGGTTGAGCCTGTCAACACGATCGTGAATCAAACGGTTGAAATACAGGTCAATTTTCATACTAACGAGCTGTTTGGAACATCATATGGTTTTAGTGATGTCGAGTTTTTTGTTCTGAGGTACGTTTCGTGCTCCGAATATAAAGGTAAATTCGAATGTTTGTTGGTAGGTACTTCTTTTATAGGAAAATTATTACCGACGTAGTATTAAAAACCCCAGAATTATATCGTATTAATTAATCATAATTATTAATAATTATTATTGATAATAAATACAAATGATTAATACCTAACAATAAATTATAATAATTTTCACTAGGTACTTGATAAAATTATTAATAATTGGTGATAATTCATAATAATAATTAATCTAACATTTAGGATCTAGACGTTTAGACCTAGTGATCTAGACAGAAGGGTGATCTGTGCAAAGAAGATAATGAACCGTTGTGACAAGAATTTGCAGAGTTTTTAAATCTGTGGTGGTTTTTCTCGATCAACCGGACTTGATCGTGAATATCTTGTGGTAAGATAATTTCACTTGGTGGTGCCTACATTTGCAACCTTCGAGTACAGCAATCTGTTCTGTTGTCAACTTGATTGTCAAACTTGAGATTTCGTATTCGTTATTGTGAACTCAATAGGTCTCTGCCACTCGCCGCAAGTCATACCGTATAATCAGGTGAAACATATTCATCTGCAACCGAATGCTGCTCCTACTCATATGAAGCAGTTTGAGCAATCGAGTTCCATCTCTGAACGCTTAGGTCCGAGTGTAATTTCAAGGGTTAAACGGACCTTGTAGACTTGAGATCGCTGTGTCGCAACGAGAGTGTTGATAATTGCATTGCAAGCGAAGGTGGAACGCTGTCTAATAACGGGATTTTCCGGTAGGTCGTCTACCGCAAAAGTTCGGTGCCCATGAAGGATAATGCGAGCGGAGAAGGTACCTACCCAACTTTTTCTTGTTTGAACTGTTGTTGCAGGGGAATGTTTTGAACAATTCTCACTATTTTCCAGAAGATGAGGTTTCTTGTGCGGCTTCAAATTTTTCGTTGAGACGTTACTATTGCAGTGTCATTGCATTCTTGAAGTTGAGGATTCTCTTGAAAAGATAAAAACCTGAAAGCTGTGTTTATCAGTAAATAGGGCAATTAATCCATGCTGATTCTCAAAACAAATAGTTATCCTCAGTAATGCATCTCAACAAGTAAATAGATAAATAAGCATTTCACCACCCGTTGGGGAACTAGCAATACACAGGATTCAGCAGGGTTTGACAGCATATTATGCAGATCAAATTCAAGATTATCCTATATGTTAGTTGTCTTACCCTGGGCTTATTCGGTCTGTCTTTGCTTGTCTATGAATATGTTGTTTAAAACTGTAGCCGTTAATAACAAATAAGTACGCAGCAAACCTGCCTTACTCGGCACCGGAAGTTTATATAACTCCCTAATATGTTTTCATGACTGCACGGTTTCCTCTACAGGTCCATCGTCAGCCGACCGTTTCAACTGCATTTTCTCACATTAGTCAATGGAAACAAAGGACAATGCAAGTTGATGTTTAATAAATCTTGCGTAAAACATTTGCGGGCCCACGCTTATTGTCAAGGGAAGTCGAGTTGAAGGAGGCGAACGGCATCCTATTCATAGAGGCATTTAGAGTAGGAAATTTTTCTCTTGAATCTTGAAAGAAGCACTTCTTTACCTGAAAAAAGGCGTTCGTACACGAGTACAAATAAATACGCAAAAAACGTGTGATCTCCTGTGAAACATAGGTATTTGACGCGTTTGCTATTAAAACCACAGGAGAGACAAAACACTTTTCAGGATCAGGACTAAGCTAAATTTTTTAAATTTTTAATTGTAGGTATAACCGCCTAGAATATGATTAGTTTTTCAGTTTCATTGCAGGTGCATTACCTTGGGCGTAATTACACTAATTAGGTATGAATGAGCTGATTTTGATGCACAAACGCGATTTTTCTAGCTTTTTTCCCGTTTTGGTTAATATAATAAATGAACGATTTTCTGAATTTACGTATCTTGAAACGTAGGTAAACCAACAACTTTTGAGGGGAAGTTAGGAAAACATTTTCTTTGTTAGATTTCAATGGTTCATTATCGAAGATTATCATTATCATAACGTTTCAAGATACGTAGAAAATCCATAAAAAGAAAATCCGTCCATCTGCCGTACGCCGTCCGCGGCACTACGCCCAGTTAGCGTTGTGCTAAAATTACGATATTTGGTTTACGGGTTCGGACCAACCCCACAATGGTCCTTGAAGCTTTTTATAACCCTAGGTGAAAGGAAAGGGGTTCAGAACAAATGTTAAAATTTTGAAAATTTCGTACTTCGAAAATTCAAATGAAACAATATGGTTTTTAGTTCACATTCAGTTAGTTTATTTTTTTGAGACCATCCGCAGCTTCGTACGACCAACCGGTCGTTCACAATGACGGCTCTAAGGTTGAGCCGATTTAAACTTGTGCATTGCCGGTCATCAGGTGGATTTCCATCCGCTCCTCACGGGGATTCGGTAGAGTTTGGGCACCCTCGGAAGAGCAGAAGGCGGAGGCAAGTAACCGCATAGAATCTAGTGTGTATGGCTAGTGTATGGCTAGCTGTATGGCTAGTGTATGGCATTGTCTGTCGGGGTCGTTCTACCCTCCACCTCCCTCCACCCTACATCCACCACCCTCCACCCGCCGCTCTCCACCCTCCTCCAGCCGCTCACACCCTCCATCCCTAACCATCCCACCCCTTCTCCATCCTCCCACCCCCTCCCACTACACTCCTCCATCCTCCCACTACCCTCCTCCCGGCGCCATTAGTTGCAGACAACCCCCCGTTCAAACGAAGGGGTTCAAAACGAACTTAGAAATTACGACAATGTCATACCTTGGAAAATTTACCTGAACAGTGTAGTTTTTAGTTTACTTATGAATGACCTGAAAAATTACGATTTTTTCAAGACCAATTGGCTTTTCGTACGACCAGCCGTTCGCGTCTAAAACGTCCGTTCGGTGGGTCAACATCAAATACGACCCCCCAGCCGCCCAACCTAAAACTACCTTTTGGTTTATTATCTTCGATAAAGAACCATTGGAATCGCCCAAAGAAAAAAATTGTTTAACCCCATTTTTTCATCTTCTCGGTAAACTACAGACTCACTAAAATTGTGCAGCTGATATAGGTAGGCAATTTGTAGTAATTTATAGACCACAAAAAACGTTTTGAAGTCTTGGAAAAAAGTTTATAGATGTTGTAATGCAGTAACATGAATAAACTAATTATATTGTGAATAAAAAACTGATCTGTGATCAAGATCTGGCATGGGCTTCCTGAACTAATCCTTCTCACATCCTTCTGCGATATGTCCCCTCACTAAAGTACTGCGTTGGGTGGTTTGCCCTTTGCCCTCATCCTTCTCCGATCTCGCGAGGGCGTGAATCTCGGGGTCGTTGGGTCAACTTTCTCCCACCAAACCGTTCAACATCCATCGCCGTATGATCGTAATAAAACTTCCCGAGGGCTCGACCCACATCCGCCCTCCGCCAATCAAATCGGTTCACATTCGGTTGCTCTTTCGCTTGAAGAATTATTGTTGATTACTTGTGCAGGGAACAACGCTCGTTGCACTGACCCGGTTTGGTTCGAGCCAAATCTCCTGGAGAGTGGGTCGTCTTTTATCGGCGTCTACAGACAGTACGGCTCGAAATGATAACAACGAGTTCGGTGTGTGTTGTATCATTTTTAGACTTTTACAACCACTTTCTCAATATCGCAACTGAGTGATATCGAGCCATGATACTCCTGTACCCTTCGACACCGAGTAGAAATACAAACACAATCACATAAAGAAGTGAATCCCAAATTCAAATACGAGTAAAACGCTTTCAAGCCATTTACGAAGGAATATTCGTACAAGTTATCTTCGAAAGTGGCGCAACAAAAAGTGAAACATGCATCAATGAATATGCACAATATCGAATATGCACAATATCGAATATGCACAATATCGAATATGCACAATATCGAATATGCACAATATCGAATATGCACAATATCGAATATGCACATATTATGCATATCGAAAAACGTGGTTAATAAAATATCCATCCCAATGAGACAAAGATAACTTACTACCTAAGTAATATTTAGTGGAGTTCATCAACTCGACAGAAGGCGTCACATTTAATGGTTATGAATAGGATTGTAGGCAGGTAAACCATAGCCACATCACTCCCCTCCCAGTGCTAACGATATCTAACCCTCCGGCCACACCGTGTAGTGACTTCGGGCCTTGGTATGTCTGGATCTGAAGGTAGCAGCGGACGAGTCTCTGGGGGTGGGACATGAATAGGAGCAGATGGATTGGGTTTAGTAGGCATAGCCAAACCGGTTGACGAATAAATTGGAATAAATTTACTTTTTTTAAAATGGAAACTAGGTAATCTTCATTATACAGTGACTATTAGAGTTGCATGTTGATTAAATTTGATTAGGATAAACCAGATTAATTTTAATTTTACATCGAAAAACTGCTAAACTTAGGAATGAATTCAATAAAATTAACTAAAGCGGACGTGGACGATCGTCGATTATTTGGATGACAAACAAGTTTTGAATGTGTACAAATTTAAATAAGTAGGTACAGCTAGGGTGAAGATAGAGTAGTTTAAATAGAAAGCATTGCAAATTCACTCATTAAGTTATGCTGCATGGTTGGACATTTATGAAAGTAATTACAAAAATCCACAGCCATGCGGCATGGCTATAAGAGAAAACTTTCGAGGAAATATTACTGGTCTCATGTAGGTACAATATTTCCGTTTTGCAGGTTTTATAACCACTTTTGTCTCCTTTTGTTTTATTATCATCGATACTGAACCTTTGGAATCGCCCAAGAAAAACCTTACCCCCACAAAATTTGATGGTTTACGTTTCAAGATACGTAGATCCCAAAAATATACTAACGAAATCTGCAGCACTCAGCCCAGCTAGAATTGTGCTAAAATTACGAAATTTGGTTTACTGGATCGGATTAATCCCACAATGATCCGTGAAACGTTTCATAGCCCTAGGTGAAGGGGAAGGAGTTCAAAACGAATTTTGAAATATTCATAACTCGGAATATTCAATTGAAATGGTTCACATTTACTTAAATATAGTTTAATTTTCACAATTTTTCAAGACCATCCTGAGCTTTGTACGACCAGCCGTTCGTTCCCAATGAGGGCTCAAGTTTGGAGCATATTGAATGTCGTCATCTTGAGGGTGAATCATGCGGCGGCCTGTCGTCATCATGAGGGTGAATCAACTGGGCCAGTATGAACATTGACACGATCGTGTCCATGTTCATACTGGCCCAGTTGATTCGAACAGCACATTCTTTAAAATTTTAAAAATATGGTAGTTTTTCAGTTATTTCTCGCGAGAAGAGGCAAGAAATGACATTCAAGAGTCATTGGAAGATTCTATGGGAACATGTTCTCTTCGAGGCGGTCTACTCCGCTGATCTGATGATAAAGCAAATATAGCGCAGTCAATTTCCCCTTTCACCTTCTAGACGCCATGAGACTGGAAGTTTTCTCTTTGGGAGACGGTTTTTGCCTTTCGTTTAATATGAAACCTTTCCTTAGGAGACAGGGGACATGTCCTACGTCCAGACCTCCACTATTTAATTATCTTTCGTGTATTCTTTGTAATACTTCGTTTTATTGGACTGAGTCTCAAGATGAGCAGCATGGTTCAGAAAGTTGTGAGACGTCCAAATTAAATTTGAGAGTGAAATTACAAGTCAAATTTGAGGAGTGTTTTTGTAATGTTGAGATCAATAATAGATACTTTTAGGACAGATTCTTTTGTTTATTCATAAAACACTTCACAAAGAAAAGGAAAACAAAATGCACTGCTGAATATTTTACCCAACTGTAGGCTATGCCTGTAGTGTTAGGTAAGAGTTGCTATTGCTTCCATAGCTTACAATTTAAATTTACCTCGGCAAAGTAAGAAAAATTTATCGAAAAAAGAACAGGAAAGAAGTAGATACAAAAAAAAGAAAAGAAAGAGAATAGTTGACAATATACACTTCTAAAGTACGAATCAAAGGAAGCACCTCCACTGGTGCTCCATGAAAAAATTAATTTCTTATATTTACTTCTCTTATACATGCCTGGAGATTTTGTCATAATTTTCAGGATGGCTTTCTGGAGAGTAAATAATTTTTTGAAATGTGAATTCATCGCCCCTCCCCACACTAAAATACCGTACTTACTACAGACTGCTCTATTGCATAGTAGATTATTTTCATGGTTTTAAGGTTCAGTATAATATGTTTTTCTCATGAAACTACGTGTGGGGAACAAGTACGTGGAATCGGCGATTTAGGCCGAGGTTTGGGTTATGATCATGATAATGACAACTGGAGATATAGACGTTTGTTTTATTTCTTGTGAGTTATCTGAGGATACACTCATGCGCTACCCTGTTTTAGAGACGTACTCGAAATGTGGGGCAAACGTGGAGTCATTGTTTTGCATGGATGCAGTCCCCCTAGTACATCCTCGATCAAAGTTTCACCTCCAGCAACCTACCATTGCCTCCCCTTCCCCGGATGACCCCAAGAAACCCCTCAGGACTGGAGGGGGCCCTCGAGCTCAGGACTTCTCTGACACAACTCTCCTGCAAGACTCACATTCGGTTAGGCCGCCTTACCGATCACTAGGCTTCCATATCCCAAGTTCTTCAAGTTTTGACCGTTTTTTTCTGATCTTCACCTTCGACGAACTTTCCATCGACCCGGCAAACATGGATAAGCAGCAGGAAGCACACGCTGATTCGATTTCGACTGTAGGTGTTCAAATTAAACCGGACTACCCACCATCCGAAGTCTACTCCTCGGAACCACCGCCTGTGAGTAGAAATAACAATGATGCCAATATTTATTATTAGAGTACAACAACATGATTTAACAACCACTGCATTGAATTATAACGGTATAAATTACAGTGTATTTGAATTATGTAATCCATACATCTATAATTACTATAATCCCTAATTACATCAACCACTGTGTGAATACCTAATTAATTATGAGTAATATTAAATTTTTATTAGAATATTACTACTCCAACAATAATACTGTAATAATTTCAAATCACGAATCAACAACATTTCATAATTTGAATAGATTATGGAAGCAGACCATTTTGTACATTCTAAGAAGTGACATACGATAGTACCGTTTAAAAATAATATCCTCCTAGATACAAGTAACTGTTAGGTACCGGAAAGATTATGGATGTTTCACCCTGATAGATTGCTGATGGGATGATAGGTTGCCGTAAAAAATCAGATAGGCTGTAAGAAAGGAGAGGATGATGACTGCCAAAATGAAACAATGCATTGTTGCTTATAAAACATCCATTGCTTCATTTAACTCGCATCCATTCATTCTTACTGCGATAATTTATAAAATTCCAAATGGACTAGGTATTTTATAGATAGAAAGAAAAAGAGAAACCAGTTGAAGGTTACCAAACATGTGACTACATTTTGAATCAAACGTAAAGTTAAGAAGACTTGTGTGCTTGCAATAATTCAAAGTGGAATTTGAATGCACAACACTGTCGATGACCTTCATAATGTTTACATACACTGAAGAACAGAGAAACGGAATAAACGGACTAATAATAGAAGAAGTGATATTATTGTTACGGAAAATGAAATTTTACAGAGTCATATAGCGACTAATTATCAACTAGTGAGTGGTACATAAAGTTTATAAATTATTACAATTTAGTAGTTAATAATTGGTGTGTTTGCTTTGGTAGTTCATTTGTTGGATGATATGCAAAAACAGAGATACTAGAGATATACCTACTTACGTGATTGTAATTATACCGAATATCGAAGTTACGAATGCGTTGAGATCTGCATAGTATTTAGTCAACCTCATAAATATATGATAATGATATGTAGAAATGACCTCGATGCATTTTCACCTTGAATAAATGGCGGTTTACTATTGCAAACCGCAAAATGCTAATCGCATGTAAATGAGATAATCTTAGCCGCACTGCATGTTTGGCCCTTCGAACGGCGGTTGAAACCTCATTGGACGACGACTTGAACCTCTCTCTTTCTCACTAAGAGAAACCGTTAAAGGAGACCGTAAGAATAAAATGAAACTAGTCGTACCTACTTCATGCATCGTGAGCCTTACGGTAGATCGACATCCTACAATTGCGGGCACCCCAGTCAGTAGTCGGGAGAGGGTTTCTTGAATATTCTGAAAATACTCCGCTGGTAATTGGAGATAAATGTTTGATAGGCTCGAGAATATCTTATATTGTAAATACGGGTTATCGGTGGTAATTGTGGTTTTCGAAACCTTATTTATACGTTGCCTGTGATAAAAATCAGTTCCATCAGTCCATCAGCAACCATAGGTCCTCCGCGACCATAGGTGACACCGGAAGTCGTCTACTGGAGGTCGGCACAGTTATGGATCATCAAACATGGTACCTGGGTGATTCCTGAACTACGGGACAAAACTGGTTTCATAATTTCGGAAATTTTCACCACTTATTATTATTGTTTTTTAAATTCTAATTCGTTCTTTTGTCAATTGTAAAGGTAATTAAATTCAAAAGCCTTCCAAAATATCCTTTATAAAAAGCCTTAATTTTCTTGAATTTGGATTTTTTAAATTTCGTGAGCCAAAGCAATGAAAGCGTGACCACGACAACGAGTTTTGCCGTTCAATAGAAGTGGCAAAAAATTCCTTACAGGAAACTGATGAAAAATGCTCACATATTAAACTTTACAAAAACGTTTTAATCAATACTTCAAAGTTTTCTCTTGGTCTCAAAAATAACTTCCACTTATTTTGGAAAATAGCACAAAAATATATAGGTAGTTTAGTCTTTTTTCTCACAAAATTTGTTCCTATGAGAAAAAAGACTAACCTTTAATATCAAATATTCCACTTATCGAAAAATATCACTCAAACATGGTACCTAGGTCTACCAACGTGCACTAATTAGTGCAATAACTCAAGTTATTAATGAATTTCGTCTGTGCCAGCAACTACCAGAGTATGACTGTTCCAAGTAAAGATTATGAAGTTACCCTTTCGTTTATGTCAGTATGACAGTTATCTCGTGGAACAACAGCTATTGTGTTGAAATCGTAAAGTTGATGGTAAAATGGCGTAGTTCCAAAAGTAAATAACTTGCAGAAACGATGGCCTGAGAAAAGGTGTTGTCATTTCAATGAACAGCTCAACGTTTCCAAATAAAACTAGGAGCTTTTGACTAACAGGTTCATTATTAGTTCATTTTTTTCCACAGCCAAACGTATTATGAAAAGCACGTCAGTAATTCGTCGGGGTAGTACGATTCCTCATATTTACTATCGCTTTAGATGGTTTCACTGAGTATATCGGGAACAATAATAATTATTATTGTTGTTGTGTAGGCGTAATACATTCATTTTATAAGAAATTTTAAAGTACAGTATGAACTTACGACGAGGATTACGAATGATTGAATGATTTATCGTAGAATGGTTCGATGGTACGAGCAAACCATATCGGGTGGTTATAAATCGAGATACCAAGCTATTCCTTCAAATGCACTATCGCTTAGTTTCAATCGTTTCAAACAGGAACTAGTTGCATCCTGTATGCGCTCATTGCATGCGCTCGTTGCATCCGCCGTGCATGACCTTGGAAGTGCATCTGATGAGGATTTGATTATACGGGAAAATTGGTTGGGATCCTACACGACAGGAGCTATTATTTCGTCCGAAAAATATGGGAAGGACCTTGAAACGGCGACCTCCCCGGAAAATACATGTACATTAAAGAAAAAAACGTTGATTTAATTAAATTAATAGGTAAATAATTTAATTATTATTATTAAATTATTTAAACTGGTAGGGGATATTACCTACATTTTCGCATGCATAAGTAGTTAGTACCACTTGAGCTTGTTTCTTGAAAATGTGTGGGAATTACTATATTATTTTCACAGGAAACAATAATAAAGCGTATATCCACAACAATATTTTCCAACAACAATTTCACAACAATATTTTAAGCACCAAAAACTCATATGAATATACTTACAGTTTCGTACCCTCAAATCTCCATTGATATTGAATCATGAATCATGAATCACCTCTAAGTAACACTCAGGTTAAAATTCGCTACAACATAAAACTACAAACTCAAATACTCGAACGGTGCAAATGCGAAGATAATTGAAGCAGTGACAAAATACTTCCCTGATTTAAACACAGAAGAGATTGTACCGGATGAAATAAATTGATTGGACATTACGATGAGCATTTTTTTAAACTCTCGGATTAATTTATGAACAATCCATTCCTAGATCTAAGTTGAAAAAACGTTGATTTAATTCAATTAATTTAAACTGGTTGGGGCTTTCACTTACATTTCCGTATGCATAAGTAATAGCAAACACAGAAAAGCTACGCCCACATAATTAAACCCACCCATAAAAACCAGACGCAAACAAGAGCTACTTTCTTTCTCGTTATCGTTTTTTTTCTTTTTTAAATAAAACTCAGCTAAATCTTGCACTGGTTCTACTCACACATAAGGGTACCATTATAATTTTCAAGTTTGCTAATGAACTGCTGCCCATATTATTTGTAGAGATGGTGAAATCGGGGTCCTCCATGACCTACTAGTCGTTTTGAGTCTGAACTATTGTTTTCGATTCACTTATATTTCACGAGTATTTTTGATAGTCGTTTACCGATCAAAACGTGCATTTGCCAAATCATACAGGAGTTAGTCACACTGAAGTGATGCTAATAATATTGAATACGGTCAACCGCATTTGACCAGTAACCGGTTCTCATTCCAATAGTTTACGTATCTATTGTTCCGGAAGACTTCCCGAACCCGTTCGGCTCGGTAATAGGAGTTTCTCAAGTATATAATTTAGAAGTGAAACTTGTCGATGATTAACTTTCCACCCATTGGTGATGGGTGAGCGAACTTATGTTCTAAGTATATCCATTTTCCAGCTCGTGCCATTTGAAATGAAATATATGCGAATCAATATTGAATATTTTGCCATTTATGAAGGTTTGTGTTCGATATAGTCCAAGATTATTCAGATACGCTTGCACCTCACAATCCAGGCGGTTTTAAGGGAATTCCAGAAGACAAGTTACATAATAAATAGGTACATAAGATACGAATAATATTTGTGGGTCTCAGTGGTATTGTGCATATGAATTCGTATCTTATCGAATTTATTGTAGCAAATACTGTATGCAACCATCATGAATACGTAATTCATATTCACTACTTACACATGAAGGGTCCAAGGGAATAACTTTTTTTTTCTTCTTTTTTTTTTAATTTTATTTCCACAAATTGGCATGAGTAAATAGTACATAATATGAACATAACATTGGGATATTATCCCATAACAAAAAAAAATCCAACTCAGGCATAAATAAGCGTAATAATGGAAATTCCGACTTCACTTGGGCACATACCCGAGTGTGAGGTCGGAGTCAGGTTACTAGCTTAACGATCAAAAAAGAAACGAGCAGAAAAAAAAGAAAAAGGAAATAAGTTACTCCATCATGAAAAACAAAAAGCAACAGAAATACAATAATTAGCAATAATACAGTAGCAATTATTGCTACAGTCATGTCGGGATTGAGCAAGGCGCATCAGTTTACAAATCAGATCAATCAGTTTAACACTCGTCATCCTACATTGAAGTTGAGCTCAAAATACGCTAACAGCGCTCAACAATCGGCCCTCTTTTGCATAGCACCCTTTTCAGAATCAGCCCACACTTATTGGAAGCTGATTCCGTAAAGGCGGTCTGAGAGACCCGGGTCAAAATATTGACAAACTTACGTCCCACAGTGAGCCTCAGGGTGTTCATTAGTTGTATGTACTATTGATACACGAACCCCTAGGAGGAAAGAACGATGAGAATACGCTGAAAATACTGTCTAAAGAAACAGTGTACTGGGGAAAAACGAATTGCAGCACCTCATACAAGTTCTACAAAGCTAAGATGCTAAGACGTTTTTCAATGGCCTGGTCACATACCAAGCTGTTCAAGATCGTCACCAAGAACACGTTTTACTTGATTATCCTGAAGCCTTCGACTGACTCTTTTCAAAAATCAGCATGGCGATTCTTCCTCCACTTGACCTTATTCTTATTGTGAGTAATTATTACTTTATTGGCATCCATTAAAACCACTACTCTTCGAACAAACGTTTTCACATCGATACAGAAAACATCCTTTTATACTTAGACTAAATAGGTACAATTTTGATCCTGAACAATATAATTTTTCTTGTTCACTGAATGTACAAGGTATTTTGATTAGCTGTTTGATTGGGAATGATTTGTACGCGACATTTTAATGGTTGGAATTAGATTAGTGGTACACATAATGATACTATCAGTCTTGAAAGTTAGTTTTTTCGATTTCTGGAGAATCAGCTTTTCTGGACTCTCGTCGTTTTCCCCGTGGGCCATTTACATGCATATGTCAGCCGTCAACTTCCACCATCACAGTGTTGAATCTGTGGACGAAAGTATGAATTACTGAAAGCTACTGGAAGATAAGTACCTAGGTAAATTGCACTTAAACAAATCGCGAATAAAAGGGTGCGACAAAACCCTTCGTACCGTGTTTCAGATTACGACTGTCTTCGATAAAACATGAAGTGGTCAGCTTGATAAAGTACACTTGCATGACCCGATAATACCGGTCATCGTGTAGGTACATCTCAAGCTCTTATGTCTTCTCGATGGAAGCCTCAAATGGGACGAGCCGGGTTTGAAAATGTCGAAACCTCTTCGAGAAAGGATGCAGCCGTCAAGATAAACGCTAAGTATAGGCATGTAACTACAGAGGTTATCGTCTGACGTGTTATAAAGCCAGTTTTTTTTTTCCGTTTCAAAACCGATTTCGGGTCAACGGCTCGTTCAGTTACGCAATTCGGGATTTTCTATAGCGACCGCGCTCACCTCCGTACGGTTGCCTTATACCCTTGTACCGCCATTCAGTACCCACGTCAACTTTTACAGAAAGAAAAACAGACCTAATGGTGGCGGCAACCTGCGAAATAGGCAAGAAGCCTGCGGCTAGTAGGTACTCTAGGAGGGCTGTCGAGCGTAATTTTCTACTTTCTTCTCTTGGAAGTTTTTCCCTTCCCGATGGAAAAGAACCTCCTCGACCACAAAATCAACGCATGAAAGTTTCGGTTTACCCCAAAGAATTATTCAGTTATCGAAGCCAATAACAGTGAGGGGATGAGGAAAATCTCTGCAAATTCTTCACACAACGGTTATTATCTTCTTTGTACAGATCACCCTTCTCTCTAGATCACAAAGTGATAGATTAATTATTATTATAATTTACCATTAATTATTAATAATTATTATCAAGTAGTGTAAATTATAATTAATTATTGTTAGTTAGGTACTAATATTTATTATGAACAATTTTTTTTATGGATTTTTTTTATTCGATGTTCCGAGTCTACGTATCTTGAGACATAAATCAACAAATTTTGAGGGGAGTTAAAGAAATGTTTTCTATAAACAATAAAGAAAAATTATACACAAAAATTAACCTCGAATGGTTCACATAATATAATTTGGTTTTGTTTATCAAAATTCCTAATTTTATTAGAAATTTTGATAAACAAAACCAAATTGGTAAAGTAGGTAACGTTTCATGGACGCTTCGTGAAGGTTACTCCTAGGTATTTATGTATCTAAGTCACCCGTATGATCACAGTGACGGAAGAGGAATCACATTGTCCGCGGACCTACACAAAACTGGAACCAGAAGCGTAAAATTATGGAAGTGAACTGAGCCTAAATAAGCAGTGCAAGAAAATATTGTCGTGACAAGGTTGAAATAACTCTCATGAACGCGAGGGAAACTTTAAATTGGTACCTACTCATCGTTCGTATTGAGAACGCAAGTGTACCTAATATGTATTTAATTCATTCTACAGTTCACATGCTTGAAGATTATGATGGAGTTTTGGAATTGGCCAGAGGTTTATGACTAACCGTATCTTTAGAATCCATGTACAGAAATGGCGATTTTAGCACAAGAGTGTGGGCAATAATTGTAGCTTTTGCCGTAGCTACGATGTTACCAAGAGTTTATGATTGGTAATAACATTCAAAATAACTTTCAAAGTTCAGTTTTATATTCCGCAGCCCTATTCGAGAACGTTTAATTGACTACGAGTAGTAGTGAATCCACGACATCCTTTGGTTTTAAGGACGATCTGTTTGTGTAATATTTACAGCTTATGGAAGAGTTGCAAGATGTCTGTGTAACGGGATCTACAATCGCAAGCAGTAAAGAAGGTATATGTGGGATATAAGTCAGAGCGGTGTTGGTGTCACATTTATTTGCTTATGGCATCTCATGCGACTCATGCTGTGTACATTCACATTAGATCCAATTCCTTTGGACTGCGCCAAGTGAAAGCTGCATTGTCACTCTACAGGGAATGCCGCGTTGCCAAAGCTACAATTGAACGGTGGAGTGGTTTTTTTTTTACAACAGCATGTTGATTGATTCGATGTAGCAATAGTCAGTCCAGAAATTGCTTTCGGCTCAACCGACCTGCTTCAGTTCGTAGTTCGGATAATGACAGTCAGTTATACGGGGTACTTGGACTCAGTCTAAAACAAGAGAGTAACGGTTCATTGGAGAAAAAGACGCCGGAAATTATTACACAACGGTTAATTTTCCGGTACCGACCTGTCCGAACGTCTGGGAGCCAATTTAACTAATTACTGACCTTCATATTTATTTATCTCCGTCTGTCTTGATCAACGCCGGATGATTTGAACCTCTCTTCCGTTTTTCATAGAAACGTTATCGATTCATTCGACGCATGAAGAGTCACAAGGCAGTCAGTCGCAAATCAAAGTAAATTATTCGAACGTCTTTTCGGAATTTTGCTTTCAGCCGATCTTCTTGTTGTTCTAAAACTGATGAGGTTCGTGCGGGTTTCGAAACCAAAAAACTCTGCAAATTCTTGACAAAATGGTTTATTATCTTCTTTGTACAGATCACCCTTCCTGTCTTGATCACTAAATAATAGATGTATTATTATGAATTATTAGATAATTATTATTAACAATTACTATAAAGTAATGTAAATTATTATTAATTATTCAGAATGATTAAGAATTATTGTTAGTTATTATTAATTTTTATTAATAATTATTAATAACCACTAATAATTCTTAAAAATGGTAGTAAGAAAAGTAGTTAGTTATTTGTAATTAATAGGTAGTAATCATTATTTATTATTGATAACCTCGATATCTGAAACCATGTGCTGTTCGAATCAGCTGGGTCAACGACGACTTTTGATCTGCTCCAACTTTGAGCCCTCATGGTGAACGAACGGCTGGTCTCAAAGTTGGAGAAAATGTAAAGTCGTTTACATGATGGTGAATCATGCGGCAGCCTGCAGGGTCAATGTTCATACTGTCTCAGCTGATTCAAACGGCACATGGTTTTCCGATATCGAGTTGATTAATATTAATTAATAAGAATTATCAATAATTACTAATAATAATAATTTAAAGTATTTCATAATAATTATTAATAATTATTAATAATTAATGAGTGTGTGTCAATTTTCATTTGACCGACCCTCGACATCCCTCAACATCAACATCAATAATTAATGATAATTCATAATCTACCATCTAGACAGAAAGGTGATCTGCACGAAGAAGATATTAAACCGTTGTTTCTAGAATTTGCAGAGTTGTTAATTTGATTTTCTGAACCGACGTTGAGAAAAGATTCAACTTTTTTTTCTTTAATAAACCAAAATAAGATGAAGAATCCGCAGCTACTATTGGTGCCTGAAAAATTGTGTTCCTAGTTCACTTATCAATATACTCGTAGGTAACTTGATGTCAAAGGTTTCGAGTCTCAAATTAACCTCTTCTCCTCTGAACTTGACCCCTCCTGCAGTAAAACCCGTATTTCCCCCGTACAGGACCTCTTCCAGGACCCCTCCCCAGGACATGAAGCCCGTTCCTGGATTCCCCACCCTCGCAACGGACCTCACTTTCTCAGGAAGATGAACTTTCATTCCGGGACACACCGATACGGCGAACCTTTCCGCCTGCAGTTCCGTCCGTGATCAGTCCGTTCCAACAGCTCCCGATCCTCAACAACCGTCTTTCTCGTCAATCCACTTCTGTCTCCCCCCGTTGTCTTCTTATCTTTTCTTTTTCCACCCAGTGACAACAATTCTTTTTGTCTCTCTCGAGTGAACTGAACCATGAAGTCAACGAACTCCCTTGAGACACTCCAGTTTTCGGCACCGGACAACATCAGTGTCGAACAAAACACGGTAAAAACAATCTCATATGGTACAGCTCTAATACTAGACACGTATAGTCTACTATGGACAATCGCCTCACTAACAGACTAACTCCCTTGTTATTTAACCTAATTCTATAACATCCAATCCTTGATAGTTATCCATGAGGTACCTA
Organism: Stenodema calcarata; assembly: GCA_963920205.1. Lineage (NCBI taxonomy): Eukaryota > Metazoa > Arthropoda > Insecta > Hemiptera > Miridae > Stenodema > Stenodema calcarata. The sequence goes on from OY986060.1 coordinate 23,924,979, forward strand.
CTTCCTCCTTCTTAGAAAACATCTTCGTGAGACAGGATTCGCACTAAACAATAGAACTCGTTATGAGCTTTTACAGTCGAAAATTGGGCTGGTCTCAATTCTGCTGTAGGGCTGTTTCTACTATCCTTCTTTAAACATTCCTTAGGTACAACAGATTGGTAACTTCAACAGGTCAGTTAGCTCTAATTCTCTTCTCACAACAGATCTTGGTGTAGATGCCTGGAAAAGCTCGACTGAGGAACAATTCAACCATTACTAAAATAATAATTATTTAATTATTAAATTATCATTAGGCTATCGAATTTGTGGATAAAGAGTACCTACTCGAAAACTAAGCGAACAAATTTCATTGGAAATAATTGTGGGCATCTAATTGTGGGTGACTAGTATCCTGAAAGCAGAAAGAGTTCAATTTCGGTCAGTTCCTCTTCGTTTAATTGGCACAGAAATTGTTTCAAAGAAAAGTACTCAAATTAAGCTGAGTGTAGGTTTGAATGGGTGGATCGAATCTACCAACGTGTGACTTCTATTTTCGCTTTTCCATCCAACTTTAAGGGGTATGAGAGGAGAGTATTTTCTTCTTGAAGAAAAATGAATGGATCTAATCTTGAACATGTCTGTATAATTTCGTACAACATTGCGGCCTAACATGGTGGATATATCGATTTTGGAGCCAGGTTTTAATTCAAAAAAGTGAATTAAATGGTTTAAATGTTCATTATCAGGACTGAAACTAACGACAATAACGAGGTTATGTCACATTTTTGGCCTTCTTAAAACAATGAAATATTTATAAATAAAGTGACCCAACCTCTACTAAATCTGTAACTCAAACACAAATTATTATACATTCAGGTTTTCAAGGCCACTCATTTAACAAATTTAAAGATGGAAACAAATTTAAAAAATACCTACGTGTTAATGACTAATAATGCCTGAAATCTATACCACCAGAAATAAAACTATACTACATTTTCCCTGAAGCCGCGTACGCACTTGTACATCCGTCCGCTCCGCTCCCCTGGCAGGTTCGGGCGGCAAAACTTCAAAGGAAATATGTTCGGAGGAGCGGAGCGGACTCCGATCGGTCCGTTGGCGGTTTTTCCTCCCGCATCAAAGAAATGTTCGGAGCGGGGTGATGCCTAGTGTAGAGGGAGCGAGGTTCGGAGCGCTGCGATGTTCGATGAAATGTTCGGAACGGAGGAGCGGAGCGGACGGATGTACAAGTGCGTACCGGGCTTAAGACACCGTAGTACGTACCTTTCTATTAGCGACGTTGCTCATCTAAACTATTTTATCGAAGGAAAGGAAACAGTTCTAAAGACCACAACAATTTCTTTATACGCTTCATTAAACCTCCTCATTCTCGAGGACAGGTACACTTTCACCATTTACCACGATACGGGTCGTTACGAGAAGCAATGAACGTCAGCATCGCATGTAGTTGAAATGATCCTCAACCAAAACCCTTTTCAGTGAGCCCCAGAATAAAATCTCACTTGTGACCCGTAGAAAGGCCAGACGGTTGAAATGATACTTGATTACTGAGATGATCAAGTAGGAATATTGTAGAAGTCATTGAAATTAGTGGTGTACTTGTTGAGTACGAGTACGACTGATCCGTTACCCATAAAGGCATAATATTATCGATCCTATACAACGACCAGCCTTGTTTATTATCTCTCGAGGTGGTTTCAAACCCTGGTTCCTAGTCACCAATTACCTTTGTTCCAGTACGGATTGAACGCTTCCTGATCCCCAGTCAAGGTCTTAATTAGAAAGTGAGGCAAACAAAATATGATTTTCGAAATTTCTACGAAAGAGCGGACCAATTATAAATCTAATAATAATTATTATACAATAATTATTAATTATTATAGAACTATAATTGGTCCTAATACAATTATTGTATTTACGACGATCTTAGAGACGAAGTATTGATCATCATAAAGCGAGAAGAATATCTAAAAGCGTGTAACTGCAGATTCGGAAGTAGGTACCTACCACTCAGTGGTACTTCTGGTGGACCCTTAGAAGTCTCTAATTCAAGTTTTGACTGAGATGAGTAGGTGAATAATGTTCCTCGAGACGCCCAAATTACCGTGTCGGCCCATAGATTGCGTGCAAAAGCAGATTGTCGGTAGGCCAAGGTTGCACTGGGCCGTCGACGAAACAAGTTCTCAGGTTATTGTTGACAAACAGTGAGCTCACCGCTCTGTTTGATAACAAAAAATGAAACGCCACAAGTTACACCTTCCAAATGAATTACGTGTTGTATGTAAACCTCAACAAGAGTTTCGCTATTTTTGACAGTATTTTGATGATTATTACGGTTTTGCCTTATGCTCATTGTTCTTGCAGCGATGTGTTGTGGTTGTACATATCGTCTCTTAAGATCCCACGAGGTCTAACTCAGTTTTCCCAATTTTTCAGGAGAGACAAAAAACGGATTTCCAACGTACTGTAGTAATTTCTATAGTTATCGCGGCTTTTCTACGATGAGGAACCTTTTCCTGCATTCCAATAAAGGCCAAACCAACGTGCTAGAAAGACTGACCGAAAGATTTCGCATCCGTATCCGTTCCTAACTCATTTCGCCAAATAAAAAAAAACTGAGTTAGGTCTTGTGGAATCCTAGTGATTACTGCTGAAATGCGTGAAGTACATACGTGAAGATATCTAGGTATGCTAGGGAAACACTTGAAGGAGTCGCACAAGCTGTAAACGGTCCCAATAGTTAAGAAACCAACCGATAGTGCAAATTGAGTCCTTTCAAGTCAAAATGACTTGCCACAGTTTAAATCATTGCGTGGCTCCAAAAATTTGATTCCACTACTAATTTGCTACCCACTTCATGAACTTCATATTTGAATGAACACGTACACCTGTGTTTTCTGGATTATTGTATCTGCGAGTGAAGGAACGGAAGATCTTATGGTACCAGCGACGCAAAAGGAAACGCAAGAGGCCAAGGGAAGGCTGCTGAGTTCAAGACAGCTCTCAAGGCAATGAGCTGGTCCCCCTTGATGGAAAAGGCATCACGATTCTGGGCCAAGCATCTCGTATAGCCGGGTCTGACCTTTCTCGAGGGAGATGGCTCGAAACCTCGATTACAATAATCGTGCCCACTCGTCCCGACGGTTGCATGCATCCTGCTATCCTAGCTCGGGATGAACGCCTGAAGATCCCCTGGGGGGATAGACGAGTGAATTACGTTGTTCGAGCCTTGTACTTAAGGAGCAGAACCAGTATGTGGTGAAGGGAAGTGAGTGGGCTGGATCACTGGGATTTCAGTGATTCCAATACACCAGAATGCGTGATTTATTGTGAAACGAATTGCTGTTCCTTAAATGGTGATCATACAGCGGAGAAGAGTTTACTTAACCCTTTCAAACCCTCTTGATCGTATTTATGGCGAACCAACACTAGATTACTAGACATACTATTAACATGTCCTGGTTATGTCTACGAAAAATATACCTACTTCGATTTAACGCGATTTCCCTTATATTGAGACTACAGGTGGAACTACAAAAATACCGTCTGCTAGACTATTAGGTACAACAGATGCTGGAAGTATGAGAAAATCTCCTGTTAATTTTTATTTTACTTTTTTCTATTGGACGGTGTCTAATCAGAAGGGTATAGTGAAACTAAACGAGGATAAAATTCGATTACATGGTCACCTATTCATCGCGCTTCTTCGTCCGCCTCTGAGATAACTACTGGCCACGGTTGGTATTTTTTCTTAAGAAGCGATCGGGTTCCTGTAGATTCTTAAATTATAGATTAAAGCAGTTATGTTGGAGTGTCTTTCCGCCTTATTCTGCAGGTACTGAGGTATAAGAGAGTGATATATCAGAAAAAACAGACGCTGATTATTATCTATGACTGTTTGTTCAACATAATAATTACCTATGTTGTTATTATTATCTATGTTATTCAGATAATTATTTATGTCTGTCAGTCTCTTTAAAGGGAATAAGCAGGTGAAAACCACCAAGAATATTTTAATCTAGCTATTTGAATTTAGTTCAAGTAATCAACACCCTGCATTTCGAAGCCAAATTCATGTCGATGAATTTCGACATTTTTCCCTTACTGATCCTGGATTTTTCCCTTACTGATCCTGAGAGAAAAATAACTTTCTTTGCAGTTCTTATGCAAGTCTACCACATTGCTTGAAAAGGGATTGGTCGTTGAAGATACTGACATCCTTGGACTCCGTTCACCCAGGATGCGAGTTCCAAGGACCCTCCCTTTCGACTAGGCAGTGGGACTTGTCTTTTAAAGCGTTCACCGGAAACGGGTCGCTCCTTTGCAATCTCATTGTCCGAGCTAAACGAAGAAGAACCTGTTTGAAAACTGTTCCACCAGACGGCAGGAGCGAGCGGGAATTTAGATGGGTCGAATGGAAGGCAGTTGCATAAAAGAAACTTCGGCTTTTTTTCAACTCCACGGTTTGATGGGGAATCAACTTCTTAGGAAAAGCTTCGTCATTTCCTTCTTCGGCCATTAGAATTCTGGGTGCTGCTTATAAAGTGTCAGAATAGAAGGCAGCTCCATGGGAGAAAGGAGTATGAATATCTATTTGTTTTTCATTATTATGAGGTACTGTCATACATATTTATTAACGTAATGAAATGGAACGCATTTTGGATCTTTTGGAAAACCGGAGTTGGAGCTACCCCTCCTTCAAGACGGAGCTGTCTTGATGGTTAGCATATCTGCACGGAATTTCCTAAAACCTCGGCATTTATTCCAAGGATAACGAATGCTTGAGTACTTACTCGGTACTCATAGAAAAGGTTTTGAAGTACAACACGTAGTTTTGCGTTTTTAAATTTGAAGCTGAAGAACAGCTTCTTGTTCGATGGTTTCATTGACGGAACTAGGGATGGGGGTTCTCTATGATTGCCCTATTTCCCATTGATGGGTCTGTCAATGTGTCTTGTTAGATAGTACAAACTACATCCATATCTACATCGTAGGACACCATTTTTCCACGAAGGACACGAAGATTTTCCGCTATACAAAATCCTCAGCAGTTTCATTCAGCCTGTGGATGACAGATAGTGGGGAGGCAAAAAACACAGGAAACTCGGTATGAACCCATCACCCTGTCATCTGCCAGGTCTCCTTAAGACTTCCTCGTCCGCGGCTACAAAGGCACGAGCTACAAAAGACACGTCTTTTTGGCGTCGCCGTGCGAAGTGGTCCGTTGAAGTGGACACCCCATCCCATTCGGGATCGGATTACGCCCGGACCTCCCATTACAGACTTTCTCCAGAGGAACAATTTTCACTTTGATTCGGGTTTTCACGGTCGCCGACATTATGCGACAGGAAAAGGTCCTGACCCTCGACAACGCCCGGGGCGGTTTAATAGTGGAAGACGGTCTAATAGTGGAAGACGGTTTACAAGGACCTATAATTGTGAAGAATGGAACTAGGAGCTTGATTTCCGCAATAAAGTTTCTTTCGACCAGATCTCTCCAGTATTATCACGGAGCTTTATCAACTCGATCTTCCTGATACATTTTCAGGAGTAATTTGTTTAATTTAAAGACGGTATCCTTGATCCTAGAATCCTGAATGATAAGAAGTCGTTACGACTCGCGACAGGAAGTGAAAGTGCTCAAACAGGTATTAAAGATCTGGTATGGACACATCTTAATGTTATTGGCAATTACTTTTCAGTCCTTCATGGAAGATATCGAAGACGAAAAGGACCTTCGACGATGAAACTACAGGACATTTTTAGAAGAACATAATATGTTATTATGATATTATATAAAGATAATATTATTACCTTCCAACAGAAGTACACCCCAACCTTCTAACAAGCCTAATAGGTACGAAGATTCCTACACGAAGATTCCCATTTCGACAATCCGACTTTTAGACGATCATACGCGCTCCCACCTGTACCAATCCTTGGCAACGTCAACGAATGCGAGCTGCGTTCTTCCTCCTCACCCCTCTGATTGCGTAAATGACGAAGAGATTACGACATTTTCTTAACGATGTTGATACAACTCCATCATTTAATCGTGTTTCCATCACTTCATGGGGTTAAGACAATGTGATCTCCCACCATGCCACACCACCTACGACCACTTTCTCCTTTCAAAGCCGCCTTCGGGAGGTCCCGGAAATAATAAGGCGGTTTATTTACCTTTTCTCGGCCGGCTGTCACCACTACTTTCGCTGAAAGAAAAAACAGACCGTAATAGTTTTGCTGTTGTGAGTGGGTATTGGTCGTTCTGAATTTCAAAAATATCCATTAAAAACACAAAAGTCGTTACCTGAAACATGAAACTCCAGAGAGCTCAAGTTCTTTTTTCATGTTTTAAAATTTTTGGTTTCCTTGTCCTAAAGTAATTCAAGTCGGGGATCTTACACGTGGTTGCGTATTGGAGGACTAGAAATGGAATCCTTATTAGACCTACTTCTTCAATAATGATACGGAGTAAACATCCAAGCACGAAGATTAAAACTACACCCAATGTAACTGAGCCCACAGTTTGTACTCAAATATTTATACTTATATGCAAAATGTGATGTTTGGAAGATCTTATTCTTCCATTTTTTGCCGAGTAGCACCTCAGTATGGAGATTTTTTAATGTCTGATACGATGATGAAGTCAGGATAGCGGTACCTATCTCATACCGTTATCAGATTAGAGCAGATAAACCGTGAAGAACGTCTCATGCAACTAACATATTTCTTCATCATCAAAGTGGTCCAGTAATAAGATATCGCAATTCTGACTTCACCATCGTGTTCAGCGTAAAACAAACCTTTAAAACGAGGTATCACTGGATAGACTGTTTCCTTTTTGGAATTTATGGGTGATTCACCCCTCCCCCTCCCCAAAACGCCCTTAAGTGGCCCCGATTCTGGCAATCTACGAACTTAGCCTTTCGATTGCTTGGACAGATTTTTTGTGCAAATTTGTAACTTCTTATCTCAATTCTATCTAGAATGACATAAACTTATGTACTTTTACATAAATATATAAATACATATACAGGGTGTTCCGCTCGTAGATGCAAAAAACTTTTTTCGTACAACGATATCAAAAATGGAGTGAAATGCCGCCCACCGTATATTTTAATCTCAATCCGTTCTCCGATCTGGGCCCTAGATATGATTTTTTGAAGGTTGTTTTAAGAAAAACCCCGATTTTCAATTTTAACTTTTCGCCACATTGTCGGAATCATCGTTACTTCTACCCCAAAACCAATTCTAGAAACTGGCAAATCTCACGAAAACTTCTTCATTCAATCGACTTTTCAACGGTATGGTCAACTTTGAGATAATCTTGATCCTTCAATCAACAATTCCAATCTAAATGCTAAAAAAGTTGGGCGTTATCGTCTGGATAGACACACACATAATAATATTATGTTTTTATAATAATATTATAATAATAATTATTATAATAATATTATGTGTCTATATACCTAAATATTATATAAATTATATCTCTTATTATATAAATATACATATGATTACTAGTGTCTTTTGGCAGTGAATTCAGAATGGTCTGGAACGGATTTTGTTAAGAAATTTTTTCGGTAATTCGAGTTCTGAAACTTTTGGACCGAGAACAATAGGTTCTTTTTCGTCGGAAATCCGCTAAAACAAACCCATATAATCGTCTACCGTGAGCTTTCTTCGTATCAACTTCTTATCTCCAGGGTACCAACACCCTTCCATTATCACCTTTTCTTCACACGGTCGAACGCGGATTCTCGCTTCGCACAAACCCAAAGTCGCACGAACACGAGAACCCTTTTGTGAGTAACGTCTTCGGCAAACGAAAGTTTCTCCGAAAGAGCTAATTAAATGTTTTCATAATGGCAATTTCGACCTTTCGTAAGGAGAAGAAACGCTGTGGTCACAATAGTCAGTAGGTCGTTTGGTGTCTCCTTATAAGGCCTTATAAGGCCTAGGAGCGTCTTTGAAGGATGAGGTGAATGTTTAACACCAAAGTGTATAAAACGAAATTAAAGCTTACAATAAGTGCGAGTAACTAAGCTAAACTTTAGTGGCTTCCATAGTATAATCTAATGTGCCTAATCAACTTATCAACTTTTTTTTTTTTTAGTCTACATATGAGTGTCGTTTTATCTTCGATAATGAACCATTGGAATTGACCAAAGAAAAAAATTGTTTAACCCACCCTCAAAATTTGTTGGTTTACGTTTCAAGATACGTAGATCCAGAAAATCGAATAAAAAAATCCGTCCGTCCTCGGCACTTTGCCCAGTTAGCGTTGAGCTATAATTACGCAATGTTTTTTACGCGTTCGGACCAACCCCACAATGATCCTCGAAACCTTTCATAACCCTAGGTCAATGGGAAGGAGTTCAACACGAATTTTGAAATTTTGAAAATTTCAAAACTCGAAAAATTCAAATGGAACGGTGTATTTTGTAGTTCAAATTTAGATAGTGTTTATTTTTTCGAATTGTTTAAGACCATCCACAGCTTTGTACGACCAACCGTTCGTCCACAATGAGGGCTCAAAGATGGTCAAAGCAGATCGAAACATGATGGTGAATCGCCAGGCTGCCGGTCGGTTCAATATTCGTACTGGCCCAGCTGATTCAAACAGCTCATGGTTTCAGACGTCGAGTTAATTAATCATAATAATAATAATGAATTATAATAAGTCAAATTTATTAGTAACTAACAATAATTAATAATAATTTTCACTACTTGATAAAACTATTAATAATAATTTAGTGATCTAGACAGAAGGGTGTTTTTATGATTTATGGGGTAAAAACAATCTCAAATTGGCAAAACCACTTCAAAATCTGATAAAGGAATAAGGTGAGATCAAAACACCACAAGATTTTGTATTTTAGTACCTACGAATATTCAAATAATTTGAATAATTATTATGAGAAATATTTTTCTAGAAAATGAAACTAGGCTCGAGGTACAAGCGTAGCATGTACCTGGAGTCACTAGTGCTTTAACCTAGGGCTTCCCCCTTGTACCACGAGCCACAGGGTGCAATATGAGAAATGAAGTATACGTAAATAACTTTATTTAGAATTATTTTCTTCAACAGTCCTTATTTTAAACAACACAATAAAGCGGATTGGAACTAACTGACGTAGGTAAAGCAGTTAGTTACCTGTTTATTCTTGTCCTCATCAGTTTTTGATTAAATCAACACAATGAAACTTATTAAAATTAGTTTTTTAATTACTCGAAAGTAATCACAAAGATTTAGTTGGTTAAAATATCACAGTTCACGTGAAAATGGTGGTAATGGAACTCAAGTTTCAGAAAAACTCAGAAGGCAACAATTTCGAACAAGGTAACAATTTCGAGGGAACGAAAAATTGAAACTAAGGACTGAAAGTTGAAAAAAAGTATTTGGCTCAAAAACTTGAATATAAAACCACACGAGATGTGTTACAAAACATTAAGATTCTGAAACGAAATAGGAAATTTTATTTGCCCTCTTCTACAAATTAGTGGCTCAGGTAAAAGTCGACAAATATCCTGAATTTTGACTTGGCAAACATCTAGGCATCTAAAAGCAATAGAAATGCCTTGGTATACCAGCTAAATATTAGTAAAAGGTCGAAATAACTTCATTATTTGGTGGCCCTTGGTACAATACAAAAACACGGCCCTAGGTACAAGAAATCGCTCTTATCGCCAGAAATCGATTTGTCAATTATTTCTCCGAAAAATTGAAACTACAACTGTTGTTCATATCAGGACTGGATCGGAGGCCACAACGTTCGAATTATAATTTAGGTATTTCTGATTTTCAAACAGTTGAAATAGTAACTACAACTGTTACAGTTGTAGTTACTATTGCAACTGTTTGAAAATCTGAAATACCTAAATTATAATTCGAACGTTGTGGCCTCCGATCCAGTCCTGATAACTTTTAGAATCACAACGTAAAAACTTCATAACCTGATGTTCGGCCAACGGCGTTTTCAGTGAACAACAAAAAGGTCACCTTTAGACCTACTCCATGATACCTACTTCTTCCACCTAATTACGTCATCGGCCCTAGGTACACGTCCTCACCCTACGGATGGGTAGGAGGTAGGGGGAGGTTGATGGGGGTGGTTTGCTGTTGGCCCATTCCCCCAATTCCGGATATTGGATGCAGATCAGTGTGATCTACGAAGAAAGGTGATCTGTACAAAGAAGATGATACACCGTTGTGTCAAGAATTTGCAGAGTTTTGTAAGTAAAACGCCTCATCTCAATATTTTGGTGAGTTGAGGCGTTTTACCTTAACACAAGCGCGAAAATAAATAAGTTTTGAGGCATTTTCATCCTAGTTTTAAAATAAAATCTAAAAGTATTTAAATACTGCTGTTGTAACATCCCGTATAGTGAATCACTTTTTTTCTTCTTCAAACCGTTGAGGAGGGATAGATAGATGGATAGATAGATAGAAAAAGCGTTTTTATTTATTTCTTTCTTTTTTTAAACAATTCATCCGCCCATACAGCTAAGGTTGTAGCAACCGCCAGCCGGAGGACACCTCACTCAAGCTACATCATATGCAATATTGAATATTATTCACAACACAATTTGAATACGATTCAGCACCATATACAACCGAACATTACACAACTGAACACAACAATATAATATGTATATACAATTGAATACAATAATATAATCCACAATAACAATTTAGTACAATATTACTACCATATACAGGGTGTATCAGATAAGGTGCGCAGTACTTCACCCACGTATTCTACAACCAATTTCCAACAAAAAGTGCCCCGTAGCAATTTTTTTTATCTCGCTTAGTTTTTGAGTTATGTCACTTCTAAGATTTTTTTCGTGTTTTCGACCTTGTCTCAGCAAAACGGCTATAACGTACTTACAGTATTATGTAAAGTAAAAGTTGAGGATACCGTTGGAAATTACGTTAAATTTCCTATCTTTCAAGCGCCAAACCAATTTTTTTGCTCACAACAAGTTGGCGAAAAATCACTCTACAATGCAAACTTCAAGAAAATTTGAAAACTCCCCCTGGACCCCCCGGATCTTTTCTCTTCTATACTTTGTATAGAACGAGGTATTTGCTATGCAAAACATGAATAATGTTTTTGCGTCCCGTTTCCCCTTTTCCTTATCCCTTTTCTTTGTCTGTATGGAAAATATTAAGAAATGTGCGGAAAATTTATTAGTTTTTTTATTTACTCAGGGCTGTATCTCAGCTTCTTCGATATTTACAGCGGTTTTGGCAGTATATGCATAAATTAAATTTATGCATAAATTAAAGGCTTTCCAACGAATGGAGAACGATTTTTGTCCGTTGAAAACTAAAGAAGTTTCATTTCCCTAGAAACGGCTCGGTTGTACGTGAAAATCATTAAAAATCTTCGTGACATAATTTCGTGACTTAAACTTCGTTACGCTTTTCAACTCTGGTAGGCCACCGCAATTTTGCAAACATTGCAAACAAGTTTGTAAACATTATTCATGTTAAAAGAAGGTTTTTAAGACGTTCATTACTCCACTTTAATCTGCATTTGATCAGGTGCCTGTAGCTTAAGAAATGCACCAAAAGGTCAGCTTTCGAATGGTATATCAAAAAAACTTTTTACTATTTTATTTGGTCGAGAAAACCTCGTTTGAATGCAAAAAACAGCGAAGCAAGTCGAGGGTTTTTCCGCTGGGATATGGGTTTCAAATAAGTAGGCATTTTTACGAACAAAATTAATCTGTTCTATCTTCTAAGGTGCAGTTTTAAATTTGTGCAAGCATGTTCTAATACGTAATTACAGTAAATGTTCAAAAAGGCCTCCATTTTGTTGAATGCACAAATGTGGCCTTTTGCACATTGCATCAACAGCACTTCGAAGCTCTCTTCGGTTTTGTTTCATTTGATCTCCGCCATTATTCTTTGAATGAGATGATCTCTCGACTCAATCCTGACGTCGTACACTTTTGCTGAGACAAGGTCGAAAACACGAAAAAAATCTTAGAAGTGAAATAACTCAAAAACTAAGCGAGATAAAAAAAAAATTGCTACGGGGCACTTTTTGTTGGAAATTGGTTGTAGAATACGTGGGTGAAGTACTGCGCACCTTATCTGATACACCCTGTATAACCTGAATCCACCAGAAACCCAATCCGAATTCACCGAACAATATTATTATTCAATAAATCCAGACCAAGCCCCCAGCAAACCCAAACCAATATTCTAATACATTCAACAAAATTTCTTTTAGATGAAAACAAATACATTTCTTCTAGCTCACTATACTCACATAGCAACAGCATGACCAACAACATAAGACTGATAACAGAGTGACATGGCAAATGCCAATGCTTCCACACAGCTCGCCATCCTAACAAATGAAACACAACAACAGCTTGATCAACAACAGAAGACTACTAACCGAAGGAAGATAAAAGTGACCAGACAAGGTTGGCCAGGTATCCAAGTACATATCTAAGGGAAGCATGTTTAATACACACCTACAATTTGCATTTAACTAATAGTTGAATTGAGAGACGAGATAATTACGGTATGGGAGAGCACTTTTTAGGTACTTACACAATCCGTCCAGATCCCCACCATCCAACACTCGTACAATCCTGTCCAAAGTGAGTACACTTTCTCCGAAACAGCTCAAGCGCTGTGCTTTCAATACTGGACATCTGCCCAAAAAGTGCTCGGTGGACTCTATTTCATTCAGGTTGCACAATGAGCACAACCAAACATGTCCCTCGTCCCATGGCTTGTAATTCAAATGCAACATGTCCACCCTAGTTTTAAAAATCAGACTAATATTCCTCAAATGTTTCCCATCAGTGATATATTGGTAGCTATTGTTTAACTTTTTGTACAGTAGGTGGTACTGCCCCACCTCTCTGTAAACCTTCCATCCCGCTGAGGAGGGTTCAATTTTGAAGTTAATCACCCCCTTAAATCAAAATCCTATTTACACCACGGGATTTTTGCGAACAATGGGTTCGACGTCAACACCGTTTTGATAATCATCAGTCTTGGACGAGAATAGAAAGGGACAAAACCTTGAAGTCTCGCATCGAAGCTTCAACCTACTCGTTAGGCAACCTGAAAGATGAGATCATGAATTATATTTGAGCAGAGGTTCTAGCTGCATAATTTGTTTGCCGTAAAGGCTACGACAACGCGGGTAGGTATTAAGTAAGTTACCAAAAAATTATGTTATCAACTTTCCCAAAGGTGCCATTAAAAGTATACCATAGTCTTCCCCAAGAGTTGTCATTACAATCATACTAGAGGCTTTTCCGAGAGATGCCATTAAAATTATACCATAGGGTTTACCCAAATCTTTCCCAATTCTCTTGGGCCTATTCTTGATCAACAGCAAGCTTCTCGAAATTGTGTGAAAGTTTAAAGTGATGATTGTCAAAGCCTAAAACTCCAGAAAATTATTATTGAGCAAGGCAGCTACATTAATCGATAATTAATTACCAATATGGTCTTAGGTGGCTAATGAGTTTATATCTGGAAACTTTAGGTCTACAGGAGAACATGTCGGGTCGAAGATACCAAGCTCGCAGTTGGTTGTACTCAAGGTTTTCCTTGTGCGCTGCATTCTTGTCGTCCTTGATGAAGCTTACGATAGATAGGAACTGTAAGTAGTGAGTACGAGTATATTGTGTACACCTCATGAAATAGTCATAAACGAAGGTCTACAAAATGTATATTAGCTGAAGGTAACCACGTTCGTGGTGCTCACACCACGTTATAACATTCCTTTTAAATCGTGCTATGTAGATCCTCTCTACCACTAATTGATTTGTACGTACTGATCCTGTGGACATTGAAGGTCACACCAGGACAGGAGCTAGACTGAGTAGGTAATTGTCGACCAGGATGAGCGAATCAATTTGAAACCACGCGAACGTCTCTAATTGTAATCGAAACTCTATTTGTGCTCACGAACCATCACTTAGACGTTATTGGTTCGAAATAGCCTGCAAACACAAGGTCATGCGTTAGAAGAAAAATAATAATACTTTTAAGGAAAAGAGGTTGTTTTGTTGGATGATGAACCCCTCAAATCAGAGGTATCTTACTCTAATGGAACTCTACTTGTGGGCTGACCGGATGGAGCAATCCTTGAAGTCGTCATCAACTTACGCAACAATCGGTTTGTAAAATCGGAGCCGTTCTTTAAGGTTCGCCGAGCGTGGAGGACGTTAAGTGTGTACGGGCAGAATGGAAATATGTACAGGTCCTTATCCGACGCTCTAGTGAACATAGGCAAAAAGTAACTGAGCTTATTCGGCAGGATGTTATTGAAGGTCTTTGGTTCATTGAGGTCTGCGGTACGTCATTAAAAAAATACTACATACTGTAGACGTAGTCAAGAGACATTATTAGGTGCTTGCAAGTGTATGTTGTGTAGGGATGCAACATCGGAAGTTCCGATGTTGCATCCGATTCGGAACCTAACAATCAATTACCTATAACATCAAATGATTAATCGTAAGCTAATAATCGATGTAACCAATTAATCGGTATTAAATAATCAATAATCGAAAGCAAATAATCGATTTTTCAAACGACTTATTTCAAACGCATAATTATTTGATTTCCGATGGGTTTCTTCGTCTATAGGTTAAATATTGTTGAATTGTTACCTATTAGTAAATTACAAGGCTAATGAAGATCATGAAGGAATGCCAAAACGAATAAAATTTCATAAAATAGTTGTTTATTATAAATTGAGGGCATTTATTTTTCCCACGACCTAAAATGAAGAACAAACTGATCTGGTATCTATAACAATAATACGAAGTAAACCAATACTCGTATAGCAGCATCAGTGCAGATACATGATACAAAACTCTTTTATTATAATGAAGGGTGTCGCAAATTTGAGGTTGTATCAACAGTCTTTACAACTTTGGAGCAAGTTTTACATACTGCCGACTTTTTGTCGTCACATCTTGTGAAATAGCTCCACCATTTAGTAACAATAACAACGATGGTTTGTCTTAATTTGTATTAATCGATTATTATCACTGATTAATCAATTATTATTACTGATTAATCGATTATTATTACTGATTAATCGATTATTATTACTGATTAATCGATTATTATGATTGATTAATAGATATATCTGGATTTTTAAAGCATTTTTTTAGCATATTAGAATGCATCAAATCCTGATGTATTCGAAAACCGATTAACCAGTAGTAATAATTAATTAATACAAAATATTCGGCAGCGAAACATCTACCAAAATCAATCGATTAATCAGGGTAAAATAATCGATTATTTATTTCATCGCTAATGTTGAAACTTCAACTCTTCTTCTTGTAACTTCAGGCATCCGTGGATTTGGATGGTCCTCAATGCAACTATGACGTACGTCCGATCTCGTGTCCGAACAAAAATAATGGTCAGGGACAACTCACCTACATACATTAAATGGTATGAATTATGGGATGGAGACGGCCGTAGAGAGTTGGCTTCGTAACTCTCGGTCCGGAGCCATGTGGTAGTCAGTCGGTCTGGATGGTGCAACCTGCCTGCGAAACGTCTCGGAACCTTTTCGTGATAATGAAACCCGATAAATCCTCGATTCGCCACAGCAACAGATTCTCAAACAACGAGCAAAAACACCGCCTCAGAAAGACGTAAGAGTGGGGAAGAAAATATTAAAGGACGAGATTCGGAAAGCGTTTTTTTCTCCTGCTCTGTTGTTCTATTGTTTCTAAAAGAATCCTTCATATTACATTATAAAGTGTTGTCCAGACCTTTACCTAACTTAATATGCCCATGCAATTATGTAACTATTCGTTACGATGTTTAATAAAATAATACATAACTCACAAATGCAATCCTTCAGTAATGGATGAAGCCCACCATATTTGAATAGAGACCATTTTCTTGATCATTAAGGCAAAAAAATAAATAAAGAACTAAAAATTGTTCAAGAGTTAGTTTTATGTGACCATAAAACTAACACTTGTTAGTTTTTCTTCACTCTCTCGACCTATTCAAATACCGTCCCATCCACCTTAAGTGCACGTTATTCCTTAGAAAACCCACACGAGAAGACTTACTGGGACATCTCTGGGGTCATTCGGCGTCAAGCTATAAAATTCAAGACACGCACCGTCAAAATAGAATAGGTAGGTACATACGTTGTGCAAGTCACAATAGCACTCGGAGCTTTCTAACGGGTCTGCCCCCGTACGTGGCGCACAATGCTGAGAAAATATACGCAGAGGGAATTCACAATGTCGAAAAAAAGACGTTAGATTATTTCCACCGGTGCTTTGATGTCTGTTGAATTAGTCAGGGGTCAATTTGATGATTAATTTTGTTACCATTGAATCGACATGTACAGGATTTGGTCTTGACGTGGACAGATTTCCAGGGAAAATCTTGTATTGGAAATCTTCAAAATGAAGATGATGACAAATGAAGACAAATAACTATCCAAGTCTCTGAATCGATATTGTTCATTACCCAACCGATCCCTCAAAATAACTACGAATACGTAAAGCTATTTCCTACCACTATATTCATGATAACGTCGTATATTGGGCGATATCCCAGTGGTTCTCAACCGGTGGTACGCGTACCCCCAAGGGTACGACAAGGGCTGTGTAGGAGTACGCGTATCACCGACATAAATAATTATTGATTTAATGCGCTACTAGTGATATGATTCAAAACAATCAAAGAGATTGAAGAAGGTCTTTTCCATCAATGTATTTATGTGAATGTGCTTTCTCGGCTTTGACGGCAATAAAATCTAAAGAACGAAACCGACTTCAGCCTGAAGGTGATGTTATACTCCGTCAGCAACATCCATCCTCTCATCAAATCCTTGATTACACAGAAACAAGCCCAATTATCACTTTAAAGATGTAAGCACATGCCATTACGAAAATATAAATACTTGTATGCGCAAACGTATGGGCGAGGGGTACCCGCGGTCATAATTTCATCCTTTTGGGGTACAGTCGCGAAAAAGGTTGAGAACCACTAGGCTATCCAACTCACGCACATCGAAGTAGGCGACTTTATCGAACTGGGACGGATTCATGATTCAAGGGCATTTCTTAAGGCCAGTTTTAGTTCAAAAACATTAGAATATTACTTAAATTGTAACAATAAAAACTCTGCAAATTCTTGACACAACGGTTCATTATCTTCTTTGTACAGATCACCCTTCTGTCTAGATCACTAGGTCTAAATGTCTAGATCCTAAATGTTAGATTAATTATTATTATCAATTATCACTAATTATTAACAATTTTATCAAGTACCTAGTGAAAATTATTATAATTTATTGTTAGGTATTAATAATTCGTATTTATTATTAATAATAATTATTATTAATTATGATTAATTAATACGATATAATTCTGGGGTTTTTAATACTACGTCGGTAATAATTTTTCTATAAAAGAAGTACCTACCAACAAACATTCGAAATTACCTTCATTTCCGTAGCACGAAACGCACCTCAGAACAACAAACTCGACATCACTTAAGCCATATGATGTTCCAAAGAGCTTGTTAGTATGAAAATGGACCTGTATTTCAACAGTTTGATACAGGATCGTGTTGTGAGGCACAATCTTTGAGCCCTCATTGTGAACGAACGGCTGGTCGCACAAAGCTGCGGATGGTCTTGAAAAATTCTACGGAACAAACTCTATCTAAATATGAAATAAAAAACATACCGTTCTATATGAATTTTTCGAGATATGAGATTTTCAAATTTTCAAAATTCGTTTTGAACCCCGTCCCCTTGACTTAGGGTTATGAAAAGTTTCGAGGACCATTGTGGGGTTGGTCGAAACCCATAAAAAAAATTTCGTAATTTTAACTCAACGCTAACTGGGCAAAGTGGCGCGGACGGCGGACGGCGGACGGCGTACGGCGGACGGACGGATTTTTTTTTATTCGATTTTCTGAATCTACGTATCTTGAAACGTAAACCAACAAATTTTGAGGGGGGGTTAAAAAATTTTTTTCTTTGGGCGATTCCAATGGTTCATTATCGAAGATAATAAACCAAAAAGCTCTAATTGTACAAAATGTATTATTTTATACTTCTTTATTCAGAAACTGACTGTCTCTTAAATTTGATCGAATGGTTTTAAATGAAGATAAATCCAAATTCAATTAAATACCTACGTTAGTCTATACAAACATAAACAGACGCAATAATTTGATTTATAAAGTCCTAAATTCTCTGGAATTCTATTAGAACTCTATTGTAAAATTCAGCCTAAAATCACTTATCGTTAAAAAAACGTTTTTTTGTACCCATGAGGGGGGGGGGGCTGTATCGAACCACGAGAAATTTATAAATAAATTAATTTATAATTTTATTGATTGGCTCAATTTATTCCTCTACAGGTCTTTTCAACTTCAACAACAAAAAGATGCGATGTCCCCCAAAAAACACTGCATGTAGAAATCACTCTCGCAAATTTGCGGTATTTATACCGTTCTTCAGCAGCCGAAACAGAACATAACTTTATGATATGGAAAGGTTTTGAGGGATATCTCAGGCTGTGATTGAGTAATGAATAAATTTCTAAATTTACTAAATACCTATCTAAATTTCAAAGCCCCTCGTCGTTCGACTTTTGAAATTCATAAAATATATACCTATATATATTTTTAATTGTGACTAATTTTTTTATTGAGAAAACGAGACGAGGTAGTTTTGGAAGGCTAATAGACCGCAAAATGCAAACCTCGCAGTTAAAACATGTAAAATGATCGAGCAGGACTTGAATAAATTTTGAATTTCCTCGAATTTTTGATGAATTTCTCGTAACTTTCTTCTTATTGGATTTGCCCTTATTTCAAAATTTCGCCTGTCCTAACCCCTTCTCAAGCATCGTATCCGTTTCGAAATCTCCCCTTGGTGCCATAGCGAGAGGTTTTTATAACTACACATATATGTATTAGATGTTTAGTAATAAAAACGTCTCGCCATGGCGCCAAGGGGAGATTTCGAAACGGATACGGTGCTTGTGAAGTGGTTAGCACATCTTTTTAGTTGGAAGGAAAAGGGCGGGCGGGGAAAGTGGATATCATAACTTTTTCCGGATGCTGTAGAATGATATTTGCGAGGCGGGATGATTTTTACACGGAGTGGTTGGAGGGGGGGGGGGGGGTTAGATTTATTAGAAATAGCCTTTTATTTTATAATTGGCCCACAAAACCAGAGCTGAATCGCGATGAAAGCGTTTCGGGTCAAGCTGTTCCCCAGGGCACTTCATCGTCGGGTCTTTGACTGCTCCATTGAGTAATGAGTTTGCTGTTTTAGTTATATAACACGGCTGAACTGGGAAAGGTGGTGATTTGGTTCTCTCTGAAAAACAAAGCAAAGGGAAATATATTTAGAAATGAGCATTGAAATTGTGTGAAGGCGTTATTAGTGTGTTATGGTTTACTTTCACTAAAGGCATAAATGTTCACCTGGATCTAGTAGGAATAGTATTATTTCATCCGTATAGCTTTTCCTGAGTTGTTGGTGCAAAGCAATAGAATGGCTTCATGCAAAAAGGGTCCTTATGCATTTTTCCGTTTCGAGATACCTAATAAAAAAAACTATTTATCTCCTTGAAATTTTGGGATATTTCAATGAAATTTTTGCTGCGCATTCCTCAAGGTAACTATTGCTAGAAACCAAATTGCTTTTGTTGATCGATGTATAGTTTTTAGGTCAAAAATGCAAACAGCTGTCGGAATAAGGTCCTTTTCTGCATGAACCAGCTGTGGTGGTTCCAAATAACGCAAAAACAACTTTAGAACACTTTATTATTGAACAAATTATCAAATTACAGATTAGGTATGTTTTTAAGTTTTCATATTTCTAAGTTTTAACATAACAGATTAGGTTTTTTTCAATTTTTATTGTGTAGGTCACTCATTTTCTCAGGTGCAGGTTAGTCATTCATTTTCCTCTTCATCCGCCTCTTGATTGGCTTGAAGCAAAGTAAGGACGATACTGCTCCGGAATGTAAGGTTGCAGCTTAGCTATCTCGTCAACCTGCCACGATGATGACATGAAGAGTTGGATTTCGTGCAAGAAGGGACCTCATTCCCGGAATAGGGCCCCTTCTTGCATGAAACGAAAAATTCCCCCTCCATTATCTAGTTGAAATAGTGCCGAGTGAAGGTCCCGTCTTGAATGAATCGGTAAAGACGTAAAATCCACCATCGTCTTGATTTGGCCAAATTTGCATGAGGCCATTCAATAGGTAGGTACAATCAATAAAATATTGATTGAAGGCAATTAACAGTCAAATGTCAATTTCAACACCGTACAGAGATTTGTGGCAAAAGGTGAACGATCATTGAATCCTGAAGAGCCCACAAACCCATTAGGTGTCTTGGGGTGTAGGTATGTTACGAAATCCGCGAGGTGGCTATCGGACAAGAGAGGGTTTGTTTGTTTATTTTTTTGTTGTACGTGGCACACGGAGCCGGGACTCCTGGGTAGATGGTCGTAATCGTCATAGGGGAGGAATCAAAGAAAGAATCATCCCTTCTCAGTGGCCTCTCCACCTCGTGTTGACTTGTGACGCAACGGCCGCAACTCGAGAGCGAGTAGGTACCTACTCCCAGAACTGGGTCATCCTTTCCCCATTCGGGTCGGGGTTCGCCGACCTCTTCGTTTCCAACTTCGGATGTTGGAAATGCGGTTCAACAGTTGTTAAGATGAGACATCCCGCTCGTCCCTGATCA
The DNA here is from genome assembly GCA_963920205.1 of Stenodema calcarata. NCBI lineage: Eukaryota > Metazoa > Arthropoda > Insecta > Hemiptera > Miridae > Stenodema > Stenodema calcarata. Next base: position 23,945,734 of record OY986060.1, read on the forward strand.
CCTTTTACGGTCTGAGGAGACGCTCTTTTACGACTAGTCAATTAGTTTGGCATTTCTTGAAAAAGGAATCGTGTTGTAAGTGTTTACAGCAAGACATAAATTATGTCTTGCTGTAAACACTTACAACACGATTCCTCTACTAAGGACTGATTTAGTATTATGTCACATAATACTAAATCAGTCCTTAGTAGAAATATACAGGATCCAGACGTGTTATGGAACATCCCGAAATTTTAGTAACCTACCAATTCCTACACTTACTCCATAGCGTTGAGGACACTTGGGACACTTACCAATTCATATTGAAACTCGGATTCACCATCCAGTTTTGATTGGAGGAGTGGTTTGAAGGGAAATAATTTTCATGAAACCGACTTGGCAATAATAATTAGGTATTAATTATACTACTATAATTATACTGATGTTGAGGGATGTCGAGGGATAATATAATTATACTACTATAATAGTAGTATAATTATTATAATTATTATTACTATAATAGTAGTATAATTATTATACTACTCAACAGGTAGTAGGACTCAGTCTTGCTTCAGAAATGTTATCTTTCTGAGGTGGTTCAGTTTGAATAGGTAATAATTATTCAAACTGAACCACTTTTATTACTCGTTTATTACTGAACCACTTTTATTACATTAATTATTACTCGTTTACTCCCTGGTTAGCCCATAAAAACTCTGCAAATACTTGACACAACGGTTCATTATCTTCTTTGTACAGATCACCCTTCTGTCTAGATCACTAGGTCTAAATGTCTAGATCCTATAATATATTATGTTAGATTAATTATTATCATGAATTATCACTAATTATTAATAATTTTATCAAGTACCTAGGAACCTAGTGAAAATTATTATAATTTTTTGTTAGGTATTAATAATTTGTATTTATTATTAATAATAATTATTATTAATTATGATTAATTAATGCGATATAATTCTGGGGTTTTTAATACTACGTCGGTAATAATTTTTCTATAAAAGAAGTACCTACCAACAAACATTCGAAATTACCTTCATTTCCGTATTATTAAACGTACCGCAGAACAAAAAGCTCGACATCACTAACCATATGATGTTCCAAACAGCTCGTTAGTATGAAAATTGACCTGTATTTCAACCGGTTGATTCACGATCGTGTTGACAGGCTCAAACTTTGAGCCGTCATTGTGAACGAACGGCTGGTCGTACAAAGCTGCGGATGGTCTTAAAAAATTCTTAGGAATAAACTCTTTCTAAATATGAAATAAAAAACATACCGTTCTATATGAATTTTTCGAGTTTTGGAATTTTCAAAATTTCAAAATTCGTTTTGAACTCCTTCCTAGGGTTATGAAAAGTTTCGAGGATCATTGTGGGGTTGGTCGGAACCCATAAAAAAAAATCGTAATTTTAACTCAACGCTAACTGGGCAAAGTGCCGCGGACGGGCGGATTTTTTTTTTTTTTTTTCTTTTTCTATTCGATTTTCTGAATCTACGTATCTTGAAACGTAAACCAACAAATTTTGAGGGGGGGGGGGGGGGGGTTAAAAAATGTTTTTCTTTGGGCGATTCCAATGGTTCATTATCGAAGATTATAAACCAAAATTTAGTAAGAATGTAAATTTTAAGCCAATATAATTATTATGAAGCTCGTAAAATATATTCATTAGCAGAAACGACCTAATTCCACTACTGCGTCTTCAATTGTATGAAGTTTGCTTAAAAGCACACAAGGCGTTTGCAGTTCCTCTACAGCAGAGATGGGCGTATTCATATTCATAAATATGAATACAATTAAAATTCATAAATCAGATAATATGAAGATGAATACGAATACAGATATGAATATGAATATGAATACAAATAAAGCCATAATCACATGTTTTTGTAAATATTCCCGGAAATTCACATTTTTTGTGTGAATATTACTAAAATTATTTTCAGTATTTTTTGTGAATGTCACTCAAATTTTCCTATTTTACTTAAGAATTTTACTTAAACTCCAGTTTTTACACAAAAACTCACAGTTTTTTTTTGTAAATTTCCCACAATTCATGTTTTTTTTTTTTTTTTTTTTTGTAAGTTCCCCCGCAATTCATATTTTTTTGTGAATTTTATAAAAACGTTAGCCATTTGAATGTTCAAACCAAATACAGTGGATTTTAGCAACAATAATACTTGAGGGAAATTCACCAAAAAATGTGAATTTTTGTTCAAGTTTTGTGGAAAAACTTGAATTTAAGTAAAATTGTTGGTAGAATAGGAAAATTTGAGTTAAATCCACAATAATACAGTAAATTTTAGTAAAACTCACACAAAAAATGCGAATTTTTGGGAAAATTCACAAAACGATGTGATTATGGCTTTATTGGTATTCATATTCATATTATTATCTTTATTTGTATTCATATTCATATTTTCTGATTTATGAATTTTATTACGCCCATCTCTGCTCTACAGCGACTAGCGACGAAGACAGTGAGAGTGTTAATTCTCAGACCATCACTCCAAGTCTCCAAACAAGAATTCCAACTGTGTCCCTTCATTATTCATCTCTAGCCAGTAGAACTACTCTGAAATATTAAATGTACGATGTACTTAAAAATAAATCCTTTTCACATTTTTAATTTGCCTTTTATTAACTTTAATGTATTTCATTAGTAAATTAGTAAACAAAACATCCTGAAAACCTTTAATATGAAACATACGTTTTTCATCCATAAAATAACGTTAAACTACTGTTGTTAGCGGCTTCCTTGGGAAGGGTGGAGGGTTGCTTGATGTTAGAACATAAACATTGTATTATGTTTAAGCGACGTTTCGCTTCGAAGCGACCAAAACAGTAGTTTAACGTTAGAATAAAAACTCCCATTTTCTCCATCGTGTCGTGGGATTCACTATTATAGTAAGCTCCTCCATTTTTTATAATGGGGTCGCTAGGAAACAGATGGCTGTACACCAGTGTTGCCAGATGTAGGGATTTATCCCTATTGTAGGGATTTTCAAACCAAAATAGGGCGTAGGGGGGGATTGTTTTTTTAAAGGCGTTTTGTAGGGATTTTTGAATTTTTTTTTTAATAAGGGAAAATATTGGTCCTTTTTTCCAGTGTAAAAGGAACTGTAGGTCAAGACAATGAGTGAACAACAGTACCAACCTTAGATCTCAAATGAACAACAGCTACTCTCCTGGAGTGGAAAAGTGAAACTACAACAAACACTTTTTATAAACAACCATCGCAAGGAGGACTGAAAAATTGGGAATCCCACCGCACCACCATTAGAGATTAGGGATGTCAAACTTGTGATAAGGTGATCATAGTACATTTTAAGTTGTTCATAAGTTCGGTGCTATACGAGTGAGACCCCCCTTCCCCGATTTAATTGTCTATTTGTTTTCCTAAATATTCTGAGACCCCTCCCCCCAATTTAATTTTGCATTTCTTTTCTTGAATACTCAGAGACCTCCCCCCACCATATAATTATCCCTTTCTTTTCATAAATAGGTATTCAATAACTACCTACCTTGATACATTTTTTTTCTTGTTTTTGGTTGAACTATTCAGGGAGCCTCTTTGCGAGTTCAAATTCACCGTCCCCAAACTTTGCATCTAGTTCCTACATTTATTCTAGTGAGACCACTTCGTTCGTCCATGGTTTGATTCTTCCTTTACCTTTATTTGTTACCTTTATGGTTGATATTACGATAAAATGTGTTACCTACCTACTTGAATTGTCAACCTAAGTGATTTCGTTGTTCTGTTTCTATTGATCTCAAAGTTTTCATCAATAAATATCTAAGTCGTTTGAAAATGGTGTCAGTATTTTTCCTTTTCTTGAGTCAGTAAATAGAGATTTTCGACTTTCTGAAAGCGTAGGGATTTTTGTAGGGATTTTTCTTGAAGCTCGAAGGGATGTAGGGATTTTTTTGATACTATTGTAGGGATTTTGAGATATTTCATCTGGCAACACTGCTGTACACAGGTTTCTTGAATAAAGTTCATTCCATGATTTGTTCTTGCAATTGAATATCTTTTTACTATAGTTTAGCGACTACAACACATCGTACCTACAGAAAAGCATCTTCTGGCCTCTTGTACATTTGTATATTTGTTTTTCTTGTAAAGTTGTTAAATTCTAGTTTTTTCTCCACGTTTAAATAAAATTTTCAGTACATATGTAAATAACCAATTATTGTTATAAGGTACAAACTGTAAACTGATACCAAATTTAATTTTGTGACTTAATTCATGTTTTAAAAGAATTTTGTTCTTCTTTATAGAGGCCAGAAGATGCTTCTCTGTAGGTACGATGGAGAAAATGGGAGTTTTTAGTCTAACGTTAAACTACCCCCCTTAATTCTAGATCCGCCACTGAGTACTCTCGCCTCCGTTGAGCTTCAGAAAGCCTTTCACCAAGTGCTTTTATGTGAGAAACCGTAGAGGAAGATGGGCAGCACAAATTGTTATGGTAGGAACAGAGTGATTCTGATGGAATAATCATTATACTCATACGAGGAACTCGAAAAGATTGTATAGCTTATCGTATCTAAAACAAGGATGTTCTTGTAGCCATGGCGATTAGGCAATGAAAAGGTCGAGAGGACCAAACAATTATAAATCATAACAACTTACGGGTTATTCAAGGAAGAGTTTTCTGGATTTTCTTCCGCTACAACATACTCGTATTCTCCTGACTCAAAGAAATGTTAGTAGTCCAGTCATGACATTCTCCGCCCCCGAGGTTTATAGAAAGCGGTTTGTGCAACTTTCATGAACCAGGAGGTTTTGCTTGTATCAAATGTCGACTCGACTGAACCATTTCAAAAAAGATATTTATCCGTTTCAGTTAATAGCCCGCACTAATTTTTTTTTTTTTTTGCATTTCACATTTCAAACGGGGTTTCCCCGTAGAAAAGCTGGTTCCGTCTTCCATAGCTGGCGGAAATTATATTCTTTCGCCTCAGTGAACGGCCCGTCACCCTTCGGGGAAAGTTGGTGTGCGATCGCTCATGCCCACATGCCCATGTTGGTTCCCATTTCTCGACAGTTGAACTGCTTTCTTATTATCATTGAAATTAAATCGCCGACTCGCTATTGGCCTGTTGTTGACATCAGGATGTAATGTCTCTAATCACTTATACGTTGCCTGCACAAGAGCACGCGCTACGCTAATTACTCGTAGGAGGAAGTACCTACTATCCTATTTGTTTAATGTAGGGTTTGCATAGTAACCTGTTATGCAGTTACACACGTACATTGTAATAGATATAATATATATTACCTAATAATATTAGGTATGCTTCATTGACCACTTTGGGTGTCATTTCGACGATGTCAATAAAACATGTCGTATGGCCATATATGGGCATATTGAGATAACACCACCAGTAATGTAAAAACATGTGAGGAATCGCTTGGCGACCGTATTTTTGCGATTGGCAGGCCTGAATGGCTAAAAATCGCAAAAGAGGAACACGGCTAAAAACGAGGTTACTTTGCTCAACTTTTTTGGCTCTTCTTTAAAATTGCTCAAAACTTCATACGATATGTTGTATTGACACGTCACGGTAACGTGGGTACCGTCATACCGTAACGTCGCGGTAACGTCCTAGCGAAAAAAACTTACTACCTACCTGTATTCCAAGAAGTGTAGAACTTTTGAGGTCTTTAGAAAATTGTGGTATTATTTCGTATTGAACGGAAGTGCCTTCTTTGCACGTTAGTGAAAAGATATATTCGGTTTTCCCGAAAATTGTAAGTATCGCGATCTCGTAAATTACCTGACCGGGTGATCAATAGATTAGAGGGCCCTGCAGAGTAATAAATAGATATCAAGTATCGTGTAATTCCCTCTATTCAATAGTTAATCTACAATCAACTTCTCCCCGATTTGTGAGCAGCTGAATCTCTTAAGAATCCAAAATAACCCAGAATTCATCTTTCATTCGCCACCGCTACAAGTAGGCTGCCCTCTCCAATACTGCTCTGTTAAATAAAAACGCTCTGAGTCCAATGTTTACGAAAATGAAGGTTTTACGGAACCCCCCTACTTTGGACCTAGCCTTTTCGATGGTGAAGTCCATATGTCAAAATTCGAACCGGAAGTGGGGGAAATTCTGACCATTAACCATAAAACGCCTCAACTCACCAAAATATTGAGATGAGGCGTTTTACCTACAAAACTCTACAACATTTTCCTAACAAAACGTCCGTATGATTGAGTTGCTTACGTTAAGGTGACTGCCACAATCGATTATAAATCACCGTCATTATTTATCGTAAATCACCATTATTTTCACCGTTAGATTGGTTGAAGTCAGATCAATATCTTACCAAAAAATGGTGTTTTTATAATGAGTTGCAGTCAAGTTACATCAAAGGTTTCAGTGTAAGACTTTGAGGCGAATTTCTGCAATGTTTTGAATTTTGAGTTGAGACGTTTTACCAGAAGATCTAGCTATCACGCAAATATCTTACTGCCCCAATATTCTCGGAGTTCATCGCTTGGTTTCTCATGAAATATCGTTCATATACCGTTCATATAAAATATCGTCTTAACTACGCGCTTCCCAAGGTGGGTTGGTATACACACGGGCATCGAGCCTTTCTATTTTTAAAAATCCTCCAAGAAACACCCTGTAATTTTCCAGCATCACTTTTTGTGTAGGTGGGCGAAAGCTGCACTCGACCCCAATACGCCTTTTTGCGGCTTAGTATGAAGAGGCCCTGTACAAATTAACATAATCCCATTCTGTCGCCTCTCGCCACTCAAGTGTCTTTCTATTACAGTAGTGTCTTTCTTTCGGCAATGTCTTCTCCGATCTCCCTCTCGGCTCAGACATTTGTTTTTCAATCCTTTCGAAAAGTCAATGGGCCAAACGAACAAAAAGAAGATGGTCCACAGCTCTTGTTAGTCTTTCGAAATGCAGGTCATGTCTTGAGGCAACGGGGCATTTTATAGCTCGAGTCTCGCAGCTGAGGATTTTAATGGGCCCATTTTGAAGGAGAAGAGTGTTGTGTAATACGAGATGCTTATGTTTTCTCGATTTGCAATACCTTGTGTTTCACTATAAAAAACATCAAGTTCTCCCATACTTGAATCACGATAAACCACTCTCAGATTAATAGGAAAATTGAATGTTAAGTGATATGTTTTTATGATTTCGTACTCAGTAGGGAACGCCAGTGTGTCAGAGAATAATTCTTTGATGGTCAAAAATCGAAGATTGGCGACTCAAAAGACATGTAAAGCGAGTAATTTCAAACGAGAAAATTCTTGTTTAACTACTAGATCGAACTGAAGAATGGAAAATTTGAACGTTTCCCACACAACGTAGTTGGACAGGGCTGTAGTTAATACAGCGGCTGATAGGGGCGCGCAGGGGTGGCTTTCATGCACCGCTTTCGGGAGCCAATCAGAGAGCGGTTTACAGAGCCGATCTAAGTACTGCTCTCTGATTGGCCTGTGAGGTAGATGATGTACATTGCTCAATACGGTTTTAAACCTCTCCAGGAAAATAAGTACTTCCTTAAAAATTCTTTCACCACTGTCTTAATTATTCTGAAGGTGAGTTCTTCAAAAAATATATTTAAAAAAATATAAAAAAATAGGAAAAATAGGAAAAAAATATAAAAAATTACTGTCATGTTAAGTTTTTTTAATTGACAGTTCAACATTGTAAACAAAATGATTTCTTCTGTGCAGGCGTACCAGAGGCCAAGACACACAGCAGTGCAGATCGCTCGGATCGCGGCAGTCACTCTTGTCGCAGTTTCCTTCATCCTCGGCTTCTTCATGGTTGCATCCGCTTACATCACAGCGACCGCCACCTGCTACCAGGACTACCCCGCCCCACAGGTATTTCTTAAAAAAAATTTTGAAGAGACCAACTGATGTACCTACTGATGTAATCAACACCTCATCAGTATAATTCAACATCCTCGAAAAAGTAGGGCAGTCCAAGACATGATGTTCCCTACAGGTAATTCATTGTGACTTCTGCTCTTTCGAAATCCCCCACTCCTCTATACCACAATGGGGAACTTTCATCGCCCTAGATCAATTAGCAGGCTCCCGGCTCCTTCATTTCCATAGAAGCTATTGTGATCGGTGTAGAAGGATGATGTTCCCGACTCCGTGGCATTAGGGAAACGGGCGTTCTGGTTTGCTGAAGACGCCTTCCTGACCCTATTTCCCAAGTTATGTTTGGTTGAAAAAACAAATCAACGACAAGATACATCCTTCAGGAATATAACAGCGAACGAAGCCCCAGTGCCCACATCTCTCACAACTTACCTTTAATAGAATACCAGTTTGTTTTGAAGGGGTCTTCTCACCTCTCTACTTATGTTGGGTTAGAAAACGAACCACCAGTAAGCCCCAAATAGTGGCACTAACAGTGGCAGATTCATGATAGAGGGGGGGGGGGTCAAGGGGAAAAAGTGTGGAAATTAGTTTAAAACCATCTATTTAGTACCCTGCTTGTCAAAAATATTCCCGGGGGTACCCCCGGACCACCCTGCTTTTAGACCGCCCTTGAACAAAATTCCTGGCTATGTTACTGATGTACGAACAGGAATTAGGTAGAAATTCAATTATTGTCAGTGATTCCCTAAACACTCTATACAGGGTGTCTCAAAAGTTGTTAACTCCCCCGCTAAAATCCTCGCGTGACAAGGAAAAAATCTTTCTTTTCGGAATCTATGTATTTTTTTGTGAGAATCTGCAATATCGTATTTTTGTGCACGTGCCGTCTCATCGAAATATCGTATTTTATCTGAAATATCGTATTTTTGTGCACGTTCCGTCTTATCGAAAATACGAACAAACGCGGTTAGTCCAACTTTGGGCGCCCAAACAAAGTTGTCGAAGTAAAAAGTTCATGAATTTTCACGTAGATTCTGAATCTGCAATAAAAAATGGGGGTTCTCATTTGAAATAAGAAAGTTGGTGCGCATTGCGCATGTTTTTACCTATCCATCTGCCTAAAAACTCATCTAACTCAAACTATAATTATCAAGAGCCAGGATAAGGTGATTTTTCTTAAAAACGGCCATGTTTCAGGCTGTAATTAATCCCGGTTTAATCAAATCCAATTAAAACTCGGCGCTTCGCGCCTCGCCAGGGGGGCAAGCCCCCCTGGACCCCCCGGATCTTTTCTCTTCTATACTTTGTATAGAACGAGGTATTTGCTATGCAAAACATGAATAATGTTTTTGCGTCCCGTTTCCCCTTTTCCTTATCCCTTTTCTTTGTCTGTATGGAAAATATTAAGAAATGTGCGGAAAATTTATTAGTTTTTTTTATTTACTCAGGGCTGTATCTCAGCTTCTTCGATATTTACAGCGGTTTTGGCAGTATATAATTTATGCATAAATTAAAGGCTTTCCAACGAATGGAGAACGATTTTTGTCCGTTGAAAACTAAAGAAGTTTCATTTCCCTAGAAACGGCTCGGTTGTACGTGAAAATCATTAAAAATCTTCGTGACATAATTTCGTGACTTAAACTTCGTTACGCTTTTCAACTCTGGTAGGCCACCGCAAAAACATTATTCATGTTAAAAACTGATATCACCACGTGACTCAGTGTCCAAAAATAATGAAATTTCACTACCGCTGCTTTCACAGCAGGTTTCAGGTGATAGAACAGATAGGTAATATTTTCGTACGTCTCCCAGCTCGGCTCTACACTCTGTTTTTTGTTCTTCATAAAATCATCTGTTAAGATATCGTGAAACACCATCTAATAAAGGCCTAAGTCATAAGCGTCGATGGCGTAACGTTTCTCAAAATGGCGCTCTTGCGGTTGGTTAGCAGAACCGCCGGCTTGCCAATCCTTTTTCGGATCTCACTATTATGAATATGAGTCTGATTGATATCATAGATGGCTTACCAAACTATTTCAGTGACAGGTTTGATGGTCGTTATTTGATGTTGAATGTCAGATATGCAAGATTTCCTGTTACGGCTCCCATTTCTAAAAGGTGCTTCAAAATATACAAAACTAATTTGTTTATTAGGTTTTAGATCTCTAAACTGAAATTTAATACTCGGAAGTAGGTAATATATGCACCCAAATAAGTGAATAATTTCGTGATGTACCTACTCCATAAAGTTTCACGTAAACCTTGTTGGACGAAATACTTGGATGTAATCTTCCTCGTGTTCACTTTCACGAACACGGTAGAGTACGAACTATACATAGGGAAGTAATAAGAACGAACCTGATGACACAATGAGTCACGAAAGCTCTTAAAGAAATCGTTCCCTCGATGTTATCCACAGTTGGGTCTGAGAGAGGAGTATTACTGGTAGCCATCTTCTCTCTAGGGACATTCTAGTCCCCATCTTTTCAAAGAAGCCTTGGAAAAGTGAAAGCCCAACGCCTTCAACTCTGATCAAAAGGACCAGTATACACTTTACTCAATAGTTGAATACTGCGTCCTCTTATGACCACCTCCTATGGAGAGATCCCACGTTATGTGACTCTCAAAGGGCCCCCACACAATATAGGTACCCCTCTTTTGTCAACCATAGTATAGCAATACACCTAACTAGCGAAAAGCTTCTTTCTGTTAAATTTATGAATTGAAATAAATAAATAAGTACAACAGAAAACATGATTCATGTACAGTATGAGAAGGAGAACCTTGAAACGGATTTTTATTTTGGTTTATTCCGAGGTGTCTTCACGCCACTTTTGTTATGACTAATGAATGGTTGTTTTACAGGTATCCATTAAAAGAGAGAAAGAAACAACAACAGGATTTCTTCTGAAAAAAAAAAAAAAAAAAACAATTTTGTTATTAACTGTATTTTCGGTTCTTAGGGGAAAATGAACAATTATTTTATTATCAAGGCTTCAAGCTTGTTACAGATTTTCGTGGTCCAACTAAATTTCATGTTCGTACTTATGTCGTATGAATCATTTCACAAGTTTCACTAATAGGACCAACGAATCATATTTTTTATCTCAATAAGGATGTTCAATTCGCACGTGTACGTTAAAGAAAATAAGCGGTTTTTTTATCATCCACCGAGAGGTTACATCCTTGCAAGAATTACAAGGCGATGAAACTGAAGAACAAAGTCCTTGGGACCTACGTGGGAGAGTACTCAGCTTTGTTTGTTCACACTGAGGGAAGATGAGAAGATTTCACGTTGTGTTTAATTGAAAGGATTGACAAGGTCGGGAATCTTTGAAAAGCGAGCTTCGGTTACGACCACGAGTTGATAATTGCTTGGAAATAGGGGTTTCTTAGCACATTGACTTTTTTGAACGAAATGGGAACTTGGTACAATACGATTAGAACGGAATCTTCGTTAAAAGAGGAGAATATCGTCATTGGGTGATGGAAGGTCTATGTTTTAGGGTTCAAACGTTAGGGAAAGAACTGAACTGTATTTTCATAGTGGTGACTGTCGGATACATAATATGATAAGGAAGGATTTCATATGATATAAACATAAACATATAATATGTTCGAATTAATATCATTAACGTACGCCATAGGATAGTAGACACATCACTGCCACACAACATGCACGCCATAATACATACCTGTGTAATGTAACATACCAGGGGCGGATACAAGGGGGATGAACCCGTGAGCCAGAACCGCTTGAACAATGCTGGAATTTCCTGGACATTTCAAACAGTCATTGATACAAGCATTAACAAAAGAACTATCTCTTAACCGAAAAATTGTGCAAGCACTATGCAAATTATGGATTCCCCCCCCCCCCCCCCGGCAAATAAAAGTCTGGATCCGCCCCTCTTAAATATCTATCATAAAGGGTCTTTTGACAAGAGCATTTTATATTCGTAACCACCAGTCTTCTTTAATGCAGGTGGCTCAATTTGACAATCTTAAGCCAATTTGAATGTTGGAAGATTGATATTATTGATCCAACTTGTGATTTGTTTGAAAACTAATTTCGTTCGTGAGGTGAAATGGCATGAAAAAGAGAGGGTAGGTACTATTAGAGGTAGATCCAATAATTAGATTATTGTACAATAATTACAATTATTGTAGTTGTTTACGTCGTCACCTCAAGTTAGCAAACAAAGGACTCCAACAATTTTTAGTTCTACAGACTTGGAAGTGGGAATCGTAAAAGTGAGAGTTCGCCTGCAGACAACATCGAAGGTTAACGAGGTGCTCAGGCCCGGAAAAATCCTTGGAGATCCCGAAGATGACGAAGTGGGTACCTACTGGCACCTTTCGAGTGAAGAAGTCGAAGGTGAAGGAAGATGCAGATGGAAGTGATGGGGCCCAAGGGAAACTCATCTTGTCAGGTCATTTTCTCCTTCGCTTTTTGCTGTAACCTCACGGCGTGACTGACAGTTATGAGACAATTTCATTGGCAATAACTGAACGGTTTGGGGAGTTCGTTGCAAAGCGTTGGGAATTTTTCGAAGAATAACGGTCACGGAAATCGTCCAATAAAATTACCTAACTATACAATTCGTATTTTTGTTTATATTTTATTTTTTATTTTAGGCATCGTTTGATAGCCACTGTCGGTTTGACCGGAAGCCACTATCAAAATTTCTGATCGGCGATTTGTATTAGGCTAACCGCATTATATAGTCGCCTCCTCTGTTCCCAAGCGTCAGTAAATTCCCAAGATAAACATCTAACAATTTTTTGAAAATTTAAGCCGTGGCCGAAGTTGATGTAGAACACCGTTAACATAGTTTTTTATCGATTTCAGATAGGTGGCCGAAGTTACTAGAACTGTGCCACTAACTTCGGCCACAGTTTTTAAAAAACCAGCTGGGATGCAGTTAATATTTCAACTCTAACGTCATTCAAAACCTGAGATGTGAGGCTATCTAAATTAAATTTTTCCAATTTTGGTTTATTATCTTCGATAATGAACCATTGGAATTTGAATTAAATATGCATGGTGAAATCAACAAAATACAGCAAAAAGTGGCCGAAGTTACCAGCTTCCACGGTACACCTCCACTCGTTTAAATTACAAATCAGCCCAGGTCAAATTGTTTATTCCTCACCTGTTTACACAGTAGTTGAATTGCACTGGAACTACTGTTCTCAGTTTTGGTAATGAGACCGGTTCATGCTGATCGTGTATTTTTAGCGCCCAGAGGTGCAGGAAGGTTTTTATGCCAAGAAACCTCCGCGGTAGACACAAATGACCTCGTTAAGACGCTCATTATACACAAATGGCCAATTACCACTTTACGGCAGGAAGCCACGGAAATGCAAATAGAGACGTGCTTCTTAGCATCTCTAGTCTAACTAAATTTAGAAGTCATTCGTGCACCGATCAGAATGACCGTTCAACGTTGATATTATACAAATGTGTAGGATGAGGATCATTTAATACACTATCAGATAGTGTAGATTCTATTGATTTTGACATTTTATGTCTTTACTCTGGCACATAACTCGAAAAACGTTACACAAAAGCGTTACACGAAATTTTCTGATGATTTTCGCTTACAACCGATTCGTTGCTACGGAACTTTATCTTCGCCAGTTATCATCGTACAAAAATCGTTCACCACTCGTTGGATAGCTCTCGATTTACCTAACCATATTACGTTAACCACTGCGGAGTGCGTGGCCGACAAGCTGCGGTATGAGCGTGATTGTTTAAATAATTGTTTACACACAGGTGATCATTCTCAATAATTTATATTGTCTATACGAATGCAAGCTTCATAATTTATGATGAACCCTACAATTAAGTATAACAACTACGCTACTGGGGTAGGTGATGTAGCATTGTTCGAAGGTTCTTGAATCACTTCTTTAAAGACATAAAATGTCCCAATGTGTTGCAGACTCGTATGCAAGCATTTAATTCTCGACTGTATCAACAACAGGATGGAGTTGACATTCTTTTGACATTTTCAGGTCTTTGCTTTGGCACATAAACTGAAACGGGAAAAATTTGTTTCCTTGATTCACCCTTTCCCTCTGATCACGTCAGAACACAAGGGTCAGGCGGGCCACTACGTCAGACGACCCTATGACGCACGAGCGTATGACGTCAGACGGCTGGCAGGAGGCCAACTAGTACGTCAAAGCCTATGCCGTAAGAGCCAATGACGTCAGACGGCTGGCCGGAGGCCAACTAGTACGTCAGAGCCTATGACGCACGAGCGAATGACGTCAGACGGCTGGCAGGAGGCCAACTAGTACGCTACAGCCTATGCCGTAAGAGCCTATGACGTCAGAGGGCTGGCTGGCTAGGTGATCGGGTTTTAATAAGCCTCTGGAATTCCGCGCCTTCATTTTGCATTCATTTACATCTTCACGTTGAAAAATCCTTCATCTTGTCGCTAATTATAGAATAAGATCAGAAATGTAGTAGAACAGAGTGCATACCTTCGCACTGACAGATCACGAATTGGGAGTACCTAGTTTTGGGGTTTCTCAAGAATTTGCTCAGTGGGTAATACTGCACCAATGAAACTGCTTTTTTATCTAATAGGTATAATTGACCGACCATTGACAAGTTGATGTTCAAAATAAACGAGGGCTGTCCTTACCGTTAGAACCCCGATTGCCCTCAGTCCTGTCTCGTCATAATTACGTCATTTCTTTCTCTTCGTTCTCATTTAAACTTTTTCTCAACGTAAAAAAACCGGTTTGAAACTGTTTACCTCAATGTTATTGTTATGCGTATTTCTCTCCTTCTTTCGCAAGAATCGTAAACTCACCGCGCATCCCCCTTTTATTATAATGGCCGTTCACCCACGACGTTTAGAACCCAAAAAAAACACAAAGAAATTGCCCAATCATTCCAAGAAGGAAACTGTCAGTGGATACAAAAGAACTTTATTCCTTCAAACCGTTTTAGGGTACCGTGATGGGACGATTTGGAGCTCTCACGGTTTATACTTCATTGCTGACCAGGAAAAACTGCTTTCCTCAAACGGCGTGGTGAACCATTTAGGGACTTTCACGGTAGGTCAAGTCGGTAACTGAAAAAGCAGTAAAGCATGGAGCTGATTAATTGCTTCCGTTAGCAAATTATGCAATCTGAAGAAGAGGAATAAATACGGGTTTGTTTTTTGAATCGCTTTAAAATGCATTTATTGGTTGCAATTTTTGGTCACGTGATACTTGATCGAAACCTGAACCAAACTGTCAATTAGGTGAAATTGTCTATTCCAGGTCGATTGAATTTTGGTTTATTAGCTTCGGTAATGAACCATTGGAATCGACCAAAGAAAAAAAATTTGTTTGATTACGTTTCAAGATACGTAGATTTAGAAAATCGAATAAAAAAACTCTGCAATTTCATGACACAACGGTTTATCATCTTCTTTGAGCAGATCACCCTAATCTAATAATATAGATGAATCTCTTGCTCAACTCCAAATTTAATTTGTTTAAACAAATAGGTATTGTTTAAACAATTTTACAGGCAAGAGACTGAGTGGATATCGCATTGTCATCCATCTGCGTGCCATGTACGAAAATTCAAATTATGAGAAATATTTTTTCTAAAAAATGAAATTCGGCTCGAGGTACAAGCATAGCATGTACCTGGGGTCACTAGTGCTTTAAAATAGGGCCGCCCGCTTGTACCACGAGCCACAGGGTATAATTGGAGAAATGAAGAAATGAAGCCATTGAAAACCGTTAATAACTTTATTTAGAATTATTTTCTTCAACAGTCCTTATTTTAAACAACACAATAAAGCGAATTGGAACGAACTGACGAAGGTAAAACAGTTACCTATTTATTTACATTCTTTTCCTCGTCAGTCTTTGATTAAATCAACACAATGAAACGTATCTATTAAAATTAGTTGACTCGAATATCACAATCCACGTGAAAATGGTAGTACTTAAAGGAACTTAAGTTTCAGAAAAAGTTGTAAGGTAAGCAGGTAACAATTTGGAGGGAACGAAAAATTAAAACTAAGGACTAAAAAGTTGAAAAGAAAAGTAGTTGGCTCAAAAACTTGGATATAAAAAAACCACACGAGATGTGTTACCTACTAAACATTAAGATTCTGAAACAATGAAGGAAATTTTATTTGCCCTCTTCTACAAATTAGTGGCTCAGGTAAAAGTCGGAAAATATCCTGAATTTTGACTTGGCATCTAAAAACAATAGAAATACCTTGGTATAACAGATAAATATTAGTAAAAGGTCGAAATAACTTCATTATTTGGTGGCCATAGGTACAATACAAAAACACGGCCGTAGGTACAAGAAATCGCTCTTATCACCAGAAATCGATTTGTCAATTATTTCTCCAAAACATTGAAACTACAACTATTGCAACTGTTCCACAGTTACCTAAGAAACAATTTGCTATTAGAAAATCTGGTGGCCTCCGATCCAGTCCTGATAACTTTTAGAATCACAATGTAAAAACTTCATAACCTGAAATTCGGCCAACGGCGTTTTCATAAACAACCTGAAGCTCACCTTTAGACCTACTCCGTGATACCTACTTCTTCCACCTAATTACGTCATCGACCCTAGGTACACGTCCTTACCCTACTTCTTTTATAGAAAAATTATTTCCTGCGTAGGTACGTGGAATTAAAAACCCCAGAATTATGTCGGAACATTTCATTTGTAATTAATTGATCATCATTTAGTTTCTCCACAAAGAAGATAATAAACCGGTGTGTCAAGAATTATAAGTTGTAATTAACGCAGAAGATCCGCAAACAATCATGACACACAACAAACTTTGATATTTTAATAAATACCCGAACCATAATAATATTATATAATATAACATAACTGATGAGTCGACTTGCTTATACGTACCTAGTGTCAGCGATCGGTCAGCGATCTTTCAAAGCTGTTCTGCGGAGGGAAGAGGAGGGAGGAGAAAGGAGGAGTGAGAAGGAGGGAGAAGGGGGAAGGAGGAAGGAGAGGGAGGAGGGTGGTGGTAGGGAGGAAGAGAAGGGGGAGGTGGAGGAGCGTGGTGGAGGAGGAGAAGAGTGGACGAGGCGGAATAATTATTGATTATTCATAATCTACCATTTAGTCTAGTGATCTAGACGGGAGGGTAATCTGCACAAAGAAGATAACAAATCGTTGTGTCAAGACTTTGCAAAGTTTTTTTTTTTATATCTGTCTGCAAACTCCACTTAGACGAACATCTCGATCGGTGGAGCCGGTCTAGAGAAAATCGGAGACCTGACTGCGGATATCCGCCTTTTTCGTCGGGAGCACGTCACGGGCTGTCAACTGCCGATCGACGCGCGACCGAGGCGACGGATGCTGGGGAAAGACACTTGAAAACGCGGTATCTCGCGGTTTCCGCGTGTTGTTTCGGGGGTTCGTTAACGGTGTCTGGGGAGGGTTGACTTTTTTCGGGCGGAAAACGGATGTGAAAAAGTGCGAGGCATGTGAGTGTGAAGCACGTGCAAATGGTTTTAGACAATAAAGGGTGAGCAAATTGAATGGGAAGTGACTCTGGATAAGCGATTGAACGTACATGCAGACCACTTGAGTTTACGAGTACTGTCCCGGCAATCGAAAGGCTAAGTTTGTAGAGTGGCAGAATCAGGCCACTCTAAGGGGTGTTTAGGGGAGTTATAAGGGGGGGGGAGGGGGAATTACCCATAAATTCCAAAAATGATACAGTCTGACAAGTGAATTTTAAAGTCATTTTAAAGGGGGTTTCAAGCTGAACATGATGGTGAAGTCAGAATTTCTATAATATAGATATTATCTTATTTCGTTCTCAAACTGAAGTATTTTGAAGATGAAGAAACGTGGTTGTTACTTGAGATGTTGTATAATATAGAACATGGTTAATAGAACAATATAGAACATATTATGGTTAATCTGCTCTAATCTGATAACAGAATGAGATATTTTTTTGGGGGCGGTAGTCAGCATATTATTGACCTCAGGTCGTCCTGTGCTCCCGTCTGACATTTTTTGTCTTTACTTTGGCACATGGACTGGAAAAGCGTTGCGTTATAAAAACTCTGCAAATTATTGATAGAGCGGTTCATTATCTTCTTCGTGCAGATCCCCTTTGGTCTAAATCAGTTAATGGTAGATATATTATGAATTATAATTATATTATTAATTATTATGCGTAGGTAGTGTAAATTATTACTAATGATTATTATTAATAATAATTTGTAATTATTTTTAGTTCAATTATTAGGCCAAGGAATAGTTGGAAGGTGGTAATAAGAACGAATCATATTATTTATTGTGTACCATTCAATAGCTGACCCTCACTAAATAATTGTTAATGCAGTTGGGAGTCAGACGTTGAGGAGAAAGAGTAGAGAGGGGAATGATGGAGGCAACGGTGAGGGGGGGCAGTTGGAAGCGATGGGCGTGAAGGGGGGGGGGTCAATGACTCCTAATGGAGAGGGAGAAATGTGATGGGTGGTGGTCGATGGGGGGTTGGTTATGGGTGGTGGGTTATGGGCGGTGGCGGGTGGGTGATGAGTGGTGGCTGATGGGTGGCGACGGGAGGGTGATGGGTGGTGGTGGGTGGGTGATGGGGGGAGAGGGAAGATGGTACGGCTCCGACAGACAATAAATAATAATATGGTACCACCTAATGATAATCACCACCTCGCGGTAAGGTTCAAGTTACCTCTAACTCTGAGTCAGCCAAAAAAAGTCTCACCACTCCGAGTTAGTCGTACCTAATCCTAGGATTACCGCGTTGGAATCTTCAGATTTTATAGTATACAGTTTTAAAGTAGTCAGCAACACAACTACGAGCGGTTCGAGTTATCTATAAAACTATAGACCGCTTTGCTGTATCGCATGTATTTTCATTTTATTATTCTGGCGATTTTCGCTTACAACCTATCGTTGCTAACTTAGCAATGATAAGCATTTGTGTTGATTTCTTGAAGTGTGGCTGACTCGTATGTCAGCGTTTTATAATGATTGCCGCTTACAACCAAACCGTTGCTACGGAAAGTTATTTTCACCATTTTTGATCGGACAAAAATTCACCACTCGTTGGAAAGCTCTTGATTTAACGTGCATTTTCCTGTTCACCATAAATCTGTGACTGTACGAATAGCAGAACTTTGGCCATAACAGTTTTCATTTTTGAGTTGTGCCCATGTTCTAGGACGGGTGTGATATTTATATTTATCTATTTAGTGGAGGTTTGTTTTGACTAGGAAACAGTAGAGTAGTTTGCGGGTGAGGATGACCAACACTGGGAATCCCCATGGGCTCTCCAGTCTCACCTATCATTGCCGATCTAGTTTTAGATGAAATTTACAGAACAATTATTCCTAAATTTGGCGACAAAATAAAATGGCTAAAAAAGTATATAGATGATTCAGCACTCATTATAGACCAGTCAGCAATAAACCCCTTACTCCACGAACTCAATAACTATTGTAAGCCACACTTGAAATTCACATTAGAAACTGAAGAAAACAACCAACTACCCTTTTTAGATCTCAAAATAATAAGACAAGACAATGGTAACATTATTACAGACTACAGCTGTCCCTCGATAATCCGACAGAGAGAGTGTCTCTGTTAGGACCGTCTCTGTGTGAGAGGGACCGAGAGAGTGTCTCTATTAGGAGGATTACCGAAAATGTCGGATTACCAAAAATGTCATATTATCAAAGATGTTTTATTCTTAATGCGTTTGAACACAATGAAGTTAAAAAAAAAAGGAAGAAACACCACGGTCTATTCGTTTAATAATTTCCCATTTTTCAGAAAAACTTGATGTTTTATGTCTCACACTTGTGCTTGCCATTTTTACACTGTTATTACACGCAATCACACTGTCAAAACGTAACACAAAGCAATAGTAAATAATACTTACTATGTTATGTACTGTACGTCCGAAACTATACAACACAACTGCTGAACTAACTACACTGGACTGATCTGTCCCCACAGAGCGGAAGGAGGAGGATTCATGTCACTGCATGTTTGTTTTGCTTCCTGCCGGAGCGGAGAGGGTGGGAGGGAGATGCATGTTGCTGCCGGCACCGCGTCGGACTACCGAGTACGTCGGATTAAAAAGTGTCGGATTATCGAGGGACAGCTGTATTACCAAAAACCCACTTATTCTGGACGCATCATCAAATTTCATTCCCACCAACCTTATCAATACAAATACAATACGGCCAAAAATTTATTCCAACGTAGACTGAACCTATCAGATCCACAATTCCACCCCAGAATTATTAATGAATGCAAAACAATATTACTTGCCAATGGTTATCCTCTAAAACTCACAAGAAAACCTATTTTCCTCACACAGCAACTCACTACCACTACACAACCACCAAACACAAACCAACCGCTACCGATCTGTCACCTCTTACCTATCATCTACTACCTTTGCTTCATTAAGATACATTGGATCCGCATCACTAGTCATTAAGAGTCAAAACTCAACACCTACAGCCCAAATACAAAAATCTCCTTTTATAATCACCCAGTCAATAGCAACAAAAAACTCTTCAGCCAACTTAAAGACCCGATAAAAGAAAAAGAAGAAATTAGCAATATAGTTTATTCTGCCAATTGCCAAGACTGTGACTCTATATATATAGGTGAAACAAGACAATTAGGTAGTGAAAGAATCAAAGGTCACGTACGAGACAACAATAAAGCATTACTAAACAACAGCTCCAACCCTGATGATTTTACCTACGCCACAGCCTTTGCCAAACACTCAGCCACAACCCACATATCAAAGATTGGAAAATTAAATGCATTGAGCCCAACTTTGAAAAAAGAAAAATCAAAGAAATGGCGTACATCTTGAAACCTCATAACTCCATGAACTACAAAAGAGACGTCAACAGATTAGCCTACCATAAACTTTTAAAATGAACCATCCCATGGACACTCCAAATCATCCTCCATTCTCAATAACACAAATACCTATAACAACCTCCACCACCGTAACTATATAATATCCATCCCAACAACATCCATCCATCTCATGCATGCCTTGTCAAACATTACTGTGTCGCGATAGAATGTAAAGCAATCGGACAATTATCATGTAAGTTTATACCTTTATTCCATTCATAACTAGTTTGTAAGTCACCATTTCTATTTAACCATAATAACTCTCCCATATTTCTGTTTTGTAGGATGCATGATTAGGATCGTGTTCCACGATCGAAACGTTGTAATAAACCGAATGATAACAACGACTAGTGTTGGCCATCCTCACCCGCAAACTACTTTATCTATTTATTTATATTTATCTGTGTGTGGGTCATTCCAGACGATAGCTCTCGATATAATTGGGATAAAACTTATATCATAAAAGGTCAAATTTCCACAGATAATCTGCCTGCTCTTACTTAATTTCAAGTTTCTCTTATTCCCTTATTTAAAGGGTGGACTTCATTCATCTGCAATAAAAACAATATGATTCCTTGCGCTCACCGAAGCGATTGAAACTTTCACTGCAACAAGGACAATGCTGTTGCTAAATAAAGAGAACGCAATGATGTCCGGTCAGTGCTCTTGGCTTTCGATAGGTAGGTTAGAATAGCTTAATTAGTTGTGGTGAGTAGTTACCAATAGATGAGAAGTATTACATTATATTAATTGTTATTACAAACCAAAACACACACAGTGAAATGGTCATTGCGTCAATGCGTGCATAAATAAATAGTAATTACCATTTCAGTAATTACGATTTATAGTGAGTTAGCCACACATTAAATTATGATCCCTCAAGTCATTACACCCGCGATTTTCATAGGGTAGGCGGTGTTACCTCGAATTTAGTTGTTCCATAGAACGTTGATAATGACGTCAAGACGGTGCAAGGAGATTTCGGTCTTCTCGTGTTGAGTTTACAAAAGGTTTTTGATTTTGGTCACCAAACTAGGTAAACGATTTTTTCCCCAGTTTTCAAATGTTCTACTTTTTTGTGTGAGTGCTATTGAAGATTTCAAATCTCTATGCATTCTTTACTCAAATGCCTACAAATTGCCATATCATTTTTCACTGTTTCTCTCATTGTGTGTCTTCCACGTCATATCGAAATGGCAAGTAGTTGTACCATGAGACAAGGTTCATCACCTCTATTCATTCTGTGACTGAAAAGAAATGTAGTTCTAAATTTTGAATGTTAGTAATAATTACTAAGTAATCATTCTCTTTCAATTAGTGAAATACCTACCTAAATAATAAATAATTGATAAAATCCAATGAGATACCTATTCCACCAATCCAATGAAGTTGGCCTATTCTTTTTTTCTCCGTTTGCATCTGTTTTGCCAAACACATGAATATTTCATTATCATCATTCCACATTAATTTTCATAAAGTTTTCTCAGTCCAGACTTATAAAAAACAGCGGTATTTGAGAGGCCGTAACACTGTGTCCGAGGGTACAACAACCCATGTACATTGGACACTTCAAAGGGTCCACCTTCATATGAAATGACCTTCTCGATGAAGATACCGGGACGATTTGAGACACTAATTATAATCAATTAAATTTCTGATGAGAAAATTTCCTATGATTTCCTTCGTAGAAAAAACGACGAAAATAATACCTAAAAAATTAGACAAATCAAGAACTGAATTGTGTCCCAAGATACAGCAGTTCCTGTAAGTTGTTTACAGAAAAAAGTTGTTTATTTTCTGGCCTATCCCATCTATCCACCAAAACGTATGTAGATGCCACGTACTAACCGCCAAATGTTGGCGAAAACTCACTAAAAGACGATTTTCTACTTTACGATCAGTTGCCTACCCCTTCACGATCAGTTCTCAGTTCTATGTCACTACGGTGAAAGGTGTAATTAATCTTTTCTGTAGAGAAGGTGTTTTTTCGTTCTTGTCTCTAACTCGTGTAGAAGATCAATTCGGTTTAAACTGTTCAGTTGACATTTCGAACGTCTTCCGAAGCATACGCTAGAGCCATTACGTGGTTGCGGGACCAGGCCGTTTGACGAGTCAATGACGTAACTCGAGTTGGGCAGGACTGTGACAAAATGGCAAGCACACAAATGGCTCAGCGCATGAATAAGGTTATGTTAGTGGTAACTCACAACTTACGCAACCTATGGAATCGAGGATGTTCAAAAACTAATCCAAGAAGTCCAATCTAACGAATCTAAATCCGTAAAAATAAGATACATTATGTATACATGCACCGAAGTTGTGGTATAGAAAAGTAACGTAACCAGGAAATTTTTCGGGGGGGGGGGGTGTTGTAAAAGCAGGGGAGCCCGATTTTCATAATATTATTACAAAAAAATTTTCATTTTTCAAAGAAATCTTTTTTAAATTCATGATTTTTAGCGAATTTTTGAAAAAATGTAGCTATTGTTCTCGGTCCAAAATCCATTTCAGACCATCCTGAACCCAATGCCGAAATTCCCCATAAATTCCCAAAATTAAACATTCTGACTAGTGACACGATAGTGAAATCAGAATTGCGATATCTCATTCCGTTCTCAAACTGGAGCACTTTGAAGATGAAGAAACGTGGTTGATGCTTGAGATGTTCTTCATCGTTTATCTGCTCTAATCTGATAACGGAATGAGATACTGATAACGGAATGAGATATCGCAATTCTGACTTCACCGTCGTTCTCAACGTTGACGATTCTATAAGCTGAGGGGGGTTTAGGAGGGGGGGAGGTTTACCCATAAATTCCAAAAATGAAACAGTCTGAAACCTCATTTTAAGGGTTTTTACACGCTGAATAACTCTACGCTGAATAACTCTACACGCTGAATAACTTTAGTCTGAAACCTCATTTTAAGGGTTTTTACACGCTGAATAAGATGGTGAAGTCAGAATTGCGATACCTTATCTCAAACTTGAGTTCTTTGAAGATGAAGAATACGTTCTTTATGTTAAGTCTGCTCTAATCTGATAACGGCAGGGTTTTGCTGAGTGGGGGGAAGAGAGGTTCGCCCATAAATTCCAAAAATGTAACGGTCTGTCAAGTGACACCTCATTTTATAGGCTCTTGTGCACTGAACACGATGATGATGTCAGAATTGCGACATCTTATTCCGTTCTCAAACTGGAGCACTTTGAAGATGAAGAAACGTGGTTGATACTAAGTACTAAGATAGGCACTTGAAGAACATCTCAAGTCTTGAGATGTTCTTCACGTTCTTTAATGGAGACATAACATAAATAATAATATTAACATAAAACCAATTATTTCTTCGAACATTCGCTCTTATAGCCATGCTGCATGACTGTGGAATTTGTAAATATGTTTTGGGTAATACTTGAATTTCAATATTCATACCACTTTATTTAATGTGTATTCAAATACGAAAAACTCTGCAAATTCTTGACACAACGGTTCATTATCTTCTTTGTACAGATCACCCTTCTGTCTAGATCACTAGGTCTAAATGTCTAGATCCTAAATGTTAGATTAATTATTATTATCAATTATCACTAATTATTAACAATTTTATCAAGTACCTAGTGAAAATTATTATAATTTATTGTTAGGTAATAATAATTTGTATTTATTATTAATAATAATAATTATTAATTATGATTAATTAATACTATATAATTCTGGGGTTTTTAATACTACGTCGGTAATAAAGTTTCTATAAAAGAATTACCTACCAACAAACATTCGAAATTACCTTCATTTCCGTAGCACGAAACGCACCTCAGAACAACAAACTCGACATCACTTAAGCCATATGATGTTCCAAAGAGCTTGTTAGCATGAAAATGGACCTGTATTTCAACAGTTTGATTCACGATCCTGTAGTGAGGCACAATCTTTGAGCCGTCATTGTGAACGAACGGCTGGTCGTACAAAGCTGCGGATGGTCTTAAAAAATTCTACGGAACAAACTCTATCTAAATATGAAATAAAAAACATACCGTTCTATATGAATTTTTCGAGATATGAAATTTTCAAAATTTCAAAATTCGTTTTGAACCCCTTCCCCTTGACCTAGGGTTATGAAAAGTTTCGAGGACCATTGTGGGGTTGGTCGAAACCCATAAAAAAAATTTCGTAATTTTAACTCAACGCTAACTGGGCAAAGTGGCGCGGACGGCGGACGGACGGATTTTTTTTTATTCGATTTTCTGAATCTACGTATCTTGAAACGTAAACCAACAAATTTTGAGGGGGGGGGGTTAAAATTTTTTTTTCTTTGGGCGATTCCAATGGTTCATTATCGAAGATAATAAACCAAAACGCGTTGACCATAACTTTTGGGTACCCATTGGAATCTGAGGTTTGCTGGAATCATTACAGTTTGCTACAAGATTGGTCATCAATTAGTTTTGTTTTGATTTCCCATGACGTGTGTCGTTGCCCTACAAAAAAACTCTGCAAATTCTTGACACAACGGTTCATTATCTTCTTTGTACAGATCACCCTTCTGTCTAGATCACTAGGTATAAATGTCTAGATCCTAAATGTTAGATTAATTATTATTGTCAATTATCACTAATTATTAACAATTTTATCAAGTACCTAGTGAAAATTATTATAATTTATTGTTAGGTATTAATAATTCGTATTTATTATTAATAATTATTATTATTAATTATGATTAATTAATACGATATAATTCTGGGGTTTTTAATACTACGGCGGTAATAATTTTTCTATAAAAGAAGTACCTACCAACAAACATTCGAAATTACCTTCATTTCCGTAGCACGAAACGCACCTCAGAACAACAAACTCGACATCACTTAAGCCATATGATGTTCCAAAGAGCTTGTTAGTATGAAAATGGACCTGTATTTCAACAGTTTGATTCACGATCGTGTGGTGAGGCACAATCTTTGAGCCGTCATTGTGAACGAACGGCTGGTCGTACACAGCTGCAGATGGTCTTAAAAAATTCTACGGAACAAACTCTATCTAAATATGAAATAAAAAACATACCGTTCTATATGAATTTTTCGAGATATGAGATTTTCAAATTTTCGAAATTCGTTTTGAACCCCTTCCCCTTGACCTAGGGTTATGAAAAGTTTCGAGGACCATTGTGGGGTTGGTCGAAACCCATAAAAAAAATTTCGTAATTTTAACTCAACGCTAACTGGGCAAAGTGGCGCGGACGGCGGACGGCGTACGGCGGACGGACGGATTTTGGTTTATTATCTTCGATAATGAACCATTGGAATCGCCCAAAGAAAAAAAAATTTTAACCCCCCCTCAAAATTTGTTGGTTTACGTTTCAAGACACGTAGATTCAGAAAATCGAATAAAAAAAAATCCGTCCGTCCGCCGTACGCCGTCCGCCGTCCCCCGTCCGCCGTCCGCCGTCCGCCGTCCGTGGCACTTTGCCCAGTTAGCGTTGAGTTAAAATTACGAAATTTGGTTTCTGGGTTTGGACCAGCCCCACAATGATCCTCGAAACTTTTCATAACCCTAGGTCAAGGGGAAGGGGTTCAAAACGAAATTTTAAATTTCGACAATGTCATATCTCAAAATATTTAACTGAAACGTCTAATTTTCAGTTCACTTTTGAATGACCTGAAAAATTACGAATCTTTTAAGACCAATTGGATTTTTGTGCGACCAGCCGTTCGTTCACAGTGAGCGCGCAAAGGTTTAGGAAAAACACTAATCTTTCGCGTCGAAAACGGCCGTTATGTGACCCAACCCTCAGACGCCCAGAATAAAACTACCTTTTGTCATCTTCCCGGTAAACTACAGTCTAGAAATTTTAACCGTGAGTCGGGGATAGACCACATTGCAATATTTACTCGGTTTCTCATCTGTAAAATTGTTTAAATAATACCTTTTTGTTTAAACAAATTAAATTTTGATGATGAGCTAGATACTTGAAATTTTAAATATAGGTCAGAAATGGATGACATTTCAATATTCACTCGGTTTGTATGACATGGTATGAGTATGGTAAGGTATATTATTGTATGTATGATTTAGTACAGTATGATAAGACAGAAAAGAAATTCGTATGGTATGGTATGAGTACGGTGAGAATATGGTATGGTGCCGATTTGCAACACAGTCTGGTATAGACAGAAGGGTGATCTGCACAAGGAAGATAATAAACCGTTGTGTCAAGAATTTGCAGAGTTTTTTGGTTTATTATCTTCGATAATGAACCATTGGAATCGCCCAAAGAAAAAAAAATTTTAACCCCCCCTCAAAATTTGTTGGTTTACGTTTCAAGACACGTAGATTCAGAAAATCGAATAAAAAAAAATCCGTCCGTCCGCCGTACGCCGTCCGCCGTCCCCCGTCCGCCGTCCCCCGTCCGCCGTCCGCCGTCCGTGGCACTTTGCCCAGTTAGCGTTGAGCTAAAATTACGAAATTTGGTTTCTGGGTTTGGACCAGCCCCACAATGATCCTCGAAACTTTTCATAACCCTAGGTCAAGGGGAAGGGGTTCAAACTGAAATTTAAAATTTCGACAATGTCATATCTCCAAATATTTAACTGAACCGTGTAAGTTTTAGTTCACTTTTGAATGACCTGAAAAATTACGAATCTTTTAAGACCAATTGGATTTTTTTGCGACCAGCCGTTCGTTCACAGTGACCGCGCAAAGGTTTAGGAAAAACACTAAACTTTCGCGTCGAAAACGGCCGTTATGTGACCCAACCCCCAGACGCCCAGAATAAAACTACCTTTTTTCATCTTCCCGGTAAACTACAGTCTAGAAATTTTAACCGTGAGTCGGGGATAGACCACATTGCAAT
Source organism: Stenodema calcarata (assembly GCA_963920205.1). Classification (NCBI taxonomy): domain Eukaryota; kingdom Metazoa; phylum Arthropoda; class Insecta; order Hemiptera; family Miridae; genus Stenodema; species Stenodema calcarata. The sequence continues at coordinate 23,973,374 of OY986060.1, forward strand.
ATTCACTCGGTTTCTCATTTGTAAAATTGTTTAAATAATACCTTTTTGTAATAATACAAATTAAATTTTGATGATGAGCTATTGACTTGAAATTTTAAAAATAGGTCAGAACTGGATCACAATGCAATATTCACTCGGTTTCTTGTCTGTAAAATTGTTCAAATAATACCTATTTGTTTAAACAAATTAAATTTTGATGATGAGCTAGATACTTGAAATTTTAAATATAGGTCAGAAATGGATGACATTTCAATATTCACTCGGTTTGTATGACATGGTATGAGTATGGTATGGTATATTATTGTATGTATGATTTGGTATAATACAGTATGGTATGATAGGAAAGAAATTCGTATGGTATGGTATGTGTACGGTGAGAATATAGTATGGTGCCGATTTGCAATACAGTCTGGTATAGACGGAAGGGTGATCTGCACAAGGAAGATGATAAACCGTTGTGTCAAGAATTTGCAGAGTTTTTATTCGATTTTCTGAATCTACGTATCTTGAAACGTAAACCAACAAATTTTGAGGGGGGGTTAAAAAAATTTTTTCTTTGGGCGATTCCAATGGTTCATTATCGAAGATAATAAACCAACAGAACATTGATGGCGTCCACATCACTTCGATATCACATCCACCATCGATGTTTTCTCCATCAATATTATCAGCTGGCAACATCAATAGGTATCTGAGCCTTTATTTGTTTCAAAATATCATAATATGATTTTTTTTTTTTCATATTATTTTAACATTTTTAATATCATATCTCAATAGCCATTGGCGGGTGGGGGGGGGGAGGGTCCGAATCATCATGAATTTGAAGAATTTAAAAAAATATTTCTTTGAAAAACGCTATTGTTAAATATACGAGGGTGAATCAAATATAAACGAGACTTTTCGCCCTTCAGGCACTATAGTGGAGGAAGAACGTTCCCGCTTTGTTTGTTGTTGGGTAGGTTTGTCAGGAGTAAGGGAAGCACGTGGGCTCGCCTCCTCAACCCCCTCAGTGTCCACAGTGACGATGTCAGAGCAAGAGGTACCTCCGTCAATTGCGCAACGCGTTATAATCAAGTTTCTCACCGCAGAAGGCGTAAAACCGGCCGAAATCTTGAGGAGATTGACTGCCCAGTTTGGGGAAGAGACACTGTCGCGAGCCAGAGTGTTTGCATGGCATGAACAGTTCGTGGAGGGTCGTGATCGTGTTGAAAATGAGAGCCATGACCGCAGACCTCGCACCAGCATTACAGCGGACAACATCAGCAGTGTTCGACGGCTTATTGAAGATGACAGACGTCGTACCACTCTTGAAATTGCAAGTGAGGTTGGGATAAGTTATGGGAGCACTTACTCCATACTCACAGAGGAGCTAGGGTACCATAAGGTGTGCGCCAGGTGGAGGTTCTTCTCCATGACAATGCTCGCCCCCATACAGCAGCCTTGACTAAAGAAAAATTGGAGCAACTGGGTTGGGAAACATTGGAACACCCTCCTTACAGTCCAGACCTGTCACCCTGTGACTTCCATGTGTTTGGCCCTCTCAAGAAAGCTTTGGGAGGCCAAAGATTCGGCAGTAATGCTGAGGTTGAAGCCTACGTGCGCAATTGGCTGCAGACACGACCTGCATCTTTCTACGTGGAAGGAATTGGAAAGCTGCCTATCCGCTGGGAAAAATGTGTTTCCGAATCGGGAGATTATGTAGAAAAATAAACTATATTCTTTTTTTCGTTAAAAATAAAAATAAATTACAAAAAAAAAGTCTCGTTTATATTTGATTCACCCTCGTATATTGTTGAATATATTTAAATATTTAGCCCCCCGAACAGAATTCCTGGCGACGTTACTGTGTACCGGTCACCCGCTGCCACAGCTGATACACCCGCTTTTTTCGTTGTGTCGTGAAAGAAAACGGTCTTGGAAAGTAGATGCACGATCTTCGTGAGTCTTCCTTATCTATTGAACCTTCCAACTTTCCACGCCACCCAACTTTCTCCTCCTGAGTCACATGATTCCAACGGAAATTAGTGAATGCTAGAACCCAAACGACAGATTCATGGTGGATGTTCAGAACAATATCGACATAGATAGCATCGCGTAGGAACGTTACACCTTTTGTCATAATATGATAATAATAATGATATAATAATATATATTATATAATGACAAAAGGTGTAAAGTTCCTACTTTGGTCAATAATTATTTCAACTTTCAGGTTGTTTATACCTACGGTTGACCCATCTGCCGTTTATTAATTTTAACTAAATTAAGCTTAACGACACCATAATAGATATTTCTGAAGAATGAGCGTATAACTATAAATAATTGTGTCATGTTGCTTTCCAATGTAATGCATTACATGTAAACTAGCTTCTACTACAAGTTTGGATTTCTTTCAGGAGCAAGCTGAAGACAGGCCGGTATTCCAAGCCCTGGTCGACCCCTTGGATTCCGAGGAGAGCTCGCACAGCAAAAGGGAGTCTGCTGAGCCTTTATCCAGATCTCATCAGCAGAATGACGTCTCTCAGAGTGAAGACTCCGGAGAGGATCAGCCAATTCGCGTCAAGCTCCCGCTGCAGTTGGACTTTGACGAACTTGCCGGGGTAACGTTGAGTTCCACAATTGGATTGTCCTGAAATACCCCTTGCTACTCTGCAAACATTTCGACCTCCAAAAAATGCCTCTTGGTTTTTTATCTGGCCCGTTCATTGCTCGACTAAAGTTTAGAGTTATGAGTCCGTATTGTCGCTCGATGTTAACGTTAGGTCCTATCGATCATGCTGATATCGATTAAATATCGAAAACGTCGATTCGCTTCGATTAATCGTAGTTAATTAAGCAGTTCTTCCCCTTCGATAATGTAAACTCAAGCAATCAGTTTGGAGGCAAAAGCACTTGAGCTGTTTTGCCTGCAAACACTCGCCATTTCTGACTCATCGTTTTCTGGAAAAACCACTTGAGCCAAACCGGATATCATTGAGTCAAAATATGTTTCCTCTTTATCTGTCCCGAGTTTCGAGTAATTTGCAGGAGAAACTTGGGTGTGAAGCGAAAAATCACTTGATATGGAATAATCACTTACTATGGCGTTTCGAGGCAAAACCACTTGTCATCAGATTTCGATTGATAAGTGGTTTTGCCTGCAAATTGGATTTGGATGACGTAAAATGTCGAAAAGTGGCTGAAATTGACAAACACAAGTGGTTTTGCTTGCAAACTACCACAGATAAGTTGTTCTGCAAATTAGATGGAAACCCCACAAGATAAGTGGTATAATATACCACTTATCTTCCGAATTCGTCAAAATTTGTGAAAAATCGTATATTATACGATTTTTCACAAATTTTGACGAATTCGGAGATAAGTGGTTTTACTTTAAAACGGCAGTACAATATGATTTTGAAATATTCCTAAATTGAGCTCTTTGAGGATCATCAATGGATGTTTCTATAGTCCAGGAAACTGGCAGCGAAGGAATCGGATATAGTTCCTCGGTTCAAACCTGAGTCCAAAACTATTCAGATAGGAAGAACTAATAATATTATGATAATAATGTGATAAGGATCAATAATTGCTATACAATGTAAAGATTTTAGTTCATCTAATCATGAATTTAGCCATAAATAATTCAATTCCGCGCCGGACATATACCAGTGTAGAAGAGAATTGTAATGAATGATTGGTCGTTATCTTCCAATCATGCATTACATGGTAGCAGAACGTGGTTGGTAGGTACTTGCTGGCTTTGCCTCGGTATCTCCTCCACTATTTTTGGAAATTTGAGGAGCTTTTCCAGAAGGGACTCCTGTAGTAGGGATCAAATCCATTTTGCGAATAAGCATTTATATTGGCAATACAAATTCTTGACATTGTTCAATTTCTTTCACTTCTTCAATCTTCTATATTCTAACTTCTATGTTTCTACATTTCGTTGGGTAAACTTCTAAATTCAGATTTCTATATTTCTATAACACCCTTGCCAATATCCATGTTTGTAGGAGTATAGCTCTCTAACAGTAGTAATTTGCAGTAGTACCATTACGATGGAGGTTAACCATACCTTGGAGTTTTCCAGTTGTTCTTCCTGGATTGGAACTCCATACTACTTTCAGTCCTCCGTTTTTCTATTGGCATACTAGGTGTTGTCTGAAGGTGGGAGTGTGATAGCTGCTGTGCCCCTGTTCTCGATCTTTTTGTTTAACTGCTCTGGGATATACGGTTCTGTGGAAGCACGGACCAGATATACCCTCTGGGCGGGCATATTGCCTAACCTTGAACAGGGGAACTAAGCAGCCATTCATTACAGAATGATGAATCAATTTTCGAACCTCGTAACATGCAATGATTCGGTTTTGACGCCACAGGCGGTAATTTTGATTTCTAAATTTCTAAAAACGTGTTACAGTCGATGATCGAGAAAAATCAGCGTTCTAGAATGAACTGCGTTGTCGAGAAAAGGAGAGCTGAAGAGGTGATGGACCATCAGCCCAAGACTGTCAGACTTCCATTCGGAGTCAACCTCACGACTGATCCCAGATACGAACACGTAACCGGAGAGAGGATGGCCATTTTCTGCGAGTCTGGCAACGACCAAAGGTAACACGTCAATGCGGTTGCATCCACTGAAATTGAGAGGTGGCGGTTAGTTTGAGTGGGTGATGGAAGGTGGTAAAAACAACCATTCGTCGCCTGTATTTTCACCTCATCACTTACTGAGGGGAAAGTCTTCTACCTTGGGTCAATCTTTCAACGCAGCATTCTATAATATTATGTAATCACGAAGTCTCACGCTTTTTTTCCACATTTTTACAAAGACTCTTAAAATACTCCAAAAATGAATTTTTAAAAAACGTTTTCTTGTCACAAGGTGCAAGACCGTCATACACTTAGTTTTGTACCTTGGGGCGGCGGTTATACCTTGGGACAGAAGGGGAGTTTGACGTGAAAATAAGATGCGTAAACGTAGAAAATCTACAATATTGTGATATTATTTTTTTAAATAGTGTAGATTATTGTAGATATTGTAGCATTCATGTATGCTTTGTGAAAGCTAATGAGCTGGTAACTCGAGATTGTTTATAAAAATAGTCACAACCAATTTTAAATCAAAGTTATAACATAGCTGAACTAAACTTATATACAACCTACTTCAAGGTACCTAAAGGCGGGTTTAGACGGCGCGCACCCACTCGCGCACCAACCTCGCATCCGACTCGACTTCAACTCGCCCGGCAATAAACTCATCCTCGCCTCACTGTATAGACGACACGCATTCACTCGCGCACCGAAACTCGCTCAATCTCCGTCGGGAGTTCATCATGGCCACACCTCAAGTTACCGTTTCGTTTGCTTTCCTAGCAATGTGTTATTTAAAAAGAAGAAACGAGAATGGAAAAAATCGAAAGGTGCGCCGGTGGTGGGCTAAAGAATTGTTTCGCCAGCGATTGCAGTATGGTAACAGATTGATGGCCGATATGGTGATTGAACACACTGAAGAAACCTTGAGAAATTTCGTGCGTATGAGCTCAGAAGATTTTGAATACCTGCTAACTATGGTTTCACCGACAATTAATAAAATGAACACAAATATGAGAGAAGCGATCACAGCCAAAGAAAGATTAGCTGTCACACTACGATTTCTTGCCACAGGAGATTCATACTCAAGTTCACAATACTTTTTTTTGTGAAAGATGTTTTTATTCATGAAAGAAATCTCAAATGGAAATCAACTTATAAATAATAATAAGACGTAGGTATTTACAAAAATCAACTGTATAATAATAGTAATAAGTAGGTATTTAAAAAACTTTCACATTTTACAACGAAAAATTCTGCAGGCCAGACCACGCTCCTTGTAGAGCTCAATTAGCTCGAGGCACCTCGCTGGGTCCATTTTGCCGTCTACACGGCGCGAGGTTAGAGACCGAGTTTCCTTTGATGCGCGACCAAAAACCGACTGACCACGGCTCACCCCGAGGTGGCCTCACTGTGAGGGGCCTCGAGGCGAGGGAGGTGTTTACATTGAGCGAGGGACCGGAAGTGAGGCTGGTGCGCGAGTGGGTGCGCGCCGTCTAAACCCGCCTTAACACATTCAACTAGGAAAACGTAGGTGTATTATTATGTATAAAAAGAACAAACCAAAATTCCGAAAAATGAACTATAAAATAACAGAAACGGTCCTTATTTGAAACTGAAAAGTCGACACTGGAACGAAAGTCGAACATTGGAGGAAAAAAAAAAACTCAATAAAGAATCATATATGAAGTACTGAAACATAACCAAAATGGCTTGAACGCAAAATTTGAAACATGAGATCTAACATGTTCTTTTGTCTTTGAGAGCTCCCTCCCAACTTGGGAGTGGGAAGCTTCCGAACAATCTCACTCCTCATCAAAGAAAATTCTTCAGCCTCATCTGGAATGTAGAATTTATTTTTCAGTTTAGACTGCTTAAGATAAATGACCTGAAGATCATCATCTTCGTCAACCCCCACAATTTTACAAATATAGTGGTGACTAGCTTCGGCGGTGCAAAGTGCTTAAAGAATACAGTCATTTTGGTTGCAGCCTCCTTAACACTCCACCCATCTTCAACAAGTTTGACGGCCTTCTCCATGGCCCTCTCACCCACGGCCTCTCGCCTGACACCAGGTATATGGAAACCTAGGCATCTTAAAAACAACAAGATTATGAGAAAGTTCAAAATAGAACAATCATCCTTCACCGTAATACCTGTCCCAAGGTGTAAAACCTACGCTGTCCCTAGGTTGAAGAATGGCAAGTTCTGAGATAAGTGGCCATAGTTACATGGATTGTGATCAAAACATCTCGGAAACTATAGGAACTTGAAATGAAACCCTAAGGAATGGAATAGAATAGAAAAATTTGACTCAACAGCGCATCAAACGAAAAGGGCGGTTTCGCGGCAGTATTTCCACCACTCAGACTTTGGGATGTAGCGATCAGACTTTTTCTAAGGCTCATTCAAATAGATACGAGCACTGACCCAAGGTTCAAGCGTTCCGAGGTAGGACGACTTTCCCCTACTTTTAACTGTTATCACATATCAATACTCACACAAAATGCATGTTAACCCCTCTAAACTGTTTTGCGCACGTTTGAAGTAAGCCTTTAAGGGTGGTGAGAAGGGTAACTCGCTACTGGACTCCGCAGAACCAGTTACCAGGTAAAATAAGTAGCATCCCTGAAACATCCGAATGAAAAGAACGATTTTTACATTCACAAAGGCCTAATAAAGAACCTATTAGTTATTCCTTGCGTTTGAACTCAATAGTTAATTACACTCATCTAAACCTCTTACAACTAACCTCTTAAACTAATCTAAACCTCTTAAACCTCTTACAACTAACGTTTAACCAACTATCTATTCAGAAGGCAGTTTGAAGATGAAGTGACGAATTGGATGCCGAACAACTATTGGATGCCAACCGTCTGCCATCAATTCATTCCCCACAACACACAATTTATGCCCAATTTCAGGTAAAAGAGTCTACATTTTTATTTGTCGCGAGAAAGATCGTAGTGACTTAACACATAGTCAACTATGACCAATACAAATTACCTGCAAGTTTCAGTCTACCTATCACAGCAGCCTCTTAATTTTTTTACACAAGTGACGTTCACGTTACACGACGTTCATCTGAGACAGTAAACCTAGCATTATTTCTGTTGAGTTACCCAATCATTCGCTCCTCTAATATAATGAGTTTCACCTGCTGCTCGCCTACCAATAATTTAACCACCTCATTAACAGTATTCAGCACACTTCTAACCTCTCCATGCACTAATGCACTTCCAACACTTGCTTCCGTAGAAAGTTCGGCTATCCGATGATGGTGAATGGGTATCCCAGGATGAACGGTTTTCCGGAAAATAACAGGTCCTCAAGAATGAACAGAATGTTCAGATATAACAAAATGTACAGACGTAACACAATGAATAGATATAACGGAATGAACAGAATGTACATGTATAATAGAAGGAACAACTACGGAAGGTGAGTTCAATTTAATGGCATTGTTCAATTTATATTAATTATGTAACCTATTTTCACCGAACCAACAATAGGGAACGCCAGTGTGTCAGAGAATAATTCTTTGATGGTCAAAAATCGAAAATTGGTGACTCACAAGACATGTAAAACGAGTAATTTCAAACGAGAACATTTTGGTCCAGATCGAACTGAAGAATGGCAAAATTTGTAAATGGCAAATTTAATTTGAACTTTTCCCCCTCAACGTGGTCAGACAGGGTTGAAGTTGATACAGCGGCTGATAGGAGCGCGCAGGGGTGGGTGGCTGTCATGCACCGCTTTCGGGAGCCAATCAGAGAGCGATTTACAGAGCCGATCTAAGTACTGCTCTCTGATTGGTCAGGGAGGTAGATGACGTACATTGCTTACGACTTCAAACCTCTCCAGAAAAATAAGTACTTCCTTAAAACTTTTGCCACCACTGTCTTAAAAAATTTTTATTATAAATAATTATTATTCTGAAGGCAAGTTCTTCTCAGGAAATTTTTTTTTTTTTTAAATCACTGTCATTCCCTATTGTAAGCCGGATTTATACAACCTGCTAATTCGTCCTCGCCTGCACTCAGTCCAATATTCTTCATGTCTCATCCTGCACAAATTGAGAATGACTTCTACCATGGGTAGACAAGATGTACCTATCAACAGATCTTGATCAAGTAACACCAGAGTGGAATAAAGCCGAGGGTGAAATATGAGACAGAGACGGGCGAATTCATATTCATAAATAGGAATAGAATTCATAAATCAGTAAATATGAACACGAATACAGATATGAATATAAATACGAATAAAGCCATAATCACATCTTTTGGTGAATTTTCCCAGACCTTCACATTTTTTGTGAATTTTACTAAAATTTACTGTATTTTTGTGGATGTCATTCCCTTTTTCCTATTTTACCAAGAATTTTACTTAGAATCAAGTTCACAAAAAAAAATGGATTGTGGGAAATTCTCAAAAAATGTGAGTTTTTGTGGAAAAACTTGAATTTAGGTAAAATTCTTGGTAAAATAGAAACATTTGAGTGAAATCCACAAAAATAGGTAAATTTTAGTAAAATTCACACAAAAAATGTGATTTTCGGGAAAATTCACAAAAAGATGTGATTATGGCTTTATTGCAGGGGCGTTGCGTCAGGGGAAGCGGTGCTTCCCCACAAGAAATGACGAAGGTAGGTAAAAGAATAACAAAATATTAAATCAACAGTAAAACATTCAATTGAAAATTACCTACAGCTACCTACCTTTGATGGTTGCATTGAATCATGGATCCTATGACTAAGACTGGCATGGACGAAGCCAAGTCATCTAAGAAGAATTACAAATATCTGATTGCAGTCGAGGCCCCATGACGTCATCCTACAGCGTGTGTGTTTGTCTGTGTGTATTCTATCGCGCGTGTGTGAGTATTTCACCTGCCAAACGCGGGAAACATGGGAGAAAGGTTCTTCTATAATCCATCGATATGGATCCTATTTCAGAACTCACGTTGTTATCTATTTTTACAGTATGGACACTTGTTTTTTTTTTCGGATTGTTTCTGGTTTGCTGTGGTTTGTTCGTGGTTTTTAATTGTTCGTTTGGTTTTTACATAAACAGTTGACGAACAGTTATGCCTACTGTTCAATAGTTTGGTTCGCGACATTTTAGCGAAAAACTCGACATAATTAAAGCCGGCTGTTTGAACTCCCAGGCTTCAAGGGAGATGTCAAGGAATCTGAGCGTGAGTACACTTGAAATTGTTTACAATTGTCTTGATTCAACCTATATTTGACTCAATAAGGCTGAAAAATTAAATAACCAAAGAGGAGTTCGGTGGAAATTCATGAACTGGTTTTGTATCTCGCTGAAATGCCATGGATTTTACCTGAAGTTTTTCGATTAGCGAAACTCATTTTTTACAATTTCAAGCACTAGGTACTGCGTCTGTAGAGCGCTCATTTTCAGCTCTGAAACGCATTAAAACATATTTAAGATCCACACAGGGACAACAAACATCTCTCTTTAAATCCATTGTGAGATCTCGGGTAGCAAAAACTGCATCCGCCCCTTCTATGTAAGTAATAATGATCTCGTTATCGATAAGTTCCGCGAAAAAAAAAAAAAAAAAAAAAAAAATCAGCGTATTAATCTCATTTTCGTCTCCAGTCATCATTTTTATTCCAATTAACCCGGCTCGTATTCTGTGTATTCTTATGCTTTTGCACAGTGTATTTAGACGAGGATGTTATGTTCTTTGTTTATTTCCACTTCTAGCTATTTCCTATTTTTATAGAAGTCAGTCCGGTTGGTTGGTAGGGGTGGACTGGGGGACTTAAATGGAGTCGCCATCCTGTTCGCAAGGGAATTTTATAAACTAGCTAGGTATACCTATCTAAAAAAATAATTTTAGAAAATAGGCAAATAATATCATACAATTCCTTTGAACAAATAGCTTGCTTAGAACTGCTTCGCCCTTTCCTTTTTAAGGTGAGAGACTTAGGAAGTGTGTGTGTGTGTGCGTGCGGGGGGGGGGGGTGAATTGAGTGCGGTACCCCTATGTCCAGAACCACGCTACGCCACTGCTTTATTCGTATTCATATCTGTATTCGTATTCATATTCATATCTGTAAGTATTATTATTTATATTCATATTTTCTGATTTAAGAATTTTATTCGTATTCATATTTATGAATATGAATACGGCCATCTCTGATATGAAGAACTACTTGGAAACCTTATTTGTGTAAAATATCATTGAATCCAACACAATAATTTTGAATTCCTTTCAATTCATTGTTTCAGACATGTGCCTATGGAGCAAGAACAAAATGTTCCTATGATGCAGATGCACGTCGTTCCCATTCAGGTTCAGCAAATTCCCCTCCACCCTAATGCCATTCCCCACGGATCTCACCAAATGCATTTCCACCACCAGGTATGTTCCTGAAAAAGCTGTGTATCAGTATGTGTTTTGATAAGTTCTTGACGAAAATGGAACAATAAAATGAACTGATTGCATTTTAGGGTTAGAAAGAATTTGTATGTTTTCCGAGTAACTGTCTCACACCTTACTTTGGATTATATGTATAGCAGATGCCCAGGCCTGTTCCCCATATGGCGGCTCCCAACATGAACGGACCTCAAATGAGCGTTCACATGGGTCCCCACGTTCCACCACACATGGCCCAGCAGCCTCAGCAAGTCCACCCTCTCTTCCAATCACAGGTAATATCGTCAAACCATTCTTTGACCAAACCAACTGCAGTACGAATTTTAAATATACATTTCTTCCTGATTCACCGGTATTACATTCAATGTACGAAGTTAAAAAATGTCGTTTAAACCAGGGCCCCGTCGAGCTTCCTCCTCAGGTCCTTCAAGCCGTCCAGGAGCAGTTGGCTGCTGAACAGCAGATGGCAGCTCAGCATCAACAGCAGAACAGGAGATTCCCTCCTCATGCCCAGATGATCCCCGACTCTGCCGAACAAGTTTTCATTCAGGAAGAGGTAGGCACCAGTAGGAAATAAAGATGAACCTCATAACTCATGAGTACACTGCCCTGCTAAGGTAAATTGCAGTAACTCCAGAAACGTCAAATCAAAGCAAAATCGTTTTTTCTATTTTGTGCCTGGCCGACTTTGAAAAACTTTCTTTTCTCTATAAGAGAAGGATTACATGCTCCCTAGTAGACGGCTGAATCACCGTGCTATAAAAATGGTTCCTTTTTTTTTTAACCATTTTAATGGGGCTGGTGGAAACTGCACCTTAGCTTGACAAATAGATTCATGTTACTACGCTGTATTGCAGTAACTCCGTACAGAAACAGATACTGCATTCCAGCTTAGCAGATTAGTTCTAGTTTCTACTCTAAATAGCAGTAAATTATATTTTAAGTGGTCGCTACAACTGCATTTCAGTTCCCCAATGAGTCGTGCGCTGACATCGAACAATTAATGTTTGCGATTTTGTTGCATGCAAAAAATCAAAATTTTGAGTTGGTTAGTCTCATACTTAAAAACATGTAGACTTAATTCAAAAGAAATAATTGATGAATAAAAGGATTGTAAAAATAATAATTACAACAACAACAACAATATAATAAATGCTCAAGAAATAGCATATTATTTATTCAATAATTGTAATTATAATTACAATTGAAGGGTTTCCCACAAGAACCGAATAAGTCCAAAATCGGCAAACGCCAGAAACAAGCATTTTGTGAAACGCTCTTCTCAGAGGGAAATGCTCCCCGGGCTCCAAAATGTGACTTGTTTTGTTCTTGCTGGAATTTTTTTGAAGTTTAAGTACCTGCATGAATTTTCCATTGAAGCTCAATATTACATGTTTGTATATTTATTGCATTATTATTAGGTACAGTTTGTTAGGTGTAGGTTTATCAGATATAGTTAGGTACCTATATATATTGTTAAATATTAGTTTATTAGGTATAACGTTGGACTTTTATTTTTAACTAGGTTAAAGGTTCTTGACCACTGGTATTCTGAGGAGTAATGTTGGGAGTATCGAGAGTTGTATCGACCAACCCTCGATACTCCCAACATCACTCCTTTATTTTTAACTTCCGTTCTTATGTTATTGGGTATGGGGAATTCGTTTTGATTTTTTATAACCACTTTATTGCTAAATACCTCAACCTAAACCCATTTGTAGGTAAGTAGGGTGGTTGTTGTAGGTAAACTTAAGAAAATTAAAAGAAACTGGAAAGGACTGAAGTTCAATAAATGAGCAAATTATAAAGTAGGTACCTTAAAAAAAAAAAAAAAAAGTTTGACCCTCAGTATTGCCACGAGATGGACTTGTTTTGTTGTAGGAATCGAATTGACATGTTTTTTTCTTGCTAAACCCAACTACTATTGGAAGCCTCCCGTGGGCGGGACTTTTTCGGTTATTGCCAAGACAAACTTTCCACCACTTCAACAATATCATCCTGAGCAAAATGGCGCCTTTACCCGGTTTTTTCCAATTTTGGACTTATTCGGTTCTTGTGGGAAACCCCTCAATTACATTACAATTATAATAATTACAATTATAATTATTATCATTGGTAGCAGCATATTGAAAATATTGAATATTAAAAGTAAATTGAAGCATATTGAAAGTATTGAAAAGGTCCAAATTATAATAATTTGGAGTCAATCTTCTGAGCATGTTCTCTGGTCAGGACCGCCGCTGGTGACATTAAAGCCCTTCCAAAATGCATGCCTGGTTTCGGGCATCAGCGGCAGTAGATTGTGGATGATTAAGCAGTATGTTCCAGAAATATAGTTCTCAAGATTTTGCAGCGAGTGCCACAAAAACGATGGCATACTAAGTCATTTCGTGTAAATCCCTTTGCTACGCTCAACTGCAGTAGCTCCAAAAATGTGGCCTGGAAATACTGCAGCCAAGCGTAGTAATGGAGGGTACCTACTGCATTTTAACTTAGCATTTCATTACGGAGGTGGCGTTTACTGCAAAAACCGTGACCGAATTGAGCGGGGAAACGTTCTTTTCCCGCTTTTTTCGCGCCCATATGATATATTACCTACCTACAAACCTCTAGAGCGCTCTAACTCAAAACTGTCAAAAAAGATAAACGACTGAAATGAAAGGTTTAGTGAAATTTGGTTTGAGTTAGTCTACGTTAGTGTACGTTTGTCTACATATTAAGCCATTAATTAACCTATGTCAATTGACATGTACTTATACTCGTTTCAGATTATCCCCATCCTCCACCCACAAGCCCACCCAAGACCCGAAGGCCGCTCCATGGAAGGCCACCCCGTCCTACAGGCCATCGAAGCCGTCGAGCAGCATCCAGTGCCCTCTGACACTGTCAAACCTCCACCACTTCCAGGCTTCCGACAGCTCCCAGCATCTGACAGGCCACACTGTGAGTACCTACAAACCCCCTACCTTAGTATATTTTTGTCGTAGATAACAAAATGTGTTATCCAGAGCCGCAACCACACATGTGGTATTTGCCAAGTACCGAATATTTGTCGAATACCGAGCATTTGGCCTTCGCCGAGTCCCATTGAATTACCATCCTGTCCGCACATTCAGGAATTGCCAAATATCGAGCATAGACCGAGCACGGACAAATATTTGTCGAGCATTCTTGTTCAGCGGTATCAAGAAGTTGTTATGGCGGCTGTCGCATGTGTGGTCTTGTGCGGGAATCTCCTTCTTCAAAAAAAGGAAACCAATGAGAAGACGATGGTGGATTCTGGCCCTAAACAGGAGCAGGGCACAGTATGTACAATGTTTAAAATTAAGAATCTTAATCAAATTAAGAACCTTTAAGAAATCACCTAAATTGATACTTCTAGCAGCTATGATGGCTCAGAAATGTTGGCTGATTTGGCAAAGGATGAAGGTTCTGGGAAGTTCAAGTACTTGTGCTGAATGTCTGAGGATGACTTCAATCTCTTGCTAAGGAGAATTGAACCGCTAATTGTGAAAAAAGTACAAAATGGAGAAAGGCCATCCCAGAGAACATCCGCCAGATCCCAGGCCATCCCAGATTTGACAAATAGGTACTCGCCCTGCATGTGTGGCTGGGGAAAATGCTCGTTGTTTGACAAATGTTTGTCTCCTTTGATGTCTGAAAGAAACCGCCTCCAAGGCTAGCACTTATGTTTGGTATTTAGCTAATACACAAACGCCCAGCGACATATTCGGAGATTTGGCGAACTTTTGCTCGATGTTGTCCAAATACCGCATGTGTGGCTGCGGCTTAAGACAAGACTACTTGTAACTTACTTGTATTTAATGCAAGTAGAGTCAACTCAATAAATGTATTATCTAGTATAATTTGTTGTAATATAAAACTGAGATAACCCTCATCATTCGTTGTTCCAGTCGTTCAACCTAGATCTATCCGTGACGTCAGCTCTCTTCTGAAGCGCGAGAAACGAGTCAAACGCTGCGCTTGCGACTGTGCCTGCTAAAAGGAGAGCAACAAAAATGAATGAACATGAAAATTAAAATAAGGCTCCTAAACACCCTCGTGCCTTGAACAAAAAAAACATAGTTTGTGTGTATATTTAAAACTACAAAAATCAAGCGACGAAACCACACCGAACTAACCTACCCTTCCCAAATTAGACATAAGTTTTCAATTCAATCGCTGTAAGTAGTTGACTCTTAAAACTTTGAGAACAGTACCTAAATCTTTATAATTACTTACAATCAACATACAGCTGTTTGTACAATGAGAAAACAAAAAATTGGATATGTCATAATGGAGAAAACGAGAATGTTGCGTAAGTACATTGCTGAAGGCGTATAAATATAGGGTTTCAAGAAAAACCATACAGTTGTGGATGTTTTACAGTTGAAACAACATTAGAAAGCCGTCCAATGGTAAAGAAGGAATGAATGTGAGAAACTGCGTCTAAGACTTATATACTTTTTTACTGTTAGTTTTTTAGTTGTAAATTTGTAATTTTAGTTTTGTAATAATAAAACTGTTAAAACCCGTTGCAAATTTATTTCATTGTGTTTCAAGAGCTATTCAACCCACTATTATCAATTATATTGCCTACAAACTTTGCCAAGGCTTTGCATTAACAAGATAATATATGCGTTCCTAATAAGTGATGTTCATATTGAAGTCTCCTTGATTCTGTACAACTATTTGCTTGTGATTTCAGAAAAACCAACTCAACAGTTGTATCAAGGAGACTTCTATATGAACATCACTTATTAGGAACGTAGGTATTGATTACAATAATGTCTTCTACAACAAATCACATAGACGACTCATAACTAGCAACAACTGTAACTTAGTGTTCCCATGGTATATTCAGTCCGTACTGTAAATTTTCTCGAAGGGCTAGTTAGAAAATCAATTTCGTAGATCAATCAATTGAAGTGACTTGAAATTTGGCATGGCTGAATCGAAGGGGGGAAAAGTAAGAATGTCGCACTATCTTTACTTATCTAACTCTCAATTGTTTGTATATGTTACCGGACAAACCCGATGTGAGGACAAACTAGTTTGGACTAGGATGATCTAGTTTTTCCGGACCGCCCTAGGATACAGGCAGAACTGGTTTTGCCGAGTGGCGTTAGGATAAACTAGTTTAGCCTGGTTGAATTGTTAGGCCAAACTAGTTTGACGTGAGCGCCCAAAGATTCATTAATGAAAATCACGTTAATATTGAGAGTGAGATTTCTTTGAGAACGGCAGCAACAAAACATTCCATTGGTAGCGGTCAAGGATTTGTAAAAAATTTTTACAAATGGCATTTCAGTTTGTCATGTAACAATAAGTAAACAATAAATACGTTTAGTTTTATCCTCAGAATATCGAGATGTTAATTATTCATTCATTACCCTTAAACGTTTTATGATACTATAGTAATAGTTTGAACACACTAGTTTGGCCTGGTCTAAAGCAGGCAAACTCTGCCAAACCAGTTCAGCCTGTAATCAGTAAGGGCAAACTAGTTTATCCTAGGGCGGTCAGGAAAAACTAGATCATCCTAGTCCACACTAGTATGTCCTAAAATCGGGTTTGTCCGGGAACATAATATGTTGTATTATTATATAATATACAAATCTGATAATCAGGGGCGGCTCGTGGGCTCAGAAACTGGTGGGGCACCAGGGCAATATTTAGGTGCATACCTACCTATTAGGTACTCACTATAGGAACTAAACTCAAACTACCCTTACAGCTAAACTGCTTCATAATTAATGGTATGCAGCTCTTAGCAAGTCAGGAAACATCGTTCTCCAAAGAGTTCTCTTGAGGAGAGGGAAGATTACTGACCACTATCCAGGATTACCGACGAGGAGGTGGCTGCAAGGCAATCCCACCTACCCACCAAAATAATTATCTTCAAAATTATAGGAAGAATAAAAGAGAAATTGTGACTGTACGAGTACTATTCAAAGAGTACATTATAAAGGTAGTCAAAAAATTATATTATTGGAGTTTCTATTACTGGGGTTTTTAAAAATTAGCAATCGCGACCATCTGCTTCCTAGCCGAGTGGTACCTTGAAAACCCCCTCTAAAAATGTCCTCTTATGCCCAGATTGCACATACGTTTTCTTATCCAATCGTATCAAAACATTTTGAGCGATCACAGGACAGCAAGATTGATTTCAACTAGCTTTTAGAGTTCGTTGGTTAGCTCAAACAAAGCTCGAGTCAACGAAGTCACCATCAGTTTCAGGGATAACAAATAAAACAGTATTCTCAACGGTTGGCTGAGCTACATAATAATATTATGTATATTACTGTTATTAACGGTTATTAACTGTTATTAACTTACAGAATGTAGAAATCAACAAATGAGATTCCCTTGGGCGAATAGTGATCCACGTAGTATAGTAGGGTTTTCTGTGGATCCACTTCAGTCTTGACGACTCGCAAAGCGTTCACGCGTTGCACGTGAGATATTAAATTTCAATGTTTAGTTGATTAATATTATGGAGACAATAACTCACTTTTACTATGATGAGTAAATACGAAGCTAAAAACCACCAGTCAATGCATTCAAAATAATATTATAACGTCAGGCAACGTTTTGATATCATTCTTATCAAACATGGAAGAAAGCATGGAAGAATGAAACTCGTTCTTCCTTGACAAGGAACGATTCAACGATCGATTGTTTTCGGCGTTCAACTTGATACGATATTTTGGCCACCGCCCGGAACGCCTCCTATCTCGCAACACAGAGTGCCTTCCCCCACCCCAGGAAGCGCCTATACCTTCAACATTGAGACTGGGGCACTTCTGGTCGATCCGATAATCGACTTTTTTAATCGATAAATCGAAACAAAATGCGACTCAGTGGAAGTGGGTAGTCATGGAGGAAGGGAGATCTCCCTTCTTCCAAGGTGGGTAGTAGTAGGTAAGATTTTTTTCTCCTTGTTCTATGTTTTTTCTGTTTTCCTTTGCAAATTTTTGGGTGGGGCGAGGGCCAAGGTGGCCTTATGGACGAGCCGCCACTGCTGATAATTAGGGATGGCAAAAAAAATGAAAACATCGATGTATCGATGCATCGATACATCGACAGGCCGGCATCGATGCTCCAAAAACATCGGACCCCAAAAACATCGATGGGAAAAAAACATCGATGTTTTTAAAAAAACATCGATGTATCGATGGTTTTCAATCAATTTTTTATTTTATTTTATTTATAAGCTATAAATTTATTTTATTTGTTACCATTATAATTCAGTCCCAAGAAAAAAAATCGTATAAACGAAGGCTGGGCTATCACCCAGTATTTGGCAGGTAGTCCATTCAAGAAAAGTAATTTTGAAAGCAATTTGCCCCCCAGGCGATTTCTCTGCTGCGTAAGAGCTGCACCAGCCTTGGAGAATAATCTTTCTGCCGGTACAGAGGTGGCTACCCTCCCCAAGTATTCTCTTGATAACGTGTACAGCTTGGGTTAGACTGTCTTTCCCAAAATTCAATGGGATTTGAACGTATGTTTGATGCCACTGGAGTTGAGAGATACATTGATATCTCCGTGTCCAAGTTCACCGATAAGCTCTGAAAAGATGACATTTTCTTGTTGGTTTTGAACGCCAACGATTTATGATGGGCCCATATTATGTCAACGGGACTTCCACGGTCCGATTCTGAAGATGACTGAGATGACGGGGAATTAGAAGTATCAACAGACGCCACCAGTTTTTTAATTTGAGTGAGGGCTTTTGACGATGCGATGGAATCGGAAAAGTGAATATTTTTGAAACGGGGTCCAAAAACATGGGTAGGGTCAGCAAGTGACAGTTTTCCCGCCCCTTAATCTCGAGTGAAATCCTGACATTAGAGCCTGTTTTAGCTGCTTTCCCACAGGCGAAATATTGGAAGTATCGATACTTTCCAGCCAACACGCATCGATATTTTCATTTAAAGGAAATAAAAATTCAGAAATAATATTCCTAGGTATGTGAGAAAAACGTTAGAATAAAACATTCAGCAGCCTATGGCAAAAAAAATTGAAACATCGATGTATCGATGTGCCGATGCATCGAAACCCTGACATCGATGTTCCAAAAACATCGACACAGAAAACATCGATGGAAAAACATCGATGTGTCCCTCGAAAACATCGATGTTTCAAAAACATCGATGTATGATTGCCATCCCTACTGATAATCCAAGTATAGATGTGATGCACTAGTAGGTTGTCTTCGATAATCAATTAAATTAATCAGGTGTTCTTCTAGAATCGTTCATGAATAGTAATAATCCTGATAACGGAGAAGACATTTTCATCCATCCCATCTGAGTGCAAGCCGGCATTTGTATAGGTAAATGCACCATGTGCTTCAATCCGACGTCACTTTTTCGTTCTGATAGCTCTTTAACATTCCCTGAATTAGAAAATGTCCAAGAAGGCTTGGTGGAAACATTTGGACCCGAATGACAAGAGCTACATGAACGAGCTGCCGCCCGAGGACTTCAAGTTGAACACGGTGACGACAGTGAACCCTTACGTCTTCGCAGATGAGGTCGACGAGGCCAAGAGGGACAAGGAGTATCGGGAGAGAGTCGAATTGGCAATGCGGAGGAGGGAAATGCAGACAAAATCTATTCAAAAGCAAGGTAGGTACCCAAACTTTATGTGGTTCAAATGAGAGGCGTTACAGGGAAAATACAAATGAAATAAACAGACGAACCACTGGAGCATTCGCTCAGAACGCAGGAAACACTAGGTACACTTGCCCCAGTGGAGTATTATTAAAGAGGAAAAATGTAACAAGTACAGGAGCCATTCTAGGCCAGGGCATCGCAAACTGTGGTCCGCGGACCCTAACTAGGGAAACTTCGATAAAAATTATTGCCTTCTTACACAAATAAGCGTAGAGTGAATACCCATTCTCTCTGCTGGATGCTTCTCGAAAAACCTGGATTTTTCCACACTAGTATATAACAGGGCCATTGTTTCTTGAGAATACCAGTCAAGCACAAGCTTCTTTCGCTTGTTCTACCTATTCAAAGTCTCTTTGTTAATTAGTTATTTACTCCAATCCAAAATGGATCGGTGGCTTAAGTCGGAATTCCTGAGGAAGCAATCAGTTTCTCCACCTGCACCACGAAGCGTACGCTTCCCCTGACGCTACGCCCCTGCCTCCACCACTAATAATAAGGCATGGCCTGGCTAACTTACTAAACTTTTATTTACAAATTTAGCGTCATGTATCTAAATACTTGAGTAAGAAGGGTCCGCAGTAGATGTTTTTCCTTGAAGAGGTTCGGAAGCCAAAAAGTTTGGGAAGCCCAAATCTCTGTCTTCGCCCTGCTCTAGGCAATAGGGAACCTTTGGCACTCAGGTTTCAGGCCGGAAGTTCAGCACTTTCAAAAAAGCGTTATCAATATGTTGAAAGTCAGATCATTTTGGCCTTGAGCTCAGTTGGATACCCCTGGCGTCATTTAAATATGCATAGGTTACATTTTTCTCCCTAGTTAGGGACGATTTGTATACTTACCTTATAACATTCACTCCAACCCAGAATCCCACTAAAGCCATCGCGTAGATGGAGACAGCTACTACTTTACAACTGCGTTCTACCCACTGCAGGTGTAAAGAATGCATTTGAACGTTTCACATCATTGCCTCTTTTTCAGAAAAAGAATTCATCAAACAGATCAACGACAAATCCGGCCCACCTTGGTTCCAAGATCTGTCGACGCGTCAAGTATGAATTAATAAGTTAAATTCAGTGAAGTTGAAGTGGATAGGTAATACATATTACTTGTTAAGAATTAGAATAATTGCCGTAAAATCATCCAAAATTAGGGAAGGCGGTGATCGGCGGGTGTAATCTGAGCCCAAGCGCGGTGGACCGAGGGTCAGACTGTCTTATCTAAATGTAAACTGAGCCCAGCCCTCTAATCGCTCATCGATGCGAGTTGTAATCTCAGCCCAGCCCCAGGAGTCGTATCAGTTTTTCCAAGTGAACGGGTACCCAAACTATGCCATGTGCACATGTGTTTCGTTCAAATGGAAGTGGATTTGTTCAAATTTAGAAAACGCCGGGATTTGGCGACGGGTGAAACCAGTGGGGGGTAAGATTTTTATCGTATTGATGGTTCTCAACCATGTTTGACATTGAATGAATAATAATTGAGTTCACATCACTTTGTTTTTGCTGGCTTAGGTGCTGTAACAGAACGTGTACCACATAGATTAATTGGACATATAATAAATGGCATAATGTTATATTGTATTGTGATCTATATTATGATCATATTATAATATATTATGACATATTATGATCTATATATACAATTTACTACTCATACAATTTGGTGGAATGAACGGCTACTTTTAACTGGTTCCTTGGGCTCAGCTTATACATCAAGGGGTTGGGCAAGTAGGAAGTATTGGGCTCAGTTTACATCGGCTACCCTGGATTTGGGTTCAGTTACAATCGCCCGAGGTAATAAGGTGGCACACAATGCTGCATTTTTACTTGTAGAGTTGAAATCTTGGAATATAATTAAGTAAATTTAGAAGTAGATTGAGTAACTAGGTACGTTACTTTGAAAATTCACTCATTAATTCAGGATACATGACTATTGACTCGATTTCTGCCCTTTTTTCTTCACTGGTATTGGCTGACCTGACTGAATGGAGGAAACTGTTTTGTTAGTTTGAGGTGGTTAAGGCCAATGATGAATGACTCTAGAGAGACTCAAATCAATTTCATGATGCTGAAGAGCCACTTATGAAGGTTCAGCAAAGTGCAGATGTTGATTGTTGTGGTTGTTGGAGGCAAACAATAAAAGGGAGCTGTAACTGGCAAAAAAAAAAAAAAAAATCACGAGTCTTCAAATAAACTTCAAGCTCCACAACTCAGGGAACCCCAAAACCAATTGAAATGCTGACTTCACTAGAGTAATTCCTTGAGAAGTGTGACATTTTATCAATTCTACCTGTCCAATCTGAAGTGCAGCGAAGCAAATTAAATATCCATCTGACCAGATTCGCTAAAAATGGTTTCGATCATACTCAGATTAACGCCCCACTCTGGTTGCAGGGCAATAAGTCCAAAAGCAAGACTTCCCGCTCATCAGACAGTAACAACACACTTTTCCGATCGACCAGGCTAAATGTGTATTACCAGGGAGACAAGGAGAGAGAGGAGAAGATCAAAACCATAAAATTAAACTTGGAGAGGATTTGTGGATCTAGAACCATGAAATGATGACGTAGGCTTTCCTTGAAATCGGGTTGATACCTACAAAGAAAATAAAGATGTTTAATCGTGAAATTTTGTTATGAAAGTCTTAAGGAAAGCTCCCTTGCATGCGGACGTGTTAGAATGAGAATCCCAATTGTTTGAATTCGAGAAGTACAGAGATACGACTACTAGCTGTACGAATTGGAAATTTGCTGAGTGCCAGCATCTACAGCAGTCTATCACACCTTGACCAAATTTGTTAACGTGTGATAGACTGGTAGATGCTTATTTAATACTTGAACAGATAGAAAAGTACCAATAGGCCTTATCTTGGAATGCCTGCGTACAACTTGAGTCTACCAACTTAAACTTTGATTACTTTCGAGAGGTGTAGAAACTTTCTCCCTCTAAATCAGATTGCGACGCCACAGGGTTGCGATATTATCGCCCCGTGACGAATGGTTGTGACCTCTATCCAAGTAGCCATGGTGGGATGATACGAGGGTGAGCCAATCCAACTCATGTGACGGACTCGCTTCCTTCTCCTTAGGCCCAATACATAATATGCCCATTACATAAAATATTAGTTTCTAACAAATCGTCGAAAGCAGAAGATCTGACAAACATTTTCATTTAAAGTCAAATCAAAATGAACTCTACCTCTGAAGGAAAAGTACAAACCATACAGAAATTCAAAACAAATGTGTTGTATTTTATTGCCAATACAGAACAGATCTTTTGTAAATATGTATATATAGTATTGACACATCAAGTTAAACTTTTGACAGATAAATCTAAACCTTCGACAAATAGATTTCAACTTTAGATGAAGTGGACGTCCAGCTGCTGCGGATGGTAACGTTAAAAACATATCCATGACGTAATTGGAACAGTCATTTTGAGTTAAGGAGGCCACACTTTGCGACGGTATCTACTGGAAGGTCCTAAAACAGGTGAACTGAAAACAGAATAGATTCTGTTTGATTCAGATCTGAATCACTCATCACGGCTGTTTTGTGATGAACACGTCACTATTCAAAATATACGAACACAGTGAGATCTTGAAAGTGCTATGATTAGAGATTATGCCACCCATGCAGAAGAGATTCAAACCCCTCGCCCGCAGGCACAGCGAAGGTTTACCTATGCGACGAACGTAGGTGCCTTGAATAGCAAGGACGCAGCCCTGAAATTGCTAATATTTAAAAATATAGTTGAAATCTATTTGTCCAAAGTTGAAGTCCATTTGTCTAAAGATTAAATTTATCTGTCAATAGTTGAAATCTATTTGTCGAAAGTTGAAATATATTTGTCGAAGGTTTAAATTTATCTGTCAAAAGTTTAAATATATTTGTCAAAAGTTTAACTTAATGTGTCAATACTATAACTAGAATCATAAGATTGGAAAGCAAATATATCTACTTACCAGATGATTACTATCCACCTACCCTTACATCGTTTTTAGCATATCCAGGTACCTAAATTAGAAAATATCTTAAATAATTAAACTTGATTAAAACTGCATCATACGGTAACCATTCATAGATGGAGCTAACAGATGACTTGAAGAACATGTTGCTACGGGATATTGAGTGCAAGATGATAGATCAGACACAATTGTACCTCAGAGATCTTGGCATCACACCTTTTGTCAAAGGCACAGTGGTAAGTTATTGATTACTACAATGCTTAAAAACTATACAGTTCTACCTATTTGAATTTTTCGAGATACGAGATTTTCAAAATTTCAAAATTCGTTTTGAACCCCTTCCACTTGACTTAGGGTTATGGAAAGCTTCAAGGATCATTGTGGGGTTGGTCCGAACCCGTAAACCAAATTTCGTAATTTTAGCACGACGCTAACTGGGCAAAGTGCCGAGGACGAAACTTTTCATAACCGTAGGTCAAGGGAAAGGGGTTTAAAACGAATTTTGATAATTTGAACATTTCATAACTCGAGAAATTCAAATGGAACGGTATAGGTTTTAGTTCACATTTAGTTAGAGTTTATTTTTTTAGAATTTTTTGAGACCATCCGCAGCTTTGTACGACCAACCGTTCGTTCACGACGAGGGCTCAAAGTTGGAGCAGATCGAAAGTCGTCAACATGAGAGTAAATCGAGAGGCAGCCTTTTGGGTCAATTTTCATACTGGTTCAGCTGATTCGAACAGCAGTTGGTTTTCAAATGTCGAGTTAATTAATAATATTTAATAAAAATAATTTATAAAAATTAATAATAACAATAATTATTAATAATTTACACTACCTTGATAATAGTTATTAATAGTTAATAATTAATTGTTAATTCATAATAATAATTAATCTATCATTTAGTGATCTACACAGAAAGGTGATCTGTACAAAGAAGATAATAAACCGTTGTGTCAAGAATTTGCAGAGTTTTTCGTTGCTCCACTCCCCCCTGACTTCGCGCCGCCGCTCCATTTGGAACGATCGTCAGTGGAGTTCCACGATCGTCAGTAGATCGCCGCTCCATTAGAGTCACTGACAACCCCCGACCCCATCCCACCCATCACCTCCTACTACCCCCCTCACCACACCGCCATCCTTCAACTGCTTGAGATCACGTTATTCGCTTGAGATCTCGCTATTCGCTTGAGATCACGTTATTCCCTTGAAATGTCGTTATTCGCTTGAGATCACGTTATTCCCTTGAACTCCCTAGATATCTCAATATCCTCTTATATGGCGTCGTACTCCTCCTCTTTCCTCCACCACTCTCGCCCCACTTCCCTACCCCTCACCATTCCCCCCTACACCACCCCTCCACTCACCACCCTCGGCAAGATACATAGGGAATATTTCATTGTCATCCATCCTTGATCTATATTTAAAATTTCAAGTCTAGATCGTCGGGAAGTTGAAAAAAAAACTTTGTTCAGACCTGAACTAGAAGTTCAAAATTCGTATTGAACCCCTTCCCCTTGACTTAGTATTATGAAAAGCTTGGAGGATCATTGTGGGGTTGGTCCGAATCAGTAAACCAAATTTCGTAATTTTAGCTCAACGCTAAGTGGGCAACGTGCGTGGACAGCATACGGAAGACGGACTTTTTTTTTAATTCGATTTTCTGAATCTACGTATTCGAAACGTAAACCAACAGATTTTGAGGGGGGTTAAACAATTTTTTCTTTGGTCGATTCCAACGGTTCAATATCGAAGATAATAAACCAAAACGTGGCAGGCGAAAATCAATGCTAAATAGAAGCTTCTTTTCGTTAGCTCTAGAGAAACGCCAATGACCCCCCCCCCCCCCCCATGATGCCGCGCTATCTGCCTTTCCCACTGCCCAACTCATGAATCAGAACATCTCAGTACTTAACATATTGGTATAAACAGCCAAGTAGTATGAATTGTTGGTTTATAAATAGGTGAGCAGAGCTCTCAAGGAATCAGGCGGAGATCCGGTGAAATTCCTCATCATCGTCCAGAAGGCGGTTGCAAAAAGAGAACAAGCTGAGTTTGAAGAGGATTTTGAAAAATTCAAACGTAAGCTGTGCACATTAAGGTGCTGGTAAAAATATTCCTAGATATGAATGATATTGAAACAAGTAGGTACCTACAAGACTGAAGAAAACTCTCATATAGTGAGCTAAGGGGCAACCAAACTGTAGCAGTATCCACACACCACACATATGTTTCCCTCTCGTCAACCCACATGGTATATTGGCCATCGCAGTGCTAGGTATCAGGACAAGGTGAGTTACCTGTCTTTGCAAGTAACCAAAGTTCATACTGCTCGTTCCACATCAAATTCAATCTCCCTACTCAGTTTTCGCTTCATCAGGACTTCTTTCACACTGAAGTGATCAATTGGTTGTACTGTGTGGTGTCACCCACTATATTACTAAACATAATGTTGTGTTTTCAAAACATTTCAAAGACACCTGAATTGAGCTATCTTGTTTTTCAGTTTTCCAAATACCGTTTTCTAATTTTTCTGTGAACGAAAGGCTACTTCTGAGTGCTGCATTCCACATACATTTTCCGGTTTTTACGAAGAAGCTTTCGAAAATCTTGCCACCCCCAGCAGAGCCCCTACGAGGTGAGTTTCCTCCATACTCTAACATGAGGTGGCTAATAGAAAATATAGAAACCAATAGGCTAATAGAACATGAGGTGGCTATTAGAATAAAGTTCACAGATCATTCGTTTCCTTGTGAAAATGAGGACAATGAGATAATTTCCTCATGATTATGAATTCAATTCAGATATTTATTTGCTTCATTATCATTTAGTAAGAAAGTAGTTAGGTACCGACCAAAACATTGATTTCGCATACGCAAACTCACCTGATTGGATTTGTAGTGAAGTGGGCTGAAAAGAAGAAGAAGAAGAAATCTAGGTTTTCATCTCCATATTTGGAACCACAGCCGATCAACGAGATGTGCTGGTACGAAGAAAAAGCTATCGGGGATCTGAAATCCAAAGTGAGCCAATTTCCCATGCATGGTAGGTAGCCCAAAAAGAGGAGTTAAACCCGGATGGCTGTAGAAATTCATATTGTAACTGTTTCTACCATTAGATTCTTGCCACTAGCCCAATTACTCACCAACGAGTCTCGATTGAACCGCTCTTAGTTCTTTAGCACAACAAACATGCGTTAAATGTCTGGGGACAGCCAGAAACTAGCCCACAGATAATTCAACATTCATCTCAAAGCAATCTTTATCGGTTGCTCATGTTCAGGTGCTAATAGGAGCCGTTCAGACAAAAAATATAGTGAGGGGAAAATTCATTAAATAGTTGCATCTATTCGACAGAAAGAAAACTTAATAAAATTTTTGTCTTTCACAGTAACTGTTAGGGCAAATTGTAAAAATTGTGGAAATTTAGGTGTTGAAGCAGATGGCTACGCAGGAAGCTAGAGATCGCTATCTTGAGAGCCTCAAACCCAAGAAGGCAGCAGAACAAGAACAGGAGACAGAGGAAAAGGATAAAGATTCAGTGAGTAGTAAGATACATTTTGATGAGACTAAACACAGAAATGTTAGAATGATTATCACCTTAGCTCAGGGGCGGATCTAGAGAGCCTCCCTCAGGGGTAAGTGATTTTAGGCTGTTTTTTATAATAGAGATTCTAATAGTAGTCTAGTCGGTAGAGAAATTCATCTTGCAAAAGGTGGTGTAAAAGATTTTATAGTTTTAATCGGTCTGTGTGGGACCCAATAACATGAATTCAGAGTTTGCACACGAAATTTCGAACGGCAAAACTTTTGGTAGCCAAAAAACCTCGACATTTTCGGTTTTTGGCTGAAACTCCAAAACTGTCAATCTTACGCCAAAAGCCACTGTATACAAAACTAAAGTTGATAACATTTCGCGTCGATTGAAAAAAAAAAAGTCCGAAATTGGCCAAACAAGAAATGTTTTACGATCGCTCAAAAAATGGCGATTTTTTCCAATATTTGCAAAAACTGACACTACTCGATTTTCAATGTGCTGTACTGCTACGAGTACAACATCAAACCCAATCACCAACCCATCGCCCTAAAATGTGTAGAGGATCAAACTGAGAGTTGAAAAATTGCCAACATTTTGAAATCGGCCAATGTTTTGACATTTTAGGTACCTACCTACTTATAATCCTATTGACTCCTGGGGGATGTCGTTTCCAGCTGCATCTGAAGCAGTTTCACCTTCTTGTTCGAAGCCAGGATTATAAGTACCTAAAATGTCAAAACCTTGACCAATTTCAAAATGTTGGAACTTTTTCAACTCTCAGATTGATGCACTACCAATTTTAGGGCGATGGGTTGGTGATTGGGTTTGATGTTGTAGCAGCACAGCACATTGAAAATCGAGTAGTGTCAGTTTTTGCAAATATTGGAAAAAATCGCCATTTTTTGAGCGATCGTAAAACATTTCCCGAGAATGAAGGGCGGTTGGTAACACTGCGTCTGTGTGTTAATATAGTTGCGTTATTGTACAAAAAGCCAGCACAAACCCAATAAAGTTCCAGCTCTGAGAATAACGCAAAAATTTAGAGAATAAGTAGAATAATGAATGATGAGCGGTGAGGATCGACTGGAAAAACCGCCCTTGCTTAAGAATCTGACACCACCCTCATGAAAATCATGAATCCACCCTTGCCCCAGCCACTTGTAGAATGTGGCCAAAGCTTCTAAGCTGAAATGGTGCCATCTTATGTACGACTACAAATCAATCAAAGGGGGTTTCCAAATTCATTTCATAAACCTTGTAATGAACCGGAAAACCCTGATAGTTAATGCACAACCATCCTTGACTTCTCTAAGGGTAACTCAGTGGGTGCGTTACTGAACCCACATAACCTCTAAAAAATTCTTTAAACAGTGAGCGAATGGTAGGAGGTTTGTGCAACATGCGTATTCGGCTACAAAGCTCTGGCCTGACATCTGCCACTCATATCAACACCATATCTCTTCGTTGTCTATTCATGTTAATTATTTAACTGTAGGAAAATTGGGATGATTGGTTGGACGATGAGGATGATCACCGTCAAGAAAAAGTGGTACACAAGAAACCCAAAAAACTAAGTAAGAAATTAGTCCCAATCTTCCAACAACTACATATCATTTTGGGTTAAAAACGATTAAAAGTGTTTTCAAGCACACAAAAAATGCAGTTATAAAAGCAGTCAGTCTGTAAAACACATTAAGAGACTCCTAAGAAATTTCTTGTAAGACTTTATTTCTAATTGGTAAGATGGGTATCGAATACTCGATGTTCGTAAAACATACGGATTTTTTCTAAACATCAATGTTTTTCTTCCGATGTTTTTTCCCACACATCGATGTTTTTTCCTTTCTCCCAAAATGATACCTACACTTACGTAAAACGTATGTTACGTTTCAGAATGTATTATTGCATTATGAATTGAATTATTTGTGTTCCTTATTAGGAACTTTAATACTACTACATTATTTCTTCTTTACGTGGCCTTTTATTGTTCTAGCAGCTGCAATGTTTAGGTTGCATATTTTTCATGTGAGTCATGGTTGACTCGGGATCTACTAAATCAACCACCACGTCTAATGTAACCGCTCAAAGTTTAGGTTAACGTTAAAATTTCTCGTTGGCCGATACTAAAAATTCGCTGATGAAGAAACTAGTTTTACACGCGTCAATCACTGATGAGCTTCATCTATATATATAGATATTTCTTCCCGGGCTGACTACGCTGTAAAGCGAAAATTTCCACTTTCATCTAGTTCATCCAAATTTACGTAAGTGTTTACTATAATTGTCATCCTCCTGTACGTTCATTCAAGTTCATATATAGATGATGAATATATAGATGAATATATATAGATATAGATGAAGCTCATAAGGGATTGACGCGTGTGAAATATATGAGGACTGTATAAAATGTTCGAGAAACTTCACATAACATTTGGATTTTAATGAAGGACACTTAACGTTTATGATGTAGTATTTAAATGTGTACCTGCAATCGCCTCCTCTGTTCCTGGAGAGGCTTTTTTCTCAAATAAGTTTAATTTTGAACCCTCTTAGAAATCGTTTCTTTGAAGATATGGCTGCAAAACTGCTTTTTTTGCACGAGGCCAAGAATAAATATTCGGTATAAAGTAAATTGTTTGGAAAGCTGTCGCTCAATCCATTTTTTGTCTTTTTCAACGTAAATTATTACGTTTTTCATGTTTAATTTTGTTTAAAATAAGAAGCAAAATGAACTGTACTTCGGTAGGCCACAGGTAGGTACGATATTTTCGTAAAAAACATCAATGTTTTTTATATGGAGTTTGTTAGACAAAAAAAAAGAAAAAAAAAAAAAACCATCGATGTTTTTTCCATCCGATACCCATCTCTATTAAACTAATAAGGTAAAGTTAGCTGCTTGGGAGACAACCTGTATTCTAGTTTTAACATGAATAATGTTTTTGCGGTGGCCTACCAGAGTTGAAAAGCGTAACGAAGTTTAAGTCACGAAATTATGTCACGAAGATTTTTAATGATTTTCACGTACAACCGAGCCGTTTCTAGGGAAGTGAAACTTCTTTAGTTTTCAACGGACAAAAATCGTTCTCCATTCGTTGGAAAGCCTTTAATTTATGCATAAATTATATACTGCCAAAACCGCTGTAAATATCGAAGAAGCTGAGATACAGCCCTGAGTAAATAAAACTGTAAACAACATTCGGACGCAAAAACATTATTCATGTTTTGCATAGCAAATACCTCGTTCTATAGAAAGTATAGAAGAGAAAAGATCCGGGGGGTCCAGGGGGGCTTTCCCCCCTGGCGAGGCGCGAAGCGCCGAGTTTTTTTCAAAGGCTTTCATGATATTCATATAGGTATTATCATAAAATATATATGATATATGTTCACAGCTTCGTTAGAGGAGCTGGACGTTACTTTAAAAGAAGATGAAAATTACCTCATTTCAAGTCCGATCTCTGATACTAATCTCTACGGTAAGAAATTCTAGTAACGAGTATTTGAAGGGAAGCAAAACAAAGTAATGCAATGAAAATAATCTACTTTATTCAAATGAATAAGGATTTGTATAAAATGTTCAGAAACCCAGACAGTAGTTGGAAATTGGCATTTATCATGCAGTGATAACTTGCAAGAGAAGGGTATGGAATACAATTGTGACATTCAGACCATCTTTTAAGGGCTTTACATGACTGGACACTAGGATGAGTGATTGCTTCGTTATCAGCACGTAGGAATGGTTTTCACCCAAGTTTATAAGAAGCTTTGTATTTAATTAACACAGTTCGATATCGAATAAATCAAGTTCACATTTAAATGAGCCGCAATCACAGATATGTAGGTCGTAGACCATTTCAGAACGGGTGTTTCGCTATTTTAGGTACGTAAATAAGCATAATGATATTATTTGACCGTGGTATTCAATGTTCGGTAAACTAAAATGTTACATTTCATTATTTAGGGCGTGGTTGAAATTAGTGGTAAAAATTACAACAAGCCAATTTCAGTCCTGGCAAGTAGTAAGACGAATTGAAAAGGTGTTACAGCATCATTAGCGACTAGGTAAGTTTTTTCTCGAGTCCCTTTAGACGTACGGTGTCACATAATTGGACAAATTACCGATTATTTCAACCAAACAAGCAGTAGGAAATATCGTACAACTATGCAACCAAAGAAGGAACGTTGACCTTATAAATGAAACGTAGGTACTGATCAAGTCAAGTTTTGTACAGAGCAATATATGATTCCGGACGCTGCACTATACGTATATTTTAATAATACGTTGGTTGTTATAGTAGGTACTAAGTTTATGCACAAATAAAATTAGAATGGTTAGTTGAATTGAAATGTGTTAAGTAACGAATATGTACCTACTTATTAAATGCGAGCTCCGAGCTCTTAGAAAAATTTCACGCCGTTTCCGTCGTCCAAATGGATGATTTCCGCCTTTTTCGTTAGTTCGAGTTTCCGGAGGGCCTTCAGGAGAACGTCTTGGTCGATGCCTGTGAACTCCTGGCCGGGGGTGTTGGCTATTTCGTAGAAGGTGCACACGCCACCTAGTTGTCCTAATATCAACCAGATACCAGTGAATTAGTTCGTTTATTCATCACACAACCGGGGACAATAAAATATACAAGAGTATAAAACAGAACACAAGATGTCTCCAGAATGATATGTCGTGGGGAGTGAGAAATGGGAGAAAACTAAAGTGAAAGTGAAAATAACATTATGGACGTCGCCCCCCCCCCCCCCCCCCCCAGTGACGTTCGATAATTCCAAAGTATCGATACCAGTACTCATTCAAGTACTTGGATAGGCATATTCGATACTACTCGAATATCGAATGAAATGTATCGATAAGCATGAGTACTCGCAAAAACTACTCATTTGAAAAAACTCTGCAGACCTGAACAAATTTTGTTTAAACAAATTACATTTGGATGATGATCTAGAGTCTTGAAATTTTAAACATGGGTCGAGGATGGATCACAATGTAATATTCACTTGGTCCCTTGTCTGTAAAATTGTTTAAACAATACCTATTTGTTAAACAAATAAATCTGGATGAAATTTTAAACGGGGCTGAGGATGATTGACAATGCAATATTCAGTAGGGTTCTTGTCTGTAGAATTGTTTGAACAATAGGATTTACCTATTAAATAATTTTGTTTAAACAAATTAAATTTGCACGACGAGCTAGAGCAACACCCTCTCGTTATTGTCCAGGCCTCAAGGTTCAGACATGAATGACATCAGGAAAAATCGTTCCTGGAATAGATTCTCACAGATTTTGTTGAAATATAAATGTTTGTATTTTTGTTTATTTTTTGTAATTTAATGGAAATTTCTCAATTCGGTAGTTGAGTATTTCTTTCGATAAGGACCAAAGTATCGATATGAGTACCTACTCATACTCAAATCATGAGAATCGGTACCAAAAATACTTGGTATCGAAAGGAAATATTCGATACATTACTGGTATCGATCGGTATCGAACGTCCCTACACCCAACATTAATCAATAGACAAGGCTCATCTGTTGAATTAACAGCTGGAATCTTGAAAATGAATTAACATCTTGAAGGTTAGGCCAACCTCATATTGCTCCATTTTGGATGATTACATTGACGAAATCAACCGGTGAACAAGGGGGGAAAAGTGAAATGGGACCTCACTTTGTCAACAAGGAATGTAAATCAAGGATATTGGTTTGGGGGTATTTTCACTACTTGTAGCTCTAATGTAATTGCAACATTGCTTCGCCATTATGTAACTGCTCGCATCAGTCTGTCGTCCATAATGTGAACTCAGAAATGATGGTTTTGGAGTTTTTTTTTATTCTTAACAATTTTGAGTTCTAATGGAAGTTCGTTAGAGTATTTAACACCAACAAAAAAGTACTGATTCTGTGTCGTTGAGAATGTTAAAGGAGGAATAGGCACTATCCCGTATTCTTTCGAACGAGTAGGTATGACGTTAATGTTAGATTCCTTAATAAGTTGGATTATAGAGGATTTGATGTACAACTGGCGGAGATTGCATATTTTCAGTTTTTTGAACAGAGGTAAAGCATGTTCTCGGTATGGTTTTCCTTCCATGATTCTAATGATAGTTTTTGAGCTTTAAAAACCGAGGATAATATAGTTTGAGATGCACTTCCCCAAGCTAGAATCCCATATTGTAAAAGTGATTGTATCAGCCCATAGTACACGGATATCCCTGAAACAAAAAGGTTAATCCTAGCAAAAACATTGATGAGTTTTCTGATGCGTGCTGCCAACCGATCAACGTGGATATGCCATCTCAAATGTTGGTCAATGTGAATACCAAGATATTGAGGACATTAACTCTAGATATTGAGGAACATGAATTACAGTTCTCTGCATCACAATAATTTCTATGTGAAAAAAGTAGAATAATGGAGTGGCAATAGCTCTCTTAAGGATATCAGGGAAACATCCACGTCTGAAGTTAAGATTAACAAAAAACTGGAGGGGTTTCCACAGAATCTGTTGTCACGCTTAAAAGATTGGCTCAATATCTGATATTGAGCCAATCTTTTAAGCGTGACAACAGTAATTCCATCCTTTCCAGGTCCAGAACAATCCCGTAATCTCTTGATAGCTGTACTTATTTCATCACTGGAAACCGCTCTTAAATTCCTCAATCCACCTCTCATCATGTGAACCATCTGTAACGTTTGGTATTGCTCGAAAACGTACCGTGTGCGCCTTAATTAATATTCTCCCTATAGATTAAGGCGGAAAAGATGCATTCAACGAGCAATCACTTTTTAATAATGGACGACCGACTGATTCTCCATCCAATTCTGAATAGATCTTACATTACCCGTATCGTTTGCCCACGAGTATAGGATTGCAGCCCATTCGTCCAACGTGTGCCAGAGAACGAGCCAGCGATTTTTCGTTTTATCCAAAGGCTCTGCATTATGTCTTCTTAACATTTCGCTCATCACTTCAGAAATTCCTAAGAGAAATAACATATTATTTAACATATTAACACTTAGTCCACACACAACATTCTGAAAAAACGCAAAACTGCTGAGACTAAATTGCTATTTAATGAAAATCTATTTCAACCGATCATAGATTTCCACATGCTCAAACCACACCAATAGACGTACCAGAACTATTACGGTTGGTAGACTGACAAACAGGGTCCAGAAAAGTAACGAAAAGGAGAACGTTATTGTAGGTGATAATTTAATTCGCTTAAAAAATGAGCTTTTAGAAGATTGAATGGAATGACGATCAAAAACACACCTTCGACAGAAAGTTTTCGGCTGATATCCACATTATGGAACAAAGGACAGCTTTGGGCTTCCCGTATGTCCAAGACATACAGATTGTTAGCTTTGTGATATTTGAGCACCAGGTCGCACCAAGCGCCTATTTGGATTTTACGTGTCTGTAAATTGGGTTGCACAGTAAAAAACGGTGGAAAACTGTACTGCCAGGGCCATTCGTCGAACGTCATCGCGAGTGCATTCGTGCAGGTTCAGTTTCGTGAGAAATATCACAGCGAGGGTACCAGAAACCAGAACTACTTCAAACGAAGAAGATTGCTATCTCTACAGTGTCACGAGAGCAAACCCTTCAAAAGCCAGAACACGTCGAGAAATTCGATTACTTAGTAATCGACAGACAACTAAACAAAATAATCACATCGTTATCGTTTCAACTACTGATAACAAACACATCAAGGAGGAATATCGACATTTATACCTTTTTCTCTGTGGTCAGTAACCTTCTTGACGTAACCTTCCTGGGACGCAAATGAACGTTTATGGATGAAGATTACAGTTTCTACTTGTTGACTTGTCAAACATTTAGGGCAAATTTACTGTTTATTAAAGGCCGTTTCATACTTTTAATTCAAGCAAGAGAACATACCTAGTTGTCCGTAAACAAGAAAAATGAAAAGAAGTCAGAGGATGGGTTTTATATTCTAGCGTTCATGCAATTGCATTGGTTAGTAGAGTACTATTATACACTAACCTTGCAACCTAGATACACACCGACCACTAAGTCTTTCTAGCGTTAAATTTTGATTAGTTTCACACAACCCAGCAGCACGTTAAAAACAAAGCAACATGATTCCTTAAAATAAATGAAAAGTGTCCAACGTAGCACTTGCTGCGACAGTAAAAAAAATTAGAAAGCAAAGAAGAAGAACCTTCTTGAGAATAACCACCACAACCACAAATTGTTTTTAGTTATCAAGTTTATTCACTTTATTTTAGTTATATAGTTTATTCATCTAAGTTTTTAGTTTTTACCTAGTGATATCAACGTCAAGTTGCCACTTTATGAATTGTGATTACGGTTTCCGCACAATTTCGCGTTCGCCGTATAGGTACATGACATTAGTGACAGGTCGACTTTCGGAATACGTACCTCAAATTTGGATGAAATGGAAACCAGTAAGTTGTTACATAGTAATACACCCGGCCAGCAACTGTCAAATGGAGAAAAAATAATAATCCTGAGTTTGGATCATTTGGAAGAACGAGCAGACAAGAGTTCGTTCAACTTGAAAGAGCTTTACGATTCAGAATGTTCTGATGCGAACCAAACTGGAACCAAAATTTCGTTGGTTATCAAAAATGAGCTTTCGAGCAAAGAGCGGGAGCTTTTCTCGTTTTGCAAAGCGCAGATGAAAAAGAAAAGATTTGATCTAATCGTAGACCGTGCGAGTGAATTGTTAAAAGAACATCCAAGTTCGCTTTGGGGTCATTTTTTCTTTGGCGTTGCTTGCAAGAAGATACCCGGTAAGGAGCATCTGTTTGTACCATCTTTAACTCATACAGTTACTGTTAATCCCAATTTCCTCAGCGGTTGGCAAGCGTTGCTCAAACATTTCCAGTCAATGGGCGGACTATTTAGCAGCGAAGCTCACGATGAAATGTGCATCATTATGAGAGTCTTGCTTCGCTTGGATCCGAATTACGACAATTGGTGTGGACTGGTTGGACACATTTGGGACTACGTGACGACCAATGATTTCAAAGAAAATCGCATTCTATCAATTCTGTCGCCCTTTCTAGATTCCAACTGCCCCAAAAGACGAGAAACGGTCGCTCAGGTTTTTATTAATTTCATCAAACGCAAGAACCTATTATTGACCAAAACCTTTTCTTCCGAAGTTCTGAAGTCTTTCCAGATTTTGATCACCGCTCAAAATCCTGAAGTTTACCGTCTGGGCGTACTTTTTGCTGCAGTACGCTACTTCAACCGAACCAACGACTTAAAACAGATTTGCGAATTGCTGTATTTCGTTCATGTTAACGACGTTCTCAATTGGAATATGACCAGTGCCAAAGAATTTGCTTACCATTTGATTTATGAAATCTTCAGAGCGTTGGGCCCGATTGCATTAGAAACAGTATTCATACTGAAAAGTGCTTGTGGCGAAGAAATGCTCAAGAACAACCGGTATTTTCTCAATGATAATATTCTCAAGTTGACCTCTTGTTATTCAACTTTGTTGGAAAGCTGTAACTTGGGAAGAAGTTCCCAGACGTTATGGGGACGGCTACTTTACTTGAAGGTCCTGACTCATTTGAAATTGTACCAAGAAGCGTATGAGCAGGTTTTGGTCGATTTGAAATCTGGTATTGGGGATTCAGTCGTGGAGAAGACCTACATGGAGATCCTAATCGACATCTTAGGTCATGCCAAAGACCCATTTCTACAGAGGTTTGCGTTGCAGTTGGGGTATAAGTATCTCAAAATGTATGGTCTAGACGTCAAAGTTCTTCACCATTTATGTTTCATCAATGTGTGTTTGAAGGACCACGTGACAGCTTCGGAAGTTTTCAAATGCCTGGTCTCCTTGGGAGCTTTTGATGATGTCGTATACCTACAAGCTTTTGGCGAGGACGACAAAGATGCCAAACTGGACTATCTCAAGGCCCTGGGGGACCTACCTCAAGCACAATTACTCGCTGCTGCCGTCTACAGTGACTTGGGCAAGTCAAAACGTGTTATAAATTCCATGTTGGAAGCGTCATTCCATTTTCATGGAGGCATTACACCATTTGAGTGGCTAGGAATCTATTACTACGAGCGAGATTTGGCTGTGAAAGCCATCCGGTACTTCCTGGAAGCGTTCTCTAATTACCTTGTCTCCTGCGTCTCTGTAAATTATATTATATCAATCTATTCGAAACTTGGCGATGCATCCAAAGTTCGTGCCTTCTTTGAAACCCTTAATGTTAGAAGCGCAATCACTATGGATGTTGCATGTACTGCTAATTTAAAAGCTGGTCTAAATTACATGACTAAAGCCAGAGAGACTTACGACTTCCACAGGGCTTTGGAAAAGTTTCGGAAAGTCACCGATTTTTCCTTTGAGAGAAAAATCATTGAGATGGTAGCTGATTCTCAAAGCAACTTTGGCATGCACGGGTCTGCTTCAGACTTTTACCTTATGTGCCACGCTGAAAACGGGTGTTTTCACGTGTACCCGTCCGTTTTGTACGGATTAGAAACTAAAATGGTTACACAAAGGGCAGGCTTCAAATACATGAAGTCTACTCGTAATGTTGCAGCAAAAGCTACTCTATCTCCAATGGCCCTTTACACCTTCGGCTGTGCAGTATTTGACCGAGCTCTTGCATCGCATTCCGTCAACAACTACCATCATTGCATGTTCCTCTGCCAACAAGCCACACTGGTACTCACTAGGTGCATTGCCTTGTATTCTGAGGTCTCTACATTCTGGATTACATTGGGCAACCTGATGTTCACTGTATCAAGCGTGCATGCAAGCTTTGGGACTGTACTTGTCCCATCTTGGCTGCTTTCCCAAAACAAAGAAATTCAATGTATGTTGTCCGTCAAGAAACACGAAGCTTTCATCCTTGCATTGCGGTGCTATTCTGTTGCCATGAAATTATGTAAATCTGAGGGTATTCAGAAACTTATACACTTCTACATTGGTCTTACTTTTCGGTATGCCAAAACATTCTACAAAGAAACTGGCGACAGGATGCTCTATTGGGCTCTAAGTCACGCATTGGATTCTTGTGATTTTCACTGTTGGCAAAGGAATAACTTGTGTGGCGTTCTCCTCAGTAACTTGGACCAATTCAACAACGCAATGGAATTTTTCAAAGATGCCATGTTAGTCGGTACTAAAGAGGACGCTAGTGACGCTGAATTTAATTTGGGTATATTATACCTCCATTTAGGCGAATTGGTTGATGCTCACAAGGTTTTCATGCGCCGCAGAGGTGGTGACCCGATGGACAGCTTGGTCTGGAGGAGTTACATCCTGCTCTACCAGTGCCTCGGCGACAGAGACTGCGTTCTACACTTCCTGTGGTTTATGATTTACAGCATCAAGCATTACCCGTCTTTGGAACAAGGCGTCGAATACTTGCGTCTCATCTCCGACTCCTTTGGTGTATCTGATTTAGACAGTTCGGACAATCTCAAAATGAAATGCCTGCTCTATTCGATTCTACGGAGTCGCATGTTCATGAAAATGACTTTTGTGGGTGACTGCGAGGTTCCACACAAATTCGGAGATGTCACGGCTCTCAATTACTTCCGCCATGGCGAATACCATAGTGATTTGGGGAATCACTCCGCTGCTGAAGACAATTTCTACAACTTCCTCAAGCTGATTGCTGAAGATGGAAAGTTGGATGCACCTCTGATAGACCAGTCACTCTTCAGGCTCGCAATGGCATCTGAAAACAAGTTGAGCAGTCTTCACGACCTGATGTCTACAGAAAAAGGCAACACTGACATAGCACTGTCTAAATTATACTTATCATGCTCTACCGACGACAATAACAAGACCACCTCAGAACTTCTAAAAAACTTCAACTCAGAAGGTGACGACATTTTTGCCTCTTTCTTCAACATCATGAAGAATACCGATCAATCTAAACTACCTCCTACAACCAAAAAACTCTACACCGAATTTGTTTCAAGAACACTCATCCGTACGCTTCTTGGGATCCCGTTGACAAGTGGTGAATTCTCGCATCCCCAAGCTAACGGAGAATTGCTGGATCAAATCGTCCTCGGTATTTACGCTCTCTTTGAACCAAACCAAAGCTCATCGGCCTTCCTCAGTAGAAAATCAATCGTTTCCGTTTTAGAAAAAGAACTGGATGTGTATCTGTCTGTCGACAAATAAGAAGTGATTAAGTGCTTTATTTCATTTGATCTATTAGATGCTTTAATTATGAACCATAATATGGTTCATAAATATATTTGACAAGAACAAGGCGTTCTTCAATTATTTGAAAATTAGGTACCGTTGTAATATAAGGTCTATAACTTTCCATGTTTGGGTCATTCTCGCGAAAACGTGAAGTTATGGTTATGGGTGAGATTTGAACAAATGCTAATGGTTTTCGGTACTGAAAGGTATTATTTCTATCGAAAATTTTGCGTACTTGCCATCACACATGCTCCCAGAGTGTTGAAGTAATTGTTTAATTACTAAAAACTTGGTTAAATGTTGAAACGTCAGTCCTTCACCCATGTCACAAACTGTTGATTGTCAAATTCAATCACAATGGAGCGGAAAGTGAGGATTGCATATCGCTCTGTGATTGGTCAGCGTCGAAGGTTGGGGTGTACTTCCATGGCCTTGACCAATCACAGAGCAATCCGCACTTTCCGCTCCATGTGAACCCGCCTGTATCGCGATTCCGCTTGTCACTTCTTATGTGGGCATTGGGCCTTAGGAATACGAAAAGTGGGAATCGGGTTTGGTTTATGTGGGCTGAGAAGTCGAGGCGCTGCGCTCTGGTCAGAATGTAGCACTTACTTCTCACCTGTGAGATTTTAGTTCAATGGGGGAACTTGGTGGTTTTTTTTTTTTTTTTTTTTCGAGTGTAAGATCATGAGAGCTCTCTGAAAGGTGCTATGTGAAGGGTATCTGATGAGCTAAAACGGGTTTTCAACTTCTGTACTTCTGTTTCAATTTCTTTCATCCTTGTCATGACTAACCCAGGTGTAATGGCTTGCTGGAATCTGACGGTTTCAGGGCGATGAATCCGATTTTGAATTAAAAAAAAGCTAATTGTAAGTTACTGGATTCACCAGCTAGTTGAATGAAACAGTGACGTTGCCAGAATTTCGATAAGAAGGGGGTCCAGATTTCGATAAGAATTAGGGGGTCTAGACTAGAGGTATGGAATACTCCCCCAGAGGTTAGGACAAAACCAGAACCCCCTAAACCCTGGGTGCAACTCCCTGACCAAAATTATAGTCCCTGGTCTTTACAAGGTTTTTAGTACTACTATGACAAAATTTGTATATTTAATATACAAACCTATTCTATTCCGTACCAACACTATAGCACACGAGGCTACACAGATTTCATCAGAAAGCTCTAATTTACTGCTATTTTCTGCTACCTTCCTCAAATTCATAACGTGACTGCCAGAAGGGATGTGAATCATTGTTGGGTAACTTAAATTATTTTATATGGAAATATATTATATTTTTAAACAGGTAGTTCTTAATCATCGTAATATTTGATGTACAAACAGGCACATGATTGCCTTTCACGGTGTACCCTGGTGAACTGTCATGGTAATCATTATTACTGATGAATGTATAATGTTAATAATTAAGGTAACTACGTATCTCGTGGAGTTGTAAGATCTGCATCAGACTGCAAAAATAAAGGATTATTGTAATTTTAATTTTTTCTTCTTTTCTCCCCTGAGAATACTGGTCTCAATCGGTTCTTAACTATTTCATGGTAAGTTCTCATATTCTACTAATACATTTCTTTTGCGCTTAAGTACCTTGGCATTTTCTACCTTTCATGTGTCCATCCCTGATGTTTCAGAATCAACGAAAAATCAACCTGAAGAAACGAAAAAAGAGAACAAACCTCAAGTTCCTGCAATCTTGATGTTCTATGACGGTTATAAAGACATAACAAGTCCAGTACGTAGAAGATAGTTTTCTTTTCATGTTTCCCAATTTGATTGACTTTGTGTTTTTTAATGGATATTGAGTTCCTGTAACTATTGGTATTTGTTTCTGTAGAAAGACAAGAAAAAAGAAGTTGTGATTGTCGATGAAGATCCTGTGAACGCCATCTCTGCACCAGAAGCGCACATATCAGCAGTGGTAAGAGGGAAGTTGATACAGAAATCTTCCGTGGCGAGTCAGACTGCTTACGACCCAGGATTGGGAACCCTGGTTGAACACTTGAAGCAGGAACAGGACCTCAGAACGGTCATTGCTCTGAGGACGCTCTCCAGTCAAGATCAAGAGCGTAAGTCTAAAGATGAAGTATTGTGAAGGGTGGAATAACGGAGATTCAGAATAGACAGAGGCACTTAGTGCCATAGAATAGTACCAGGAATTATCTAGAGCTAGTTTGTAGAAGTCCTTGTTAAAAAAGGTTCTGCACTAAGAAACTAGATGGTGCTTTCCCTCCATATTTCCATGTAGAATTAACGTCACAATCTCCTTATTCATTCATTCTATTCAACAGTTACGAAGAAAAGATTATTCCTTACTAATGGTTACAACGACTACAGGGAAGATGAGCCCTCTGAAACTTTGGTGAATCTCATGCAGGAAATTCGAGAAGATTTAAATGTATGTTGATTTCGTTTTCCCACTGGCGTGACTAATCCTAACCTCGATATTCTTCTACTAATCATTGCATCAATTTCAGTTGTTGAAAGGCGTCGAGAGGTATTCCATCTACCGAACCAAATCAGAGGAATCTCTTCTAACTTTGCTATCAGACACTTCGTACCTCTCAGTTGAATCTTACCTCTACGACAGTGACTACAGGGAAGGAAGATCAGAAGAGGCCAGAAGGTTCAAGGTAGAAAGAAAAAAGAAAAGGATGGATAGAGCTTTTATCAGCAAAAAGCACACATCTGTAAGTAATCTTCAAATGTCACACATAACCTGTGTGAGTAGGAGACACGTTAATCAAATAATTATGCTTGTTCAACTCCTCCTTCATAATATATATATATTTTTTTTTTTTTATGCATTTATTGAAATCAAAAGGATTACAATGTAGCGGTTACAAATTACAATATTAAATGCTACTCACCACTTTAAGTAGATATAACTTGTGCTGAGGGGAGGAGTAGAAGTACTATACTCGACAATACATCCAATACCAACAACATAACTCAAACAAAATTTACTTTTATCAAAACAGAACCAATAGTTATAATGGAATCCGAACATTCTTAGTAGTGATTCAATTAGGACCCCTCATAATGGTTTTGGTTTATTATCTTCGATAATGAACCATTGGAATCGCCCAAAGGAAAAAAAATATTTAACCCCCCCTCAAAATTTGTTGGTTTAAGTTTCAAGATACGTAGATTCAGAAAATCGAATAAAAAAAACTCTGCAAATTCTTGACACAACGGTTCATTATCTTCTTTGTACAGATCACCCTTCTGTCTAGATCACTAGGTCTAAATGTCTAGATCGTAAATGTTAGATTAATTATTATTATTAATTATCACTAATTATTAACAATTTTATCAAGTACCTAGTGAAAATTATTATAATTTATTGTTAGGTATTAATAATTTGTATTTATTATTAATAATAATTATTATTAATTATGATTAATTAATACGATATAATTCTGGGGTTTTTAATACTACGTCGGTAATAATTTTTCTATAAAAGAAGTACCTACCAACAAACATTCGAAATTACCTTCATTTCCGTAGCACGAAACGCACCTCAGAACAACAAACTCGACATCACTTAAGCCATATGATGTTCCAAAGAGCTTGTTAGTATGAAAATGGACCTGTATTTCAACAGTTTGGTTCACGATCCTGTAGTGAGGCACAATCTTTGAGCCGTCATTGTGAACGAACGGCTGGACGTACAAAGCTGCGGATGGTCTTAAAAAATTCTACGGAACAAACTCTATCTAAATATGAAATAAAAAACATACCGTTCTATATGAATTTTTCGAGATATGAAATTTTCAAAATTTCAAAATTCGTTTTGAACCCCTTCCCCTTGACCTAGGGTTATGAAAAGTTTCGAGGACCATTGTGGGGCTGGTCCGAACCCAGAAACCAAATTTCGTAATTTTAGCTCAACGTTAACTGGGCAAAGTGGCGCGGACGGCGTACGGCGGACGGACGGATTTTTTTTTATTCGATTTTCTGCATCTACGTATCTTGAAACGTAAACCAACAAATTTTGAGGGGGGGTTAAACAATTTTTTTCTTTGGGCGATTCCAATGGTTCATTATCGAAGATAATAAACCAAAAACTCTGCAAATTCTTGACACAACGGTTCATTATCTTCTTTGTACAGATCACCCTTCTGTCTAGATCACTAGGTCTAAATGTTAGATTAATTATTATTATCAATTATCACTAATTATTAACAATTTTATCAAGTACCTAGTGAAAATTATTATAATTTATTGTTAGGTATTACTAATTTGTATTTATTATTAATAATAATTATTATTAATTATGATTAATTAATACGATATAATTCTGGGGTTTTTAATACTACGTCGGTAATAATTTTTCTATAAAAAAGTACCTACCAACAAACATTCGAAATTACGTTCATTTCCGTAGCACGAAACGCACCTCAGAACAACAAACTCGACATCACTTAAGCCATATGATGTTCCAAAGAGCTTGTTAGTATGAAAATGGACCTGTATTTCAACAGTTTGAGTCACGATCCTGTTGTGAGGCACAATCTTTGAGCCGTCATTGTGAACGAACGGCTGGTCGTACAAAGCTGCGGATGGTCTTAAAAAATTCTACGGAACAAACTCTATCAAAATATGAAATAAAAAACATACCGTTCTATATGAATTTTTCGAGATATGAAATTTTCAAATTTTCAAAATTCGTTTTGAACCCCTTCCCCTTGACGTAGGGTTCTGAAAAGTTTCGAGGACCATTGTGGGGTTGGTCGAAACCCATAAAAAAAATTTCGTAATTTTAACTCAACGCTAACTGGGCAAAGTGGCGCGGACGGCGTACGGCGTACGGCGGACGGACGGATTTTTTTTTATTCGATTTTCTGAATCTACGTATCTTGAAACGTAAACCAACAAATTTTGAGGGGGGGTTAAAAAAATTTTTTCTTTGGGCGATTCCAATGGTTCATTATCGAAGATAATAAACCAAAATCCGTCCGTACGCCGTCCGCCGTCCGCGCCACTTTGCCCAGTTAGCGTTGAGTTAAAATTACGAAATTTTTTTTATGGGTTTCAACCAACCCCACAATGTTCCTCGAAACTTTTCATAGCCCTAGGTCAAGGGGAAGGGGTTCAAAACGAATTTTGAAAATTTGAAAATCTCATATCTCGAAAAATTCATATAGAACGGTATGTTTTTTATTTCATATTTAGATAGAGTTTGTTCCGTAGAATTTTTCAAGACCATCCGCAGCTTTGTACGACCAGCCGTTCGTTCACAATGAGGGCTCAAAGATTGTGCCTCACAACACGATTGTGTATCAAACTGTTGAAATACAGGTCCATTTTCATACTAACAAGCTCTTTGGAACATCATATGGCTTAAGTGATGTCGAGTTTGTTGTTCTGAGGTGCGTTTCGTGCTACGGAAATGAAGGTAATTTCGAATGTTTGTTGGTAGGTACTTCTTTTATAGAAAAATTATTACCGACGTAGTATTAAATACC
This sequence comes from Stenodema calcarata, assembly GCA_963920205.1. Lineage (NCBI taxonomy): Eukaryota > Metazoa > Arthropoda > Insecta > Hemiptera > Miridae > Stenodema > Stenodema calcarata. The sequence goes on from OY986060.1 coordinate 24,018,214, forward strand.
CCAGAATTATATCGTATTAATTAATCATAATTAATAATAATAATTATTAATAATAAATACGAATTATTAATACCTAACAATAAATTATAATAATTTTCACTAGGTACTTGATAAAATTGTTAATAATTAGTGATAATTGATAATAATAATTAATCTAACATTTAGGATCTAGACATTTAGACCTAGTGATCTAGACAGAAGGGTGATCTGTACAAAGAAGATAATGAACCGTTGTGTCAAGAATTTGCAGAGTTTTCAGTTTAGTCTTGAATTGGGCTAATGACGAGCATGTTCGTATATGTTCAGGCAAAGCGTTAAATAATTTTGCACCTCTATAGTCAAAGGCTGCTTAACCACGAAGTGATCTAAAAGGCATCACTAAAAAGCATCGGTTTGGAGATCTTATTATACCCTCATGGAAAGTCAATTCGCCGTCTCGCTCTAGTTTATACGCCTTAATGGTAAGTATTTTTCCAGGAGAGCTGTGCTGCCCCCCCCCCCCACCCCGAGACACCGTAAATCAGATGTGAATGTATTAGAGCGAAGTAAAACCGAACTTCATTTGGCAGAAAACTTCTCACTTCTCTGCAGATGTACACCATATTTCTTAGCGTCGCTACCAACCCGTTTATGTGAAGATCCCACTTAATGCATTGGTCAACTTCAACCCCAAGATAGCGAGTAATAGGTACCTGTAATACTTGAGGAAAGTTACAGAAGCTACCATTAGTACAATCTATACTATGGCATTTGATATGTCCAATGCGCGGAACGTCGCAGAATCCAATGCGACAAATTGATCATCATCCCCATTTCATCTAGACTGTGGTTAGCGTTCCTGAGGCAGGCCTGAGCTTTTGAGATAACTTGTTCCCATGTCCTGTCCACAACCAAGATTGCAGTGTCAACGGTGAACGAGAAGATCGTCCCGTCCACCTCAGTCCTCAGCAGTTTATCCAGAAAAACAATGAAGTAGGTTGGACCCAAAACCGTCCCCTGCGGGATACCACATCTTGATGTGCTCTCATTAATTAAGTAAATTAGAAGTAAAATTAGTTGAGTAACGTAATCGCTTGTATCTTCTTCCAGTTTAATGTCGAGTGTTGGGGTGAGGACTGTGGTTTGATAAGCTCCGACGAGGAAATTCCAATGGACGAATTCAAACTAGCTAAAAAAATCATAGCAGGCTTGCCGGGCGAAGAAGCTCTGAAGGTTAGTAGGCGATGTTATAATGCCTCTTTGCGACTCCATTTTGAGCGGAGATTTGATGCTTTCGTATTTGTAGTACGCTATCAAGTACCTGAAGGATAGGGGAGACCCAATGGCAGTGCTCCCTGGGATTCACAGGATACCCAAAATCACTGTCTGGTACGATAACAGACGATTCTACAAGAGTGCCAAAGTGAAAGAACAGGAGAAAGGTAAATTATAATTTCCTCTAATGAATTTTTTTCATGGTGAGGAGTTTGGATTGGTTGTCATGAGCTGAATTCTAACTTCTACTTGTTGTAGTTGAACTGTTGGATAGAAGCTACCATCTGTGGAGCAAACCATTCTTCAAAGTCAGTTCAATGGTTACGCCAGAAATATCCATACCTCGCTGCGTAACTTGGGATTGGATTGATAGTGTCAAACATGAAGTAAGTGTCAAGTTATTGCCAGTCGTTTGATCTTTTTAAGGAATCCTTAAATTGAGGGGTCTGCATCAACAAGTGGTTAACTCCATTTTTCAATCAAAGCCTCAACTCCTGGAAATAGCTTTATGTTGCTCCAAAAAACAAAGCAGCCAACTCCATCTAGCGGATTCCTTGATATCTATCAATGGAAGGAAACTCCTTGTCGCACCAAACGAAATAACGATTTTTTTGGTCGAAGAAACGTCAGTTAGCTCATTTTGCTCAAAAATTGGAGTTAACCCCTCAATTGTTGCATACATTGTATTACACAATGGATGATCCTGCAGCAATAACGATCTAACTCCAAGAGTTGACTTTTTGGCGTTTTCTGCGTTTCTAACGTAAACAGAATCGCTCTATCAGTTACAATGAAAGAAACTGTCGAATTGCGTTAGTTCTTCGAAATTCTGGTAGGCAAGCCAATTCCAATCACTCAGTTGAAGCTTCTGGAGTTGGCTTAACGGATGTCCCAAACCTTCTTCCGTTCAACTGATAACAGTGACCGCTTCCTTCACGCTTTCTTCTCCTCCTTATATAATATAATATCTATATATTATATTATATTATAGGATACTTACTTACCTTGCTGGACCCATCCAGACCCAGGCCATAAGCAGGAGAAGGCCAAAACTATACTGGTGGGTTGGCCGGGAAGTATACTGCTGTATATTCAGGAAATATAATATAATTATGTTATATTCATTGCGTGTGGGGAAAAAGGATTGATCATAAGGGGGGGGGGGGGGCATGGAAATCGTCCTAACAGGTCACCCCCCGAAACTGTCAGTTAAGTTCATTATCATAACTTGATAATATCGCAAGTGTCCCAGCCCGAGAATCTCATTAAAGTCGAAATTGTAATTTGAGCAGGAAGTACTAAAACGTCGGCCTCGGAATGCTTTTCTTGGTATACCTAGCTGGTGCATAGTCGTTACGCCGAGCTCTGGTGATAACTTCGAACTCAATTTCGGCAACCCCCGGTCTGACTCAGCCAGACGTGTGATGAAAGCGGGAAAAAACTTTCCTCAAGAACTTCATAGGTTATATTGGAATCCGCAAGGGATGTGCATCAATCAGAGGAAGCTGAAGTCCTTTTGAGGCAAAAAGGACCGGGAGAATGAAACGGATCGCACAAGCAATAACCCTAATCTCGGCAGCACATTATTCAGAAATTCTGAATCAGAATTAAGGGAAACAGCGGAATCATTATCAGGAACCGTACACGAAATTCCGAATTATTGTGAAAAATTATCACATGCAAGTCACGTCGCCCGAATATGCCTGAAATTCCTTAATCAGAGAACTCAGCAAAGTGAATTTAAAACGGCAATACTCAGAATAAAAATAGAAATTCAGATTTTAAGACGATTTAGTCCAACCTTAAAAATCAAAAGGCAAAGAAGAGGACTGTTAAACTTTGCTGGCACAATTCTAAAGTACCTACAAGGGACAATGACGACTACAAGTGTTGATTTTGGTGGTGCTTGCACATAAAAACCTTTGCTGGTCGATTGAGAATGAGCGTAAAAACTCTGCAAATTCTTGACACAACGGTTCATTATCTTCTTTGTACAGATCACCCTTCTGTCTAGATCACTAGGTCTAAATGTCTAGATCCTAAATGTTAGATTAATTATTATTATCAATTATCACTAATTATTAACAATTTTATCAAGTACCTACTGAAAATTATTATAATTTATTGTTAGGTATTAATAATTTGTATTCATTATTAATAATAATTATTATTAATTATGATTAATTAATACGATATAATTCTGGGGTTTTTAATACTACGTCTCTTGAAACGTAAACCAACAAATTTTGAGGGGGGGTTAAAATTTTTTTTTCTTTGGGCGATTCCAATGGTTCATTATCTAAGGGTATCCATAAATCTTGGGAGGAAGATGCTGTGTTGGATGAATTACGAAAACAAAGTTTCAATGTGGTCAAAGTGACAAGAAAGCTAGCTTGGAAAACTAAGGAACCACTTGATATGGTTATGGTGGATTTCCATCACAGCGAAAAAATTGATAGAATCTATGATATCAAAGTACTGATGAGTGGTCGCGTTAATGTTGAACCGATCAGGGCATCAAAGATAATCCCCCAGTGCAAAAAATGTCAATTCTTTGGACATACAAAGAACTATTGTGGTCGGGAACCTAAGTGTGTCAAATGTGGTCGGGACCATGAAACTATAGCCTGTATAAAGCCTGCTGACGTCAGCCCAAGATGTGTAAACTGTAAATCACACGAGCACACAGCTAATTATAGAGGATGTCCTGTGGCTATTGAAGCACAAAAAGCCCGGGACATGAAAACCAAGAGGAATCACAACAGCCAATCCCAATCAAAGTTTCAAGCGAAAAAACCCACGATGAATAATCAGAAGAAAGTTGAGTGGAACCCACAATCAGACACCAATCTTAAATCCTATGCAAATGTCATGAAAAACCTACAAAAGATTCAGCAAGCACCAGCCCAAGAAGACCCGCTTCAAAAAATTCTTGAACAGCTGAACCGTATGGAACTGCAAATGATCAACATGAATAACAGAGTCGGGGCTCTGGAAAGCAGGTCTGGACGAGACCGTACCAAGAAATCATGAACAGTCTCAAAATAATGTGCTGGAATGCCAATGGCCTCCTCTCCCGGAAGGATGAGCTACTGGTTGCCCTAAACACAAATTCCATTGATATCTGCGTTGTATCTGAAACACTTTACTAAGGAATCCTTCTGCAACATGAAGGGGTATAGGTGCTACCACGCAATGCACCCCAGCAACCAAGCAAGAGGTGGGAGCGCGGTGATAATTAGAGACCACATATCCCATCATGAGCTAATAAAAGTAGAAAATGAAAAATTCCAAGTAAGTGCAATCATGATCAAAACTAAAATATACCAGATGGCCGTGGCGAGTATTTACTGTCCACCAAAACCAAAACTCAAAACTACAGATTTTGAGGCGGTTTTTAACCACCTAGGCAATCGTTTTATACTAGGAGGAGATTTCAATGCTAAGAACATAAATTGGGGATCACGACTAACTCTTCAAAGAGGACGGGAACTGCATCAAGCTATACTTACTAGCAGCTGTCAAACCTTTTCTTCGGGAAAGCCAACCTATTGGCCATCAGATCCAAATAAAACGCCGGATTTAATAGACTTTTTTATCGCCAAAAACGTATCGTCAAAATACATCCTTGTGGAAGGTAATTGCGACCTGAGCTCGGATCACTCTCCAATAATAATGACTTTTAGTGAGCAGGTGATTTACAGACCTTACAACCCTGCCCTGGCTAATGACAAAACAGACTGGGAAGGATTCAAAATTGATTTATGCAAAGAATTACACCTGAAGGAGCCTCCACAAACACTAGATGATATAGATCGGGAGCTCGAACAACTTGTATGTTCTATCCAAGAAGTGGCATGGAAGAATACTCCATCAGTTAGAAGAAGACTCAAGGGACTTAACTACCCGAGAGAAATAGTTGAAGCTATAAAATTAAAACGGAAAGCAAGAAAAAAATGGCAAAGTACCCGAATGCCAGAACATAAAACCGAATGGCATAAGGCTGCTAAGGAATTGAAAGAGATGATTCAGATGATTAAGGATGAATCAACTGAAAAGTACCTCAGAGAGTTAACCAGTGACCACCACACTGACTACTCCCTGTGGAAAGCTGCCAAATATCTCAAGAGACCTATAGTTCAAGCACCACCTGTTAGGGATGATAGGGGTAAATGGGCTAGTGACAGTAAAAGCAAGGCTGATTTGTTTGCGGAACACCTTACTAGTGTATTCGCACCCAACTCCAGGTCTCCGGGTGAGCCTACCTTGGAGGAGACACCGCCGCTCGAGCCAGAAGTAAAAATACCGTATGTCACAATAAAAGAAGTACAAAAAACTATTAAAAAGGAGATAAATCCTAAGAAAGCTCCTGGCTTTGATCTTATCACAGGAAAGATTCTGCACCAGTTACCTCGAAAAGCTATTGTCAAAATCACCCAAATCATTAACGCTGCCATCAAACATCGGTATGTACCCCAGCTATGGAAGATGGCGGAGATCATCATGATACAAAAACCTGGTAAGCCAGCTGATCAAGTAACATCTTACAGGCCCATCTCACTGTTGCCTGTGCTATCCAAAGTTTTCGAAAAATTAATCAGTAAGAGACTCCTCGTCATAATTGAAGAACGGAAGCTAATTCCCAAGCATCAATTCGGATTTCGACGTCAGCACTCGACCATAGATCAAGTCCATCGAATCGTCAATATCATTGAAGAAGCGCTGGAGCAAAAGAAAGTCTGTTCGGCCATCTTTCTTGACGTAGCTCAGGCTTTTGATAAAGTGTGGCACGAAGGCCTAAAACATAAACTCAAAAAGATGCTTCCCATCCATTACGTGGATCTACTGGATTCCTACTTGTCAAAGAGGTATTACCGCATCAAACAAGATGAAGCGTATTCAGATCCAAAAAGAGTTAACGCTGGTGTCCCACAAGGCAGTGTGTTAGGCCCCCTCCTATACATACTGTACACGAGCGACCTACCGGACCTAGAATGCAACACAACAGCAACTTTTGCAGACGACACTGCGGTTCTCTCGGTTGGGGAGAACAACAATGAATCTATCAGCAAACTGAACAGATCAATTTCCAAAATCACTCGCTGGACCACTAAGTGGAGAATCAAACTGAACGAGACAAAGTCGGTGCACATTGATTTCACCAACCGTAAGATCAACTACATCCCGGCTTTTCTCAACAATGTGGTGATTCCCTACTCGAATCACGCCAAATACCTGGGCATGACGCTAGACGCCAAGCTCCGGTGGAAAGAACACGTCAAAAAGAAAAAGACAGAACTTGTCTTAAAATTCAGGAAAATGTACTGGCTCATCGGCCGGCGATCAAAAATGTCACTTCAAAATAAACTGCTTCTGTACACTCAAGTACTTAGGCCTTCGTGGGTCTACGGAGCACAACTGTGGGGCTGTACGGCTCTATCAAACAGGCAGATGATACAACGCTTTCAGAATACCGTACTACGATGCATAACCAATGCGCCGTGGTATATCCGCAACGACGCTCTACATCGCGACCTTGAGATGGAAAGCATTGACCAAGTGATAAAGCAGCGCGCTAACGCTCATCTTGAGAGACTTAAAAACCATGTCAATGAAGAAGTTGTCCAGCTTCTCGAAGTACATGAGTTGACGCGGCGCCTCAAGCGCACTAAACCACATGAGCTTGTGTAGGGAGTGAGTGTGTGCAATAAATCATAAAGACAAAGGACTAAGTTATGTATCGTTAGCCCTAAATGCCAAGTATTGTAATATAATTAGGTCAGACGAATATTGTTAATGAGATCTATATCTTGGAGCAATAATAAAATATATATTAGAAAAAAAAAAAAAAAAAAAAAATTATCTAAGATAATAAACCAAAATTGCAAACCCCAGGGTAAAAAAGGATTTTTGAAACGTTTTTTACGATTTTCCAAATCTAAAAAAAGTGGAGTTAGCTCGTTATTGCTGCAAGGTCCTTATTTGTATTCTCATTGTTACAACAAACACAAGTGGTATACTTTGATAATAAACTCTATAAAGTCTTTTTGTCTCACAGTCCAACGCCACGAAGAGTAAACATTTCAAAATAGTCAAGCAGCAATTGGTTACAAACGCTCGGAACTACTTCCCGACCATGTTCACTGACAACTACAATAACAAATTGATGAAAGACTTCCGAAAGACGTTCTTCGCTTACATGCCGTCTAAAGAAATGGAAACCATATCATTCAATCCGAAGCGTTTGAGCAAAGATGAGGAAGAAGACCTTAAGCAGAGGATAGAGAAGTGTTACAAAGGAGTGCTGCCAGTGTACAAGAAGCCATCTGACGTGCCGAAATCGAAAAAACGTCAGAAAGTTTTGAGCCTAACGAAGAAGACGATGCTGTCATTTGCCGGTGAAGATACTAAACGTTATTCCCAGTAACAGCTGTTTTATTTGCCGTGGCAGTTCTGCTTGTGCCAACTTAACCACCAAGCTGAGGTTATTTGAAATACAATACAATACAAAAAAAAAAATAAATAAATAAAAAAAATCTAGATATTGATGGTAAGCTTTTTGGATTCGCAGATGATACATCGATTCAGTAATATATTGACGACTCAGTAATATATTTTTCCTCAGGTGATTGGACTAGAACCGCTCAACTTGCTGAAAGGGGGTTCCAAGTACTCAACTCTTGGCTGATTAAAAATCAATTAACCTTAAATTTGAAAAAAAAAAACAGTGTGGCTTCCTTTCGCTTTGTCATCTATATCACGTCCTCCGTCAGATCTAACACTAAGTCTACATGAACCGAAATGTGATTTGCAAACTTGTTTAAACTGTCCACTGGTAGCAAGATCCGATAAAACCAAGTACTTGGGCATCTATTTTGATAGTGATATGAAGTGGTGGAGCATATAACTCTACACTCAACCCTCTGATCACTACCCAAAAAATTTTGATTAGAATTGTTAGTGGAAGAGAATTTGCAGCGCACACAGAACCAATTTTTAAATCCTTGCAAATCTTAAATTTTAATCAATTACTAGAAATGAATAATGTAAAACAAATATTAAAAGAACACCTGATTATTCATCCGCAACATAATATAGCTACACGATACAAAGACATTGCTGTCTTTGTATCGTGTAGCTCCCTCCCATTATTTCGCACGACAGCAGCGCAAAACTGTTATTGTTATCAAGGCATTTTGTCGTTTAATAAGCTACCTAGATCATTGAAAATGACATTGTTGGAGAAATCAATGAACTGTTGTACGGTTTTAAACAAATATTTCCTGTCCAGCGTTCTACCTGTTCTAAGTCGGCAATGTCCGTAAATGTGTGTGGGTGGCGTTTTTGTCTTGGGGATTGGCTGGTTTCGTGGTCCGTTGGCTCGGGCGGTGATGGGGGGATTTTTCATTAAATGAGGAGTTTCCTCGTTGTTGCTTGGGTTGGCGGATTGCGGGACTGGTTGGTGCTTGGGGCGGGGGTGTTGTTCATGCATATTTGCATTAAATTTTAATGTAATATTTTGTTTTTAATTTTTCAATAGAATAAGGTACCAACTAAGCCTAACCAACTCATCTCCCTAGCGCGGGCTTGTTGCCCATATTGGGAGATTATATTTCATTACATTTCATTATATTTCATTAGATTATATTTGTAGAAGAAATAAATTAATTTTCATTTCATTTCATTATCTTTTGGGTTAATGATTATAATGATTTGATCCGCACTATTAACCAAAATGTTTTTCGTATAAAGTGCTGGTTTGATTTGAACAAATTATGCCCAAATGTAGAAAAAATATCTGTCCTCCGTTTCTCAATTGGAAACAAGGATTTTCCATCAGACTTTGGAGTTAAGTTCCACTTAACTTCTTCTTGTCTGAGGAATGATGCCGATTGTAATTGTATTTTGCTTCCATATAGTGACGATTGTAAATATTTGGGGGTCAAAATTGATAACCACTTGAGCTATAAGCAGCATATTGATGTACTTATAATAAGATTGCGTAAGCTGTTTTATGTATTTAAAGAGAAACGTAAGTTCCTTTCAAAAAGCCAACTCAAAACTATTTATTATGGTTTGGCTTTTTCTATAATCAAATACGGAATAGTAGGTACTTTGGGGTTCCGCGTCTAAGTCAGCTGTTAAGAAAGTGCAAAATAAATTATTACGAATTATATTAAATAAAAACTCTAGATATTCTTCCTCACTTTTGTTTAAATCTTTTGAAGTTAAAAATATTAATCAAATTTATCATTTTCAATCTTGCATACATCTTTTTGGCACTAAAATTGATCCACGACGTCTTTTATCTTCGTCTGTTACTCGTAACTACAATAATTCCCGTGTCATTCTTCCTAATATAAATACTGAGTTCTACAGGAGAAATGCTTATGTAACTGCCCTCAGAACTCTATACCAAAAAGAAATAAATATTTTTTCGTTTTCCAGCCTGTCAAATTTTAAAAAAACTATTAAATAGCTGTTTATAATTCTGCTTTTTTAAGTCTTCGTAATGTTTTCTTGTTTATAAATTAATTATTTAATTTTCGTATTGTTTTGTTCTTTACATTGTTACTATGATAAATTTTTGTTGTTGTTAATTAACGTTTATGTCTTCGGTTATTGCATCACCTGTGTGCTGCCGTTATAATAATGTTACATGAACTCCTCCGAAGAGCACAAGTTCTCTTGAACTTATTCTTCGGTGGGCAATAAGTTGTTAAAATAATACCGATTGAATTTACGCGTAGTGAATTCGGTGCAGTGTTTTTGGTATTTACCACTTTTTGATTTCTATACCTATTTTGCCAATAAAGAAATACAATACAATAAGAAGAACGTCAACTCTCTGAATAGATCTGCATGATCTATTTGATTAGCATACACTACTTCAAACGGGTCTTGAAAATCACACACCCTTCAACTTGTCGCTTGAAGTCCAGCTTACCTGTGGGTTGAATAGCTAGAAATTAGCCTTCACCTAGATGGGATTATAGCATCAAAATGAGCACGTAAGGCTTTTCAATGGAGGATAATTGTAGATTAGTGTGCTGGTCAGCATACGTACACCTAGAAGCTGTGACTGCTTCAGCTTCCGAAAGTTTTACTTAGTATACAGACGTAAACGGATGCGGTGCAAATATAGTAGGAAAAGACACACACCTCCCGACGACTTCTGCTTCGCCAACCGCAAACTGTGTTTTTATTTTTTAATTTTACTTTAGTTATTAGCAGAATCAACAACGGAACTGACCAATCGACCCGAATTTCTTTTACAATTTATTCAGATATTCCGAGAATAGGTACACACAAAAGATATATTCACATCAACCGAGCTGGCGGCTCATCAGAGGCAGGAACCAAAACCAAATCCTCACTCTAGAGTGCGCCACATTGTGACACCAGAACGGCGCTAACAAACATTTTGTAGAGATTGAAGTGAATAAACTAGCGGATCCAGGGGAGCTCCGTCAGCCACTTGGGTAACCCTTTTCCCCTCTTTGCTCCAATGACATATCTTCGTGCTTTGATGGACTGAAATACCTACAATATGCAGATGATGTGCAATTGCCAGCAGCTTTTCATAAACTCTAGACATTCCACTCTTAGTCGGAAATTTGCATTAGTAGGTACATAATTGCTCGTCATATGAAGCTTAGTGAAGATATATCCAACGAAATTCTTGGATATGGCATAAAAATTATGCCATAGCAATTATTGTGTAATTGAAGGTAAATTGTCTCAAATTTGATTCAATACAACGGCAAACTTCAATGTTTTTGAACATGGCACTTTTTTACGACGTCAACAAAGGGGTAATCTTAAAAAGACGCTTTGGAGGGCCGCACTCCGCAATAGTGTGAGGAGTCACTCACTAAAACCCACTAACCTTTATCCTCTTGACCTAATCCACCCCGGAATCAGCATTACTTCGGAGTGGGTTGCGGTATTCAGCTTTTTTATCTTTAGGATTCGGACTGTGTAGGGACACAATCCTCTCCAAGTTCGCTGGTCAGAAATCATCTTGCTGATCGCGTTAGCAAGTGTGATTTCGCTCTCCTCTTCTTCCAGGGTCTTCCTTTCTCCCGTGCATCTGTTGCAGTGGGAAAACGTGTGCTCGACATCGTTTTTTGGTGCATTGCAGCACCAGCAATTCGCGGTGTCTGCCTGCTTTCATTGGTGAAGATAAGACTGGAAGTGTTGTAGTGGATAGGACAGGAACATTGTAGTGTAAAGGTCCACTTCCCCGTGCCTCCTGTTGAGCCATGAGCGCATCTTTGGTTTTTTTTTTTTTTTTTTTTTCGTAGGCCGGTGAGGAAATCTTTAAGATCCATAGATGGCATTTGGATCTCGTAAGATACCTGGAGAGGACCGCACCTCCAGGTTATGTGGGACTCAAACCTCACTAAAACCTCACCTACCTTTCCCGTGTTGGAGATCAGCCTGGGACTGTTTAACACATTACTTCGGGCTGAGTCCTCAGGAGTCCTCTTCACTCTCCTTCCCTTTGTCGGTCTGCGCCTTCCGTTCGTTGCCGCTCCCGTTCAAGGAGCATCTTTGCCCTCAGCGCCTTCTCCGCATAATCTGATGTGAGGGTCCAGTGTTGCTCACTCAGCAACATCTTGGCAAGTAATAGTTCTGGTGACATATTGGAAGACGTGATGTCCAGTGCTTCTTTGAGCCTGCTCCTTTCCTCTGCCCATTTCGCACATCCAAACAACGTGTGGAGTGCATCATCCTCCACATCCTGACAGCTGCGGCACGATGGGGTATCAACATTTCCCATTCTGTACAAGTAGGCGTAGAAAAGTCCATGTCCTGAGAAGAACTGAGTCAGGAAATAGTTCTCTTCTCGACGTCCCCTTTGCATCCACACCTGGATGTCGGGGACCAACCGAGCAGCAACTCACCCGTCCACATTTCTTGCCATCTTGTCATTGTGCGTTCTCTTTCCTCCCTGGGGACGCAGGGTCTCTGTCCTTCGTCTTTCCGCTCGCACACCCGCTTCCTTTCTGCAGCCAGCAGCTGTATGGCTATCACACCAGCAAGGACGAGCATTGCTGGTTCTGATACTTACAGTCCCGTAAGCGCATGCAATCCGCAGTGCTACCCTACTCTGTACAGCTGTCATGCGCTTCCTGTAGTATGCAACTCAGGACAGCAAATCTTGGAGACCTGAGTGGGCCACACTAACGAATAGCCATAGGCAAGGGATCCCACAATCCAAAGTCAACAAATCTCAATCAGGCACCATTTTTTGTGTTTCAGGTCGAAAAAGGTTTTTTAATAAAATTTTTATTAAGAAGAAAAAAATTTCGACCTAAAACTAAAATTTGACAACAAAATGGTGCCTGATTGAGATTTTTCAACTTGGATTAGTGTTCAAAAAGTCCGAACCAAATTGATTGTGTACACTTCGAATCATAATAAAACAACTTTTTTTGTTGAAATGATTAATTAAATATTATTTCATTTTGAAAATTAATTTCTCAAAAATTATGCTAGATAGAATTTTGTTGACTTCAGATTCGAATTCAGCACAGATGAAAATATAGAAATAAGGAACCATTTCTCAGGAGAGTTCTTTCAGAACTGTGTTATTTGACGTTGTCTATACAATGCTTATACACAACACCAGGTTTGAACAAACGTCTGAAACACCAAATTTGTTTCTCCAATGTTTATTTCCATTCACAAATACAATTGTAAATAACATGATTCGGTTTATTTCCATTGTTTTTTTGAAATTGGGATCAATTTCTAAGGCGACAGCTGACATTTTCAACAGTACTAACGTTAACTTTCCTATTCTATTTGGTGAATTCAGGACACGGGGATCCTAAAGCATTCTATTAGGTACCAGACTGAATAACAGACGTTAATGGTCCCATTAGGAATAAAACTAACAAGACATGAAATGATTCTGAAAATGTTTGATGAGAAACTTTAAAATTTAACAGTGACAACGAAAAATATGTAATTGGCCGAGTCATACTGTTTAGTACACTGACGCTTCACTTAATCTTCGTGGCTTGGTTATTTTCCTGGCAAATACTTTCAGTTTCTCAAAAAAATATCTACGGCATAAATCCTAAGAAATAGAACAAAAGTAACTAAACTAATGAAACTGCTTGGGACGGACGGACAACTCTATTTTTCAACCCCATTCACTTGTTGTCGTCTGCAGAAACGAACCTACTGTTTGATGTCTTAGTCTGGTTCGAAAATAACTGTAAAACTGTTGAATAACATGACAAAAAGTATTGAGATACAAAACTGACATCACAGAATCGGACTACCTACGTACTGGAATGGAATGAAATAACTACCAAAATTATCACTTGAAAATGGAGTGTTCCTGTCCAAATTAGTACCTTGAGTTGATTGTTATCGTATAATCAGATGATTCCGGTTAGAGTGGGTGGGAGTTGCCAGTCACAAGGTTCCACCATCTACCAACTGCACAAGGTTCCGCCTATTTTGTATGACTTCGAGCAACTCGCAATAGAAATCTCTTGCCTCCTACGCTTATCCTGTTACTCAAATAGATTTATTATACGATGAAGAAAAAATTTCTATTTAGGGGCCATTTGTTATTAATCATAAAGAAAATCCTACTCAAGCGACTAATTTGTGTTTGACGAGTATGGTAACATATGGAGTTTTGTAGATTTACTGTTCAAAATATCGCCAAAAAACAAGGTCGTGGAACTCAAATGTCAAAAATTTGGGATTTTGCCTATTTTTTTTAAAACAAAATCAGTTGCAGTGAAACTCATATTCTTTGCAGAGTTGAATTCGAACTGCATGGTGAAATCTAAAATTTAATCCCAGATGCAATTGTATTATCTACTCTGAACAAAAACGTGAGGATCCCAAAATCATTGACAACCTAGTTTACTAATCAGACTAAACTGTTTCCGGGATAAAATAAGAATGTACCATAATATGGTACATATTATATATTATGGTACAAGTAAAAATAAATCTTATACTCTTCAAAGACCTCTACAACCGGTATTATACATATCCAACTATGCAACGAATCTTGAAGTGAAAAATAACTGAAAACTTCGTCTGATTGAAATTCGTGTTATTCCATAATTATTCAAAACTCATAAACACTAACGACAAAATAAACATTATAAAAAAATATAATTCGAGACTTTTTTCCTCAACGATACTTTCATTTAGTGAGATACGCAGAAAAACTACGATATTATTGTTCAACATCGGCTTACCTAAATATATCTAATATACCTTAATTCAATCTTTTTATGGTGTGTAAATATAAAAGGCTAATTTTGTTTAAAATCCCGTTATGAATCTTGACGAAAAGAAAACAATCCTTAAAGTAATTCTAAGGTCTCGAGCTCGTCGATTTTTACGTTCAACTAAGGACGTGCAAAGGGTGCGTGGCTATTTCTTTTACATCTCCTTCTATACTTAATACAACTGGATTATTCTCTTATAATTATTACAATATTTGTTAATTATGATTTCGTAATTTATTTTTTATGCTAGTGGTAGTAAAGACGTGTTGTTTTTTTGTTTTTTTTTTTAAACATTCAAACTTAGGACACCCCACATAATTACACATGAGAATGTGAAACAATAAATTATTGGCTTCATTTTTTAGCAATCATTTTAAGCGTATGTCGTAAAAAATAAAATGAAAAAACCAAACCCTTACCGAGATGGCAATTTAAATTATGATAAAATTCTATTTATAGTAGAATTTCAATAGCCAAGAAAAAACTCACTTATTACAATCACACAGTATTAATACTATCTGTACAAATTACTTATATCTACAGTTTTAAAAATATTCAGTAAAAATCAAAGAGTATTATTAATGAATATAATATATCAATGGTGAAAACAGCTTTGAGACGACCTTTACGTAATATTGGTTAGCGAACAAAAGACCAAAGTGATCGAGGAAATGGTGTAGGAAGAAGACATGGAATTTTCATGTAGTCCAAGTGGTACCTCATTGTAAAAAAACAGGTACAACACGTTAATGCCACCGATAACTTATTATCACAAGACAAATGAATATACTAGGTAATAAGATAATATTATATTTTTTGTAAGGAATCACAAATAATCGCTCATTACGAAGGTAATAATTAGTGATGTATTTACGGATTTAAGTAGGCGTTTATGATATGATGAATGGGTTGTGCATTGAGGGGTCATGTTATAAGACGTGTAAATGTGATGAATATGATGGGCGTATTTGATTGTACGTGAGGGGGTTAAGAGAGCGAATGATTTCGAATGGTGGGAAGGGAACGGTGGGGCGATATTTGACTTTAGACTTAATACTGCGATTACACCGACACAGTTGTTCGCTGAGTGGATACCAAATGGGGATCTGCGAATATCAATTTGAGCGGTAGGTACCAGGAATCAGGGTTGGCAGTAGGGATGGGACATCGGACCCTCACAATCGATTATGCCATCAATTGTAACATCGGAAGCCCACAATCGATGTCACCGATTAATCGCGCCTCCACAATCGATCATCGACGATTTTAGTCGATTTTTTTATTCAGTCTCAACCCAATTTTTTTTAAATGGAAAATTGGTCGAAATCGTTTGAAACCACAGACTACCCAAATGTGCAACAAACATTGAAGGATTCATGGTAAAAAGAAATACTACAGAACATGAAAAATAACGTATGTATTTAATTAAAGAACCTAATAATTAGGTTGGGGAAAACCATGCGTCTGTCCCCGATGTTCAAAAAAAATAATGTTCGGGCGCACTCTGCAAAAAAAGGAGTTTGGACAGATAGTCCAGTCGGCAGGTAGGTACTTGAACCACGGAAAAACTGCGTAGTCGTCGAAACTTTGGGGTGTTGTTTGTACATGATTAGTGATGGTAAACCTGAGTTTTCGACCTCGAGGAGCTTGTGGAATTTTTTTGGCGGTCGAAAAACCTCGAAATTTTCGGACTTGTTTCAGTTTTTGCCTATTACATCGAAAACGGTCAATCCTACCTTAAAAGGTACTATATATACTTAATTAAAGGGGACAAGATTCCCCGTAACCCCCCCCCCCCCCCCCAAATCGAAATCGGCTTCTAGGGAAGTTGCTACAGTCGATCAAAAATTGGCAATTTTTTCAGATTTTGGTGAAAACTGCCTTGACCCCATTTTCAAAGTGATGTAGCTTTACAACATCATTCCCAATCGCCTCCCCCCCCCCCCTCCTAAAAGTTGTTAAGCATCAATTGCAGAGTTCAAAAAGCTCAACAAATTTGAAATTGGCCCATTTTTCAAATTTTTCTCCAAAATTGTTTTTTCTCAAAAATGCCCCCCAGTTGCTTCTACTCTCTTTCCGGGGGTTTAACCACCATAATCGCCTATGATACCATTCCGTGTCCATATTAAACAAATACCTAGAGACGTGGTAAATAAATATGAATAGAGGGTTTACCTATTATGTAATGTGTACCTAGGTAGGTATGCATGTGATGCTTGATCTTTTTCAACTTTGGATCCTGGTTGTAGAGAAAACATCGATGCATCGTGGCCTAACAATCGATCATCGGAAAAAATCGGAGCTTCACAATCGATTGTGAAAAATCGATTTTTATAAAAAATCGATAATCGATTCCCATCCCTAGTTGGCAGGAGTCCTAAACGGGTGAGACGTGAGAACAGGGTGAGAAGTGAGAGTTTGACCTCAGGAAATCATGAGTATGAGTCCATCATTTTCCAATAGAAATAACTGATGACGGAGGCGTTTTACACATCTTTCTTAAACTGTAGGGAGATGCGGACTGCACATATCCAAGAAACCCACTTGAGGAGACCCCGTGAGACACAGTCTAGATCTACAGGCTTGTAAGACCATAGCAAACGCCAGATAACCTGACATTTTTATAACACTGCACCTCACTTTACCACCCACCAAGGAATTGGTCTAAAGACTGAACATCAAATATTACATCAACTGAATTTCAACGTGTACTACTGAAGGGAACTTGCTATAAGGATACTCTAATCATACATTGGATTACTCTCCTGGTGGATGTGTGGAGGGTGAATGTGTAAGGGGTTTTTGGTATTTTTCCATACATGACATAGCGACCCTAGGTACAGAAAGTATCTAAAGGTTAATCGAAGTTGGAGTATTAATGAATCTCTTGGCAACATTCGAAAACAAATTGATAACCCTAGTTTACAGTTTGTTGGGGGCGAGGAAGTCTTCCGCAATTCGCACAGCTTGGTAGGCCGTGCCAGGAGCCGATGTCACTCCGTAGCCTCCGTGGCCGTAGTTGTGAACAACCTGCAAATATTCAAAAGTTAGAAATGTAAAAATGGGACGAGGAACTAATGACTTATTTGACAGTCCTCGACACTCCTTGGGAACATAATATATATATATAATATACATAATATATATTATATATAAGGTATATATTATATACCTTGAGCAAACTGAAATAACCAATATACTTTGGTGTTTGCTTTAGTACTGTTGATTGTCAGTAACGTTCATTGCTTCTGTAAATTGTTGTACAAAGGTGTCCAAGAGAGCACTGATTACAGTCAGCATGGTTTTCCAGAAGGGGTCACCTGACTACCAGACTACCTGACCGCCTATTGGCCTCTGATCATTGTATGTATTACCAGAATCCTTTAAATAGGTCGAAAAGATAATATTAGTTTGCATAAGGTATTAAACGCAAAACTTAATAGAAATATGTATCTACAATGCTTATTCACTTGGAGGACAGTTCAGGAATGTGGACAGTTTTTGAAAAACTGTTACCGTGACCTGGTATAAGCAGGCAAGTTAGTGGTTTGTTTCCAAAAGTGACGAGGAGGGCATATGCCGTTGATGCGAAGACGATATGTGAGGAGAAATCTAAAATGTGGTATATCCAGGGTTCTCAAAGCTGCATGAATTTACATTCTGTCTGACAGCCAGACTGCGTTTCTGCCTTTTCGATTAGGTACCTCAAAGCTGACCTGGAGTTGCCTGCATTCTCTCAAAGCCGCTGCTCAGGGCAACAAGCTGACTTTGCTCTGAGTACCTGGGCATGAGGGAATTGAGGGCAATGATGAAGCCGACCCCATTCCCATCGATCCTCATTCAAGGGATCGGAGTCCAACCCAATCGGTCCTGAACCCCAGCTAGGGATCACTAAGAGTTATATAACTCAGCAAACCATGAAATGGGAGGACAACAAGCGTGTAATCTATTGGCAGAACATTCTGAAGCAGAGGCAAGCCAAGAGGTAAATAACCATTTCCAAGAAACGTGCTAAAGCACTTCTGTCCCTGAGTCGTGAAGACCTTCATAAAATGGGTAAGGTCAGGGCAGTTGAATGCCGCCTCTGCCGCGAGGAGGGGGAAACAGCGGAGCATATACTTTGCGAGTGTCCTGCTGTTGCATCACTAAGATTCCGACATTTCGGAAAGGGAATCACCCGCCGATATTGGTGAGGAGATGCCTGAAAACCTCCTTCACTTTGTGAAAAAAGAGGCCATTAGTAAGGTTCTAAACTGAGTTGGGGATCAAGTCATGATAGATCTCTTGGCCTCAGTGACAAGGGGTTCCTCCTGTCCCTCTTCAAGAACAAAATATCTGGGGTTTCAGGTGATTGGAGAGAACAACCACCCTGTACAGAGGAAGGAGGTTCATTTTCATGTACACAAGGCGAGTGCGTTCATTGTCCCCTAGTCCTCATAAGCTGTTGGCATAATCTCTTTGAAGAGATTGGCATCCAGCCTTGCTTGCTCTAGACACTTGCTAGGCGTCGACGGGAACAATTCAATCAGAAAGAACAACTCGGGGGAGTAAAATCAAAGGTGCAGCTGCTCATGCTCATAAGTACTTGGAACATTACGGAAGGAAATTCTGTCGCCATAATTTTTACTTTTATTCCGTCGATGACTTCCGCCTGGACTCGAACTCCACCCGTGCGATAAGGACGGACGCCAACCCACTGCCTTCTGATCTGTGAAGCCTGGAGTCGAGGCACCAGAGCTTTGGCTCGTTCCCAAATGGCAGCACCGTCGTGGGGACATGGCTTAGTCCTGTAGGACTCGAAGTGTCTTGAGCCACCGACAGTCAACAGGTATCCAGGTATTAAATAAGTGTCAGCTTCTCCGTACAAGAATTTTTCGCACCATGGTGCTTCGACCTAAACAGATGACAAAAATCAATGTACAATTCTGTACTTGGTGTGGTGCCTTTGCTTTAAAAATGTCCGACCTAATTTGATCGTTCTGTACCACTCTACCCGTTCAAGAAACTTATATAATTACTATCTCGATACAAGGGTTGTTGGAGAGGCCATAAAGAATATCGAGGGTAAAGTGGCAACATGACCTAACTCATTTTCCCTGATTTTACAGGAGACCCAAAAAACTGATTTCTCGTTTTTGCGCCACTTCGCCCTCGATACACAAGAGTTAGTTTTGGCAATCGATTGGAGTTAGTTCCCAGCGTGGCTTCAGGTTTTAGTCAGTGGATAGTTTGCACTGCTGCACTTATCAACCCTGCATTTCAACCCTAAGGTAATCTCCCTGACTGCCAAATGCAGTTGATCTATCGATCTTACCTTGTAAATCTGCCCGCTTATCGGCACCATCGAAGAGTCATTACACAACTGCTTGGCGCCGTATCCTGAGCAGTTGAAAACCAAATTGAAATCGCCGAAATTTTTCACTTCGCCGAAACTGTTTATCGTCGAACGAATGATTTTACCGCCTCGTGCCTCAAACCTGCAACAACATAATAATTATAATAATTATTCGTTCACAATCAAATCCTCGTCAATTTGTGGAAATATAGTGTAGACCCTCCCGATACCCGAAAATCGCCAATATAGTAGATAGCTGTCTAGGCGTAGCCCAGCCTCATTGCCCAACGGCCACAAACTTTTGGGCACGATATCTTGGCTAAGTTCGAACATGAACGTGCGAAAACTGTTTTATCAAAACAATGGAAAAAGCAAAATCGCTAAACAATAAAATCCAGTCATGCAGCATGGCTATAAGAACGAATTTTCGAAGAAATAACTGGTTTTATGTAAAATGTCTCCTTTTTTCTGGTTATATAAAAAACTTTGTCTCCTTTTTTTGCCGAGTAACACCTCAGTTCATAGATTTTTCAACGCTCAACACTCTGGTTTAGTCAGAATTGCGATATCTCATTCCATGGTCAGATTAGAACAGTTGAACCGTGAAGAGCATCTGAAGTAACAACCACGTTTCTTTATCTTCAAAGTGCTCCAGTTTGAGATCGGAATAAGATATCGCAATTCTGATTTCACCATCGTGTTCAGCGTTAAAAAAAACCCTTTAAAATGAGGTGTCACTTGCCGGGCTGTTGCATTTTGAGAATATATGGGTAATTACTCGCCCCCCTAAAACTCCCCCCCCCCCCCCTCAGCTGATACCCCCAGGACAGATTTTTTGTGCAAACTTGAACTTTTTATCTCAATTCTATCGAGAGTATTATACTAGATTATATTTATATATTATGATTTGTGGTGTATTTTGGCAGTGAATTCAGTATGGTCTGGAACGGATTATGTTATAAACATTATAGGAAATTCGAGTTTTACGAATTTTGGACCGAGAACAATAGCTTCCTTTTCTTCGAATATTCGCTAAAAACATTGATTTGGCCATGTACACGATCGAAATTCAGTTATTGTCAGTGATCCCCTAAACGGTCTATAAGCAATAGAAATAACTTTGTCTGTATAATTCAATTCATATGGCCACATAACCTTATGACATACCCCCCCCCCTCCCATCAAAGACTGGATCCGCTCCACAGAAAGACAGTTCCCCCTTTAAAACGCTCTTCCCATCGTAAAACTTCATATTAGTATAACCAAAGAGTGCACCAGCCGTTTACACCGCTCTTCAAAAATTGAAATTCATTTTAATCCTGCAGCCCCAGAGTTACTTACTTTCATTTTTCGTTTCACATCATGCGGCTTAATCCGTATAATTTTGCCAACCAAGCATTTTGATCGCAGACTAATAATATTTTTAATTATAAACCATTATTATTAACCATATTATTTTCACATACACTACAATAACGCTCAGGGGATCCTTGGATAATTTGAACCAGCTAATTCGTACATCCGAATCTGTTGTCATTTTTGTCCGGATCACACATATAATTCGAATGAGGGAAATCACCGTTTGGAAGCCCATGGAAGGTAGAATCGGTTTTCAATTAGCAGCGTTGTGTAAAACGAACCCCACTTCCAACCTCCAGGAAATTGCTTCAGCTCCTCTTCAGTTGCTGCCCTGTACTCCGGTACGAGCCCTTCGAGTAGGAAATTCTGAAAAACGTTCAACATGACAACCTTTGAATTCCTTTAACATTTTCTACAGGTAATTATTGAGTAATATAATAGCTTTCAGTCGACTCATTGTAAAATAGAGGGGTTAGAAATCGTACCCGCGTGCTAGAAGGGGACTCATTGGTGAGGTGGTAACCTGATATGAGCTTTACTCCAGCGTCTTCTTTCAGTAATTTCTCATAGTATCGGTAAGAGAATGCTATGAGTTCTCTGAAACAAAACCAGAACATTCAAGTCCATTATTAGTCTTAAGTTTCAACTACTAGTTCAGGAAATAGGACATAAATAGGTCGTAAGGGCCTACAAACAATAATGGAATTACTGGGTAATGTATGGGAAATGCAGGAATGGACTGCTAGTATACAAAAATCTCCAACTTGAAAATGTGGCCATTTTCTGCAAAATAACCCCAAATCCTTAATTTTTCAGTGATAATTAACCAGCTTGGATCAATTTTTTTATTAATTCTCTTCTGGACTTGAATGGAGGAGTTATCTCTTCTGGATCTCGAATTATTATTCTTACATGTTTGCTTGTTTTCTGTTCAGTAAAGGACACATACAGCTTCAGAAGTTGAAGCCTGAGAACATGCATTACAGTTTCAAAATTCTCAACGATTTCATGACTAAGATTCTTACTTTGTAATTTCAGGAGAAATCACGAAAAATGAAGTCGAAGGCCTGAAAATACCCGCTGCTCCATCGCTGGTCGTTTCCTTGTCGAACTTGTCCGCAACAAGCGTCACCTGGGCCCCCCTCTCCTGCGTCAGAAGCGCCGTTGTGAACCCAACGACGCCGCCGCCAATCACGCAAGCGCTCCAGTTCCTCATGATCGAATATGAAGTATTCGTTTATCTGAAACTATAACGTGTTGTGCTGTAGAACACAGTAATTTATATAATATGTTATAGACCCTATACCAACAATCTATCTCATTCCGTTATCAAACTAGAGCACTTTGAAGATGAAGAAACGTGATTTTTACTTGACATGTTCATCACGGTTCATCTGCTCTAACCTGTTAACGAAATGAGATATAGCAATTCTGACTTCACTATTGTGTTCAACGTTGAAAAATCTATAAACTGATCTGTTTCACGGTAGAAAATCGAGACATTTATTATAACACCAGTAAAACTGAGACATTTTAGATAAAAATGGTTGTTTTTTTTTTCGAAAATTCGCTCTTACAGCCATGATGCATGAGTTTGGATTTAGGTATTTTTAAATTACAATTTTCTGGTCTGGTTCTGGCCTTGAGTTAGGTGGAAGTGAATTGTAAATGCGGATACCAGTCGAGAGGCTATTCATATTACTCCCATTAAAATCCTTTAAAATCACTTCCCTGTTTCCTCAGTTCGATCAGACCTTGGGATAGCCGATTTTCCAAAGAAATAGACGAATTTTTTTTTTTTTAATCGTTGTTATTGTTACAACTGTATATTATTGTTACAACTGCATATAACTTCACTCTGTTCGTTACTTTTAACGTATTGTGGTTCACAGATCACCGCCTACTACCACTCATCACATCACTTCAGTGAGATGTAATTAGGTCCAGGGGTTTGGTCTTTTTCAGCCTTCGTACACCGCCGCTGTTGTCCAGGAGGTTCAGTACTTCAACATTCCTGTGCTTGTGGATACGGTTTCCATGGTCAATTGCTCGATTTTTAACAACTTTGTTCACCACCTTGACTTTAAGGTCGCGATGGAGATCATCCGTTCGAACATACCAGGGGGCAATAACTATGCTCCTGAGAATTTTGTTTTGCGTTGTTTGAATTATTTTGAAATTGCTCCTCTTAGTGCAGCCCCATAACTGGCAGCCGTAGACCCAAATTAGTTTGATCACTTGTTCGTACTGTAACATTTTGTTATGTATAGGCAGTTGGGATTTTCTCCCAATGAGCCAGTTCATCTTCTTGACTTATGGGTTGATTTCTTCCATCTTCTTCTTTACGTGCTCCTTCCAGCGGAGCTTGGCGTCCAGGGTCATTCCAAGGTATGAGCAGTATCAGCATATGGGACGGTTTGGGAATTTATTTCTATAGGTATTGGGCTCATTGTCCTGTACCTATGTAAAGTTAATGGGTGTTGACTTTGCTTTGTTGAGTTTTATTCTCCATCTTTTGGTCCATTGATGGATACTGTTCACGGATTCCTGTAGTTTACTCGAGGCTTCCTCAACTGTGGGACCAACTGCTAGGATTGCTGTGCCATCTGCGAACGTCGCTGTCACAGCATCTGTTGGTTTTGGGAGATCCCTCGTGTATAGTAGATAGAGTACTGGCCCAAGGACGTTACCCTGAGGTACTCCTGCTTTTATGTCCCGCAATTGGGAGTATTCTTCTTCGTGTGTACCCTGAAATGCCTTTTCGTTAGACACTAAAATCCTATAATACTGAACAGGGAGATGTCTGTGTAGTTTTGATTGAAGTCCCTTATGCCAGACTTTGTCAAACGCCTGAGAGACGTCAAGGAACACTGCTGAGCTATAGAAGAAATACTACGGTTATTAGCCCTTCCGCCACCAATTCCAATTTTGCAGAACATCTTATTAATGACAAAACCACGCTCAAACGGTTTATTAATTAATGACCGTTTGAGCGTGATTTTGTTATCTCCATTTCGTCATACCTACATTTCAACGAGTGGCCGAATAATTAATTTTTAAAATATTTCTCAACACTAGAGACTCGATATCAGTTCAATACTAATTTACACCTGGTACAGACCAATATTTAGAGACAATACGAAATTGTTTCATCCATCACAGAGACCTCGAGTATCTGAAGTCGAGGCCGTTTAGGAAAGAAAGGATCCTTGTTTCTGAGGCAAAAGTATTCGTGTCAGTTGTCACCAATAAGGGATCTAGTTTGAACCAAATACGATCGTGAATTGGTAGATCACAACCTTCAGAGCGGTACGGTCAATAGAACACAGTACAGCATTTTCCAGTCGAATCCATGAACGTTCATTTCCACTTGATACAAAATCGTACTTCTTTTCACGTAGTACTCACACAAGTTATGTAGGTTTTTAGGTGTTCTAAATTAATGTTGAATTAATACGACACATTTTCTAATAACACATTGTGGACGTAGGAAGATGTGAGGTAGG
This sequence comes from Stenodema calcarata, assembly GCA_963920205.1. Taxonomy (NCBI): domain Eukaryota; kingdom Metazoa; phylum Arthropoda; class Insecta; order Hemiptera; family Miridae; genus Stenodema; species Stenodema calcarata. The sequence goes on from OY986060.1 coordinate 24,042,942, forward strand.
TACTCCAATGTATTTCCACTTTAAACTGTTGTCAACAAGACATGTCAGTTCTCGTTAGCGAGAAATATTATGGTTGGAACGATCATTGAAGGAACTAGTGTTCAATAGGTTGGAACGATTCATCTATCAAGGATGTTATAATATTTATTATTAACCCTACAAGGACAGGCGTGAGTTTTTTAGTTTTTGGTTTTCGGGTTTCATGATAGGTGACTCAAAAACTACTGGTAATCATTTTCGGTAAAGCAACTTCTCGTAAAAGATAATAAAAGTACTTGAACGTATGCTTCAGTAAAAAATTATCACATCGTCACTACCTACTATTATGTCCACAAGATAATATCTATCCACAAGATAATATTATGCCAAATGTAATTTGGTGTTCCCCATATACAGGATCATTAGATTTTGGCAGTAAGTTACTGTAAGATCCTGTGTATGGGGAACACCAAATCAAATTTTGTAGGCTGTGTACACTGCTACTAGTAACTGTGTACACTATTACTAGACACTCAGCCTACAGTAGGAACCTACACGAATAAGTACATATTCATGAAGGTTCCTACTGTAAGCTGAGTGTCTAGTAGTAGTGTTTATTTTCTGACTTTTATCCGTTCCTTTGGCTTTGAATAAGAATACTGTTAGTAGGTTTAAGTGTTGGTATGTAACTTCGTTTTTTATATTTCACCGCATATAAATTCCAATACATTCAGTTGTATTATGTTGGTTTACTACATGAATAAAATAAGTAAGTATTATTCATGAAAGTAATAAGTATTTTTAAGGCTTAAAGTGTTACCAGAAGTGAAATGATGTGATGATGCTGTGAAGTGAATAAGACTGATTCGATACATTCAGTTGTATTATTTACGTTAACTTAACGAATAAAATATGTATTTTTTCAATATTGTTATGAATACAAATTTTTAAACAGAAGTGAAATGATGTTCTTAAATCTGACTTTTCCCATTATCACAATAGAAGGGCTATTTGCGAGGTCTTCTACTAGGGAGTAAAAGTTACTCACCTCTACCTCTCTAGGGTTAATTGGACTAGAATGAACCTAGAATGGACTAGAACTCACGAATAGTACGAAGTGGTGACCAACAATTTTCTGACTGGAGTTGATAATCACTTACAGTTCGGAACCGAGAGTCAGCCCGCCGGCGAGAGCGATTGTATAACTCGAGTGATCATCGTATCAATTTATTCTGAGGAAAATTAAACGACAACGCCCAACCAAAATGGCCGTCTGTAACGTTGGTTAACTACCTTTTTCCCCTCAACAGGAAAATTTCATTGACATTTAATGATTATTTGAAACCGCCGTGAATGTAAAATGTTTTGCCGTGGCGTTGAAGCATTAAACGAGATGAACGAAGGAGTAAAAAAGGGCGTGCCGTGACCCGGATTCGAACCGGGGTTGTTGCGGCCACAACGCAAAGTACTAACCACTATACGATCACGGCCACCTTCGCCCTTAAAAGTGGGAATGAAGAGTTTAAATATAAAGGCCAAGCCAATAACCTGAGCTGCTCTGGTTATTGGCTTGGCCCTTATATTTAAACTCCATGGTTCGGTTGCGCGACAAGTTGACTGGAACACTCGAGACAAGAAGTTGGAGTTCCAAGTCTTGATTGAGTGCGAGTTCTTTAATAATTAAAGAACTTCTAGTCTTGAGTTTTCCAGTCCACTTTTGGGCCCTTGTCATACATACAGGGTACCGGAAAAAACAATTCGATTCGTGAAATTGAAATATATTGAAAGTAGGGGTAGGTAGGTTCTGTAGAATGTTTTCGGAATACGATATCTTGTAATTTTCAATTCCTACTTCGAGCCCCTACGATCAAGCCCGAAGCTCACCGTGATTTTTGTACCAAGTTCATCAAATTACAAATCCATCAAATTTCAAATTTCATCAAATTCATAGTCCAGTAGACTGAGCTAAAAAGTGGGGTCTGCTGGAAAAAATTCCGAAGAACTTTCCTATGGAACTTTTACAGGTTGTTTGGGGTGCTGAGGGACCACTCTGACAAGTTATGCAATTCGAAGGCCGAAAACCTCGAAATATTTGGCATTCTTTCGGGTTTTCACTCATAGTACCTATCTTGTAAACTGAGCGGTCTTTTACCAACTTGAACGCTTTTGTTTATTTGTTAAAAATACAGGCAAACCCGATTACAATTTGTTTAATAATAAAATATAAAGTATACAGGGTGGTCCTTAACTAGTGGATATGAATTTTAATTCTTTATTGTGAGGGATTTTGAAAAAACGGAAAAACCCGTGTTTCCTATTTTGGTTTATTATCTTCGATAATGAACCATTGGAATCGCCCAAAGAAAAAAATTTTTTAACCCCCCCTCAAAATTCGTTGGTTTACGTTTCAAGATACGTAGATTCAGAAAATCGAATAAAAAAAAAATCCGTCCGTCCGCCGTACGCCGTCCGCCGTACGCCGTCCGCGCCACTTTGCCCAGTTAGCGTTGAGTTAAAATTACGAAATTTTTTTTATGGGTTTCGACCAACCCCACAATGGTCCTCGAAACTTTTCATAACCCTAGGTCAAGGGGAAGGGGTTCAAAACGAATTTTGAAAATCTCATATCTCGAAAAATTCATATAGAACGGTATGTTTTTTATTTCATATTTAGATAGAGTTTGTTCCGTAGAATTTTTCAAGACCATCCGCAGCTTTGTACGACCAGCCGTTCGTTCACAATGACGGCTCAAAGATTGTGCCTCACAACACGATCGTGACTCAAACTGTTGAAATACAGGTCCATTTTCATACTAACAAGCTCTTTGGAACATCATATGGCTTAAGTGATGTCGAGTTAGTTGTTCTGAGGTGCGTTTCGTGCTACGGAAATGAAGGTAATTTCGAATGTTTGTTGGTAGGTACTTCTTTTATAGAAAAATAATTTTTATTACCGACGTAGTACCTATTAAAAACCCCAGAATTTTATCGTATTTATTAATCATAATTAATAATAATTATTATTATTAATAAATACGAATTATTAATACCTAACAATAAATTATAATAATTTTCACTAGGTACTTGATAAAATTGTTAATAATTAGTGATAATTGATAATAATAATTAATCTAACATTTAGGATCTAGACATTTAGACCTAGTAATCTAGACAGAAGGGTGATCTGTACAAAGAAGATAATGAACCGTTGTGTCAAGAATTTGCAGAGTTTTTTTTTTATCCTTGCATTCAACTGCGCTATTTTCAATTTTTTCCGACAGGGCCGACTTCATTTTCTCAAATGGGAACCCCTTTTTTTTATTTTGGATTTGGATTCTACGTGAAATTTCATGACAATTTGACCCCTCAACCGATTTCTTCGATCGCATACAACCCTCGCTGTGCGCCCACAAAGACTGGGCCAAAATTCAGATTTTGTGTAGGTAACCCCAAGTGTGGCTCAAGAATTTTCATTATTTTTTTACGATGATTGACGTGGTGCTATCCGTTTTTCGATCTGCCTTGATTTGAGTCTAACGGCAGCTAAAAAACGGTGGGGATTGTGGCAAATAAATCACAATTTTTCGAATTTACTGCAAAAAAAACAACAACGTTTAATTAAGAAATAAGTTTAATTTAAGAAGAAATTTTCTTCTTTAATAAAATAAACTCTTCTGGAAAAATAAAGAATAGCGGCTTCTATCTTAAAAGTTATAATGAAATGAAACAAATGAAACAAAATTGACGCTAATTAGAGAAAACTCTCAACTTGGTGCCCATCCTCCTGGACACAGGCTTCGACTCTTCTCTCCCATTCGGTAGAAATAGCATCACTAATGGATCGAGGAGATACATAATATGTATATTATGCATATTATATATTATGCACATGATGATGTACCTAATCCACAAGTCCGAAATAATGTACCGACCGACAGTGGACGAGCTGCTGGTTGTTGGAATTCAATAAATGTACAAAGGGCAAGGGCGTTACTTGTTCCTTCTCACACACTGGAATGTGTAGAATAATGCTTTAGTATGAATTTGGAAAAAAAGTGGTCGTTTTCAAGACATGTTTCTGCAGTAAATCCGAAAAATTATGATTCATTTGCCACAATGCCCACCGTTTTTAAGCTGCCGTTAGACTGAAATCCAGTCAGAGCGAAAAACGGATAGCACCACGTCAATCACCGTAAAGAAATTTCATGTGGCACACTTGGGGTTACCTACACAAAATCTGAATTTTGGCGTGGGTTGTGTGCCGAAAAAACTCTGCAAATTCTTGACACAACGGTTCATTATCTTCTTTTCGCAGATTACCCTCTTCTGTAGATCACACTGATCTGCATACAATACCCGGAATTGGAGGAACGGGCCAACAAAGTTGTTTGTGGGATAGGGAGGCGGGGAAGGAAGGGGTGGAATGGGGCGGGGGATATAAACGTGTAATATTAATGTCTGTAGATCATGATGTGACTTACCCTACAATAATTAGAAGGTTGATGAAACGGGGCGGGGGTTGTCTCCACCCCTCGACACAACTACTTGAATTTAAATTGTGGGTGAGAAGGAGGAAAGAGAGCAGATGTGGGTGGTTGATGTGTGGGTTGTTTGCTCCCCCTCCCTCCCACCCACCCTTTCATAAAAATTATATTGCGGGTGGATGTAGAGAAGGAGTAGAAAAAGGCCTACACGACGAATATTCCGAATCTTTACGATTTTTCAAAGGGCGCTACAACCCGGTCTTACCATAAAAGTCGTTAGAAGTATTTAAAACCACGGTTTATTATCTTCGTGGTGCAGATCACCCTTCTGTCTAGATCACTAAATGGTAAATTGATTATTATTATTTAAAGTAGGCAGATTTTGTATGCACAGGGTGTCCCAGTTAAGGGCGAACATCCCGCCGAAGGTGAATTCTCCAATTAGTTTCTGAAAAAAAAGCCCTATGACTCATATTTTTTACTCCACTTAAAACCCGAGTTTTTGGTTTATTAGCTTCGATAATGAACCATTTGAATCGCCCAAAGAAAATTTTTTTAACCCCAACTCAAAATTGGTTGGTTTACGTTTCAAGATACGTAGATTCAGAAAATTGAATAAAAAAACAACGGTTAATTATCTAATTAAATTATTAATAATTCATAATAATAATTAATCTAACATTTAGGATCTAAACATTAAGACCTAGTGATCTAGATAGAAGGGTAATCTGTACAAAGAAGATACTGAACCGTTGTGTCAAGAATTTGCAGAGTTTTTTTTATTCGATTTTCTGAATTTACGTATCTTGAAACGTAAACCAACAAATTTTGACATGGGGTTAAAAAAAATTCTTTGGGCGATTCCAATGGTTTATTATCGAAGATAATAAACCAAAATCATCTACCTATTTCTACTGTATAGTAAAAGTAAGTAAAGTAAAGTAAGCAACCATTTCAGGTTGGATTTCCGTCCGACTGCCGTTTTTTAGGCGTCGCGGACGTCATCGGCTGTCCACCTAGGTGGATCAGAATTGTTCCGATGATTTCGCTACTCATTGCCTCATTGCCTCAGCTACTCATTGCCTCGCCCCCTTGAGTTGAGAGGGGATCGCCGTACAGAAGCGTGAAAGATTACTTGGACGGGACACCCACTTACCAGCGGTAACCCATCCAAGTAACAACCACGCCCGACGCTGCTTCCCAAGCAGCACAATTGGTCGGATTTCACGACTTGCTACCTAATCTGTAGTATATCCGACGTCGGAAATCTGTATGTCAAATATTAACGTCATCACGACGTCGGTACGACTTAGAGATTCGTCGGAAATCTATAGTACAGATAGACGAGGTCGCTACGACGTCGGATATTTGTATTACAGGTTGACGAGGTGGCCAAAACGTCGTATATCTGTACTATATAACGCTGAGGTCGCCGCGACGTCGGATATCTGTAGTAAAGATAGGCGAGGTCGCCACAACGTCGGATATCTATAGTGAAATGGCGATGGCGATAACACGCAGGTGGGACGCTACAGGCGCTCATTCTGTTGTACCGTTTGGGAACTACGTTACTATATATTTCTGTACATGTTTTGTACATCAGCCGACGAGAGGTAGACCTGGTCAGATCCTCTACAGATTTGTTACACAATCGTGTAACAATATCGGAACATCCCTAGTTCGCCATCTTTTTCCATTTCCATTACAGGTTAGGTTGAGTTTAGATATTAATTTAAATAATTTTCCAATATATTTATTTCTGAAATTCAAATGTAATAATAACTCTGATAGTTACCAAGGAAATACAGCAGTTTAATAGTGAAACCAGCGAAATAATAAGTCGTCATAACATTTTCACAATAGTTACCAAATTGAAAAAAAATATTTACAACGTCTCAAATTCGGAGGGCACTGCTTTTTGAGAGATAGACTGGAGCATTTCACGTTAAATTTTTCTCCGCGGATGATTTGAAGAGACATGAACTTACATACGGGAGTTGGTAGGTACCGTGTAATATTCACACCAAGTATTCCACCATCCACCATCTTAATGATTTCCGTGGAGAGAGATAACCTTCCTCGTCGGAAGATGTCGGTTTTGTATTGAGTCAGTTGAGGTCGGGCGGCGACGTCGGTACAACCAAGAAATCATTCCCCACATTGGTCGGCATGTGGTCGTGGTGAGGTCGGCACGACGTCGTCGCCCGACCTGAGGTCGGGCGGCGACGTCGGTACAACCAAGAAATCATTCCCCACATTGGTCGGCATGTGGTCGGTACGACGTCGTCGCCCGAAGTCAGGTCGGATTTCCCGACCTCTTACGACGTCGGACCGACGTCGTTGTGCTGCTTGGGTTAACTTCCGTGATCTGACGAGAACGGGTTTGTTGCAACGCCTACCCCGTACGGCTTATTTCTACTGTATACAAAAAAAGTTATAGGTAGGACAATTTTCATCAGAAATTAGTTGTAGAATCGATCCCTGGCCGTTGGTACGACCTTAACCCTGACACCCTGGCACTTTGGTAACTTTGTTTTATGTTTGCCTCGGTCCTGTTTTTGTGGTTGGCTTTTCAGCTCTCTCCTCTTTGCTCTATCATTCCGCGGTTTCGATTCATTAGAAAATACAAAAACATGCGGTCCTGGGAGTAATGTCGCTATTGCATTCCGAAGTTGGAGGTTGCGTGTCCGAATACTGAGGAGTTATACAGGTGACCTACCTACCTGTACGTTCCTTATCGGTTCTTCCATCATCAACCTTGGAAAGGCCTGAATGAAATGAAAGCGAAACCATCTCTAGAACTCACCATCCAAGTGACCGTTAGTTAGAGTCACGACCTCTAAGTAACTCTTCTTTCAAACTAAATGATATTACGTAGATGCCAGCAGTAGCTACTCAAACTAACAAGAAGTAATACCGCATCATCCATGGAAATAATTGTCAAGTTAAAAATGAGATTAGGATCAAATCACTTCAATGGACTTTTTACAGTTTGCCAACCGAATGTTGGTAGGAGGGCTACCCCGTAAACTTTCCTCATGCAACTAAATTAACGAGTTCCAAGTTATGAGGAGTGTGGCGTCGAAAATTATACAAGTATAATTATACAAGTTTGTATAATTTTAAGTAGCTAATGAGTAGGTACCTGTATATTAAATATAATTTTTTTGGTTCCAATACAAAACGGCTGTAATGGGGTGCGACTAGTTTCAGTTACACTTGTTGGCTGAGGATCACTTCTTTGAGCAGATCACCCTAATCTAATTCACGAAATGATAGATGAAACTCTAGCTCATCATTCCAATTTAATTAAACAAATATGTATTGTTTAAACAATTTAACAGACAAGGAACCTAGTGAATATTGCATTGTCACCACCTCGACCCATGTTTAAAATTTCAAGACTCTAGCTCATCTTCAAATTTCTAATTTACCGTCAACGGGGGAGACTTTTTGACATTTTCATGTCTTTCATATGGCACAGAAAAAAAATCGTCACGAAATTTGCTCACGAAAATTGCTAACGAAATTTGTCCCAAGTCGCCACAATGATGATTATGACCATCAGAAGTGAAGTTGTTCGTTATTGGAATTAGGTAGGTAATTTACAGTTTGATATTACTTCCCAGTTTCGGCCCTGATCATCCTAGAAAGCTGATACTCGGTATACAAACTCTTGAGGGAACTCTAAATTCGAATTATGATACGCAAATCACCTGAGTGGCTCCTGAAGCCAGTTTCGGCCGTGATCGTCCTAGCATGAAAATGTTTCAATGTGTTGCAAGCGTTTACTTTGGACATTTTTACTAGCACCACTGACAACATAACCAACTATATAGGCGTGTGTTTTAGCGTTAAAAAATCGTTCCAGTATGTGCAGATATAGATACGAAGCACATTTAGGACCATTTTCGCTATATTTCGTGTTGCCCAGCCTGCACCGATCATCATAATAAAACGATGGGGGGCGTATTGGAAAGAAGGGACCTCAGGATGTCCCACTTGATATAAAAATTTAAATCCCCTCGCAGGGAGGGGTATATTTTTTTTCAAAGGTCGGTCTCAACTCTCCTCATTAGTGGGACCGTATTGGGACTTCACATGTTATGGCCAGTTTTTCAAGTCAATATGTTAGGGAGGATATTCGAAGTTTTAAAAAAATGAATGACCAACGTACCGTAAAAACGTACGTATTGTATTTGACGTATTGTAGAAAAAAGGGAAGGAAAAGGCATATACCTAACCGTCAAAAATAAGAGGTTTTTATTAAAACGGTTTCCCTTGTTCTGGTAACATTGTAGTCTGCAGTACAAAAAGTCTAATGATCTCTTCAATGGTAAATTAACATTCCAAGCTAATATTTTACAAGAATTACCGACCATGTAAAATTACAAAATGACTTAGAAACTCAGGCACACCAAACTTGTAACTTGGAATGAAAGAAGGAACTCACAAAAGGAAATTTAAACACGAAATTCAAGGGAATGTTCATGAGTGGCGAAAAAAATCTAGTAGGTACCTAAATGAAACGAAATTGAGATAAGTTCTCGCTAACCTCCTCGACTTCCTCGAGCCTTAAGTTTACCACACCTGTACAATAGGGTGGATCGATTTTGGCAAAAAACAATTTTTTTCCTCATTTTTTGATGCAATAGCGAAATTATCTTGCCTTTTCGCCTGAAAAACGCTGGGTAAAAATAAGGGCCCTGACAAAAATTTCCTTCAGGCTCCATAACTCATATGAAATATGCCCTTTTGAGGAAAATCTCGAGAGAACCCCTAATTGCCGCAAATATTTTGCTAATCCCTCAGAATGCTTATGAAACACAAAAAGTATGAGAACAAAGAATTTCAAATCGTGAAAAAATCAAAAATCATAATTGTATAATATTATATCTGATGGAGCCAGTTGATTGATAAAATGATGCGAATGAGTCACTCGGTCAGACAAGATCCTTCTTTGAATCAAGCTTGGGATTTTTCTTTTGAGACTCAATGCCTTTTGAGGCATTGAATACATTGTAGCCATCTCGTGCTTTCGCCCCACACACCTTCTGTGACGCTTCAGTTACCAGTTAATGCATCTTTCCACTGCCTGTGTGTGACACGGTAAGGATGGGATGCTCTGGAGCTCTTCATCAGTTAAGGCAGGGCACATTGTTTTGGTCAATTGAGGTTCCAAGACGAGGTCAAGTGCATCAAAGTCGATGAGTTCGGTGTAGTCTTCAGCTTCAAAGTTTATTGTTGGCACCTTGAAGCTCCTTGGCGTCATAGTCGGGGTCTGTCTGGCTCGCTGGATTATTTGAACGGCTTTTTGTTTTACTTCAGAATTACTGTCGAACAACATTCAGCCATCAGTACATGGCCATCAGTAAATTTTCTGGGTGAGCCCAAAAACCATCACGTTGGATGACCGGATCAATCACACTCTTCAGTCTGATGGGGAGGTATCATGAAAGGGTTATCATCTTGAATAAATGTTTGGGTCCATCCTTGAATGACGGATTCATTTTGATGGTGAACCACATCGGGGCGTAAACTTTCATAATGTATTCAACCAAAGTCTTCAAAGCATCTGAAGGACACTCCATGGCGACGTACAAACGTAGAATACGACTCCCTGCGGTAAGCCATCGTGCATGAGACATTTTCCCAGGCTTTCTGTGTATAAGAGAGTCTGCTACTGATCCACTATCCAAAGAATTCACAATGTCGAGAAGGTACTTTTGATCAGTTGATAAATCCAAATCCATGTTCATCGGAGGTAAATTCGACGCTACAGGCTCCAAATTAACTACAGGCATGTCCTCACAACTTTCCAATTTTTGCCCAATCCCCCCTGAAAAGTGTGGGGTCCAGTGGTTGCCCCATCCAAATGCCGCAGTAAGTGTCTCAAAGGTAATTCGTTGGTGTGGAGCAAGCAAATCATCCACTGGAATGATACTAAATAATATTTTTCCAGTTCAGCAATGACTCCACCTTTCCGGCCCATATTAACTGCAGTTCCATCACAACCAATGACGCAGAGAGCACTTGTGTGAATCTCGTTGTCTATTATAAATTCGGTAATTGCCTTAACGATCCCAGAAGCAGATCTGCGGATCTAGCGAGCTGTGTGCCCCAAGAATTTGGAACCTGGTTCTTCCAGCAACGTGATGTGTTCCTCAGTTACGGTAATCATGGACTGTGTGGCTCCTTTTCGAACATTGGTGATCGTTTTGTCTTTGCGACCATCATAAAAAATTGTGACAGTGTGGCGTTTAGCCCTGACAACGACTTTGGTCAACCTCTCCTTCTGACGAGCTCGTCGCAGTTTATTTCGGTCAATCGTCCTTTTTGCTTCTATTCCAAAATCCTTTAATACAGAAGACCTGAAAAAGTCGACCGGGGAACTGGGAGGAAGGAGAAACCCGAGTAAAAAGTCAAAGCAGGGTTTTTAGTGAACTGAATTCCTTCAGGTTCCATACCTCACGTGAAGTTTTATTTAATAAAACTTCACGTGAGGTATGGAACCTGAAGGAATTAATTTTTTTCAAAACCCTTTTAGGGGTGTTCTATCAGGCCTAAAAGGCAGCAAATTTTACCTATTGGAAGTAAGAAAACAAATTGTTGGAAAATCGATCCACCCTACTGTACAACTCCAGGGCTTTCTGTAGGTATAGTTTCTTTCCTGTACGTTCGGTAGGGCTTGAAGGTTTTACCCTTACGTACATTAGAAAATTTCAGAATATACTTCCTCAGCATGTAAAATCCAAAAAGAGATAAAAATCCAAAAATATCAAGTCCCAACTCTCCCCAAACTGAGGTCTCGACTCTCCCCCTTGAACAAACCTGCTGATGACATTCAACAGGCTGAATGAAATGACTTCAAATTCTCAGGATACTCTCATGGAGTAATGTATAGCACGCATAGAAAGTAAAAACTTACAGAAGATGATCAACAGCGTTGATTCAACGCCCCTTGCACAGATGAAAGTTTGGCAGGTTTTTGTGGAGATCCGAAAACAACTGATAACAACACTTGAGATTATTTCATCCTCATTGGAGCCAGGAAGTCATGAAATATAGTAAAAGCTGAGTAAAGTACTTGCATTGAACACTATTGACATGAATACAACATGAGACGCATCATAAACATACGAACTCACAACAACTGAAGACGCCATTATACTGCTACTTGAGACTGTTTTCCAAATCACTTCACAACAACAACAAGCTGTTGGGCAGAGGGACATGGCGCGCTTCAAAGTGATAACAGCGATAGCAGACATCGGGAAGGTATACCTGATAGGTCCCCATGAAGTTTTCGAAATAAAGAAGTCGCTAAGTCGAAATTTGTGTTCCTGGCTGTGCAACTGATAACTTTTAACGTGAATTCTCAAGTCTCCCCCAAATCCCAAGTAGACGGTAGTTGATGGTACCGACCCATGTTGGAAATTTCAAGTCTCTAGCTCATCAGAAAATTGAAAAAAAAAAAAGTTGGTCAAACTTGAACTACAAGTTCAAAACTCGTTTTGGACCCCTTCCCCTTGACCTAGGGTTATGAAAATTTTCAAGGGCCATCGCGGTTGTGGCCCGAACTTGTAAACCAAATCTCTTGAAGCCATGGTTGAAGCCGAAAGTTGCGTTTTTAAAGTTTCAAAATTCATTTTGACCCCCCCCCCCCCTTCTCATTGACGTAGGGTTTTGGATCATCGTGAGAGTTGTCAGAAGCCGTGAACCAAATTTCGTAATTTTTGCGAAACGCTAACTGGGGCAAAAATCTATAAGCTGAGGGGGGGGGGTTAGGGGGGGGGGTAATTACCCATAGGTATGTTCCCAAAATGAAACAGCCTGGCAAGTGACACCTCATTTGTTAACACTGAATACGATGGTGAAATCAGAATTGCTATATCTTATTCCGTTCTCAAACTGGAGCACTTTGAAGATGAAGAAACTTGGTTGATACTTGAGATGATCTTCACGGACATCAAGTCCTTCATTGGAAACATTTCACATAAAACCTGATATTTATTCGAAAATTCGCTTTTATAGCCATGCTGCTTGACTGTGAATTTTTTTTTCTTGGGAGATTCTAAAGGTTTATTATTGAAGATAATAAACCAAAATGGTTTACAGACATAATCATTTATGTAGTGAGCAGAAAGAAGAGAAAATGACAGAAACTCCATCGCAAATCCGTCGAATACGAAGTGACCCGTAAATATTCACGTAGGAGGATCACTGGCACACGACCCAACGAAAATCTTGCGGGAAAGTAAATTAACTCGCGGAAAAAAATTAATAATAATTCCGTATGTATCGACGGAAACTGAACAATAATGGGGAGAGGGTAAGGTCATTGCGAATATAAATAGATGGTCGCGGGTTCGGAAACTCCGACTTCATCTCAAGACGGCCAAGTCCGAGGGTGAATTATGTAATAGTAGAGGAAACGGTAGAACTTCTCTGGCCTCTCCGTTTGAAATCGCGGAACGGTAGATTGTTTTTTATAGACGACTGATAAACGGGTATCGAGTACAATACTCGAATAATTGGCATCTGAAAGTGACGTACGTGGGTGATCGAATTTCCGTAGTTTGAATAATATTATGGTGGTAAATGAAAGGAAGAGAGATTGAACTTGACGCTACTAAGGAGAACGCCGTGAAATAAAATGGGTATACTTTATAATAAATGGATAGGTAAGACAATAAGGGATACTTGACGGAAACTGACCGACATGATGTTGAACTAAGTGACACCTACAAGACAGACGTTCATAAGAGATATTGACCGACATTTTGAGAGATACTGACCGAAAATTATACGAGATACTAAGGAATATGCAAAGAGACAATCGGAGATACTTGACGGAAACTGACCGACATGATGTTGAACTAAGTGAAACCTACAAGACAGACGTTTCTATGAGTTATTGACCGAAATTTATGAGAGACACTGACCGAAAATATATGAGATACTAAGGAATATGCCAAGAGACAATAAGGGATACTTGACGGAAACTGACCGACATGATGTTGAACTAAGTTATGAGGTACAATAACAGTAGAAAAATTAATACTACAAATACGAAATTTAATACTACTCAAAGGCAGGTTTCAAAATAATATGATACTGGCGCTCGTCGTTATCAATACCGAGGGGTCTAGACGCTTCAGAAACAGTAACGACAAATCTCGGTTGATATAACGACGATTCGTTTCGTCTAAGCGACAGAATACCAACCGTCGTTCCTCAGCGATACCGACACTTTTCGCTATCCAAACAACCGACCCCCACCACGACATCTGCGGCGACTCAAGCGAAAAGATCATTCTGAAAAACTGCGACAACAGCAATACAAACATCAGCATCATCAATAACTGCTCAAAACCGTTGGCACTCCACCCCCCCCCTCTCAAACCCTCCCCTTAATAATGGTGTTAGACAGAGATTCCCTTCCATTTTTCGTTGGCCTCTAGTCAGTCAGTACCTATCCAGTACAGTACTTTTGTACTCATGCATGTTCCCTACTAGGAGGTTTGAGTTCATTATTCATGTTATTGTTACATAGGTATGTTTCCATTGTCCCACTATACAGTGCTTTCCACAAAAATGTTTCTTAATTTAAAAATATATATATATTGGAACAAATTTTCTCGATTTTTCAAGCAGATTCCTGACATATACCTATGATTTTGCCATCTTCCCAATTACTCAGTTTAATTTTTTTGCCGATTACCTCAATCACTCATTGCTGCAGTTTGTAATTTTTTGGATGAGTAGTAGGTAAGAACAGTTAACAAAAATATTAGTTGGTAATAAAAAAGCAATTTAAAAATCAGAAAAATCAGAATCGTCACTCAAGTTCTGATACGGCCAGCATTTTTGAGCATGATCAGAAAGGTGGAATGAATTGATGAAGAATTCATGAAGTTGCACCTGTACTTTTGATGTCAAAAATGTTCAGACGATTTTCCCCTCAATTTTTAAAGTACCATTTCAGCCATAACACGAACCTCTTGAAGTTTTCAATTTAAATGTTAGGGATAGCGTTTATTACGTGTGTCGGTCGGATGTTATTTTCGGATTTGGATTTTCTATCAAAATCCAAACTGGTGCAAACTTTGTGCGGCTGAGGTTTTTTGGCGGGCCAGTTTTTACAACGGAGTTGTTTTTGGGGGGATGCAAATAAAAGTACTTAATATTTAAAAAAAAGAAAAAAAAAGTCGACTCACCGGGATTATACCTCGCCATCCTCTCGCGGAGATCCCAATTCCAAAACGACTCGTCACAATAGGGAAATCATGAGTGGAAGGTGGGGCTGTCGGCTTCAACAGCTCACAAAGACCTCTGAAGGGGGCGGGCGGGACAAAAGACCTGATTTAAATAATCGAACTTCATCCATAGGTAACGGGGATGTCATTGGCAGGAGAAGAACAGGTGAATCCTCTATACATTGAATACCTACATCATGGAATGCTCCATAATATCGAGGATTAGTGGGTAGGAATGCAAACAGAATAGAACGATAAGAAAAATCCACAGTCATGCAGCATGGCTATAAGAACAAATTTTCGAAAAAGTGACAGGTTTTATGCAAAGTTTTTCCATTTTTCTGAAATTATAACAAATTTTGTCTCCTTGTTTGCCGAGTAGCACCTCAGTTTATGGAATTTTTGTCGATAACACGATGGTCAAGTCAGAATTGCGAAATCTCACTCTGTTATCAGATTAGAGCAGATGAACCGTGAGGACCATCTCAAGTATCAACCAAGTTTCTTCATCTTCAAAGTGCTCCCGTTTGAATCGGAATACGATATCGCAATTCTGACTTCACCGTCGTTAAAAAAATCTTTAAACTGAGGTGTCACTTGTCAGACTGTTTCACTTTTGGAATTTATGGGTCATCCCCCCCCCCCCTTAAAACTCCCCTTATTCTGCCCATCTACGAACTCGGCCGTTTTGAACTTTTTATCTCAATTCTATCAAGAGTTATCGTTTTTAATGACACAAGATGTTTTGTGTCTTTGGGCAGTGAATTCAGGATGGTCAGAAACGGATTTTCGAAAATTCGCTAATTATTGTACGTAAGTAATATAAGTTTTCTTAGGTACTTAGGTAGTCCCAATAACTTTGCAAGCTGTACCTGTAGCAGTACTTATGACACGATTAAAAATATTTATTATTACAAGAGTTTTAACAGTACTCCACAGACAAGTGGCGATTTATATATTATATGCAACATGTTTTATATTTCTCCTTGAAATAATCTAGACCGCCACTAGATAAGTGCTGCCATCGCGTAAGATGGACATGTCCGGTTTTTTAGCTTCTCCCTCGTGATTATGTCTGTTTTTCCTCTTATTTGTTCGGAATTAAACTCATGTGGACTACATGAATAATACAGTATGCCATTTTGAGGTTTGATTTTCAGAATATCCAAAACCCTGGTACCGTAGATGTTTGAATAGTACAGTTCTGCAAGAACTCAATTATTTATTGAGTGAATTCGACAAAGTACAAGGTGAATTCGAAAAACCTACTAGGGGTTTCGGAATTAGGTTGAGGTCCTCCTTCTCTCCTGTTTTCCCTATCTATATCCTCCTTCAGGACGCAATCCGCCAAGAAGTTGGATAGAGTAATCTACCTCTTTTTCTTCCTCCTTTAGGAAAAACTGCCACTCATTAGACGCCATTCTGCCATTACATACTATAATGACCTCTTATTTTACTTATTTCCTCTGTTTTAGCGAATTTCGACAAAAAGGAAGCTATTATTTTGCTATTGACAATCGAAAGGCTAAATTCGTAGATGGGAAGAATCAGGCCACTCTAAGGGGGGTTTTGGGAATTTTAAGGGGGAAAAAATTACCCATAAATTCCAAGAATGAAACAGTCTGACAAGTGGCACCTCATTTCAAAGATTTTTTTACGCTGAACACGATGGTGAAGGCTACAGTGCGATATCTTATTCCGATCTCAAACTGGAGCACTGAAGATGAAGAAACGTGGTTGTTACTTGAGATGTTCTTCACGGTTCATCTGCTCTAATCTGATAACGGAATGAGATATCGCGATTATGACTTTACCAAAATGTATAATATACATTATTATACACATTTTCATAAAACCAGTTATTTATGTAAAAGTTCGCTCTTATAGCCATGCTGCATACTGTGAAAACTTTTTTTGTCGTATTTTTGAAGTCAGTAAACAATCAACGTGTACAATGGTGGCGGGACGCGTTTCCCAAACCAGGCGATATCTCAGGCTGTTCCCAACAGACATATCTCATCGTTTCAGGCCGCCCTAACGTCTTCGGAGATGAGGCAACACAATTTTACAGCTGACAGCGATCTGTCAACAATGCACAACTTGTGACAAAGTGAGAAAAGTTGGCGCAATGTAACGCTTACGCCGAGCCGCCGGGAAATCCAGTTACAAAAGAGGCGATAAGGAAAAATAAGGTTCCAGTCATGCAGCATGGCGTGATGAGAGAATTTCGGAAGTGACCAACAAACTAGGGTCATCCAATATTGACAGTGTGACCCTTAAAATTGTTGTATGGAGGACCGAAAAGAGATACCAATAATAGGACAACAAAACCAAACAACGTTTTAGCGAATTTCCGAAAAAAAAGGAAGCTATTGTTCTCGGTCCAAAATTTTAAAACTCGAATTTCTGAAAATCTGGACCGAGAACAATAGGATCCTTTTTTCGAAAATTCGATAATAAAATGTGGTTACATCTTCAGTCGTCTTTTGAGTATTGATTTCCTTATTGTGACACTGATCCCAACGTTTTCAAATTTTCTCCAAAAACTAGGGAATCTAACGAACAAAGTGGTTTTTAAATGGATGTGTCACCTGTGGTATATATAGGGTGTCTCAGAATAGCCCCTCTCCTCCTCACCCTCCCCATAAATTTCCTTAGAAAGGCAGTTTTCAAGAGATTCAGAAATTATTTTTCCACGTAATTCCTGGCGGGGAATCCGGAATCGAAAATGATCCAAGACGTATAAAAAGTCGTTAGTCAAGCTCCAACTTCCTCATGTCCGGCGTCGATGGGAAGTTTACAAACAAAACATCGGGGTCAGGTTGAAGTCAGTGAGAGTAGCGTTGATGGTATGAGGGACGGGGCTACACAGTTAGGATAATGACCGTCCCAGCTATATTGTAGTCGAGGTTGAAAAATAGCGTTGAGCAAGAGGAAAATATAGATGCCCTATCTGGGAGTATGGAGTCGGCCAGCCATCTAAAACCGCAAAACCACACAAGTTGTATTGAAATCCCAAAAACGCATTCTAGAGGAGAATATCTTAGACTTGGTATCACCAAAATATCGATATGTGGCCTACCGATAATGTGAAATCGATATTTTACTTCAGGTAGGTATTCACTATTATTCCAGTAAAATTAGACCTGAAAAGGGGGGTTTACCTCGGAGTGACATGGAAATCGTTCTAAAACCTTGACATAGTCTTGAAAACGAGTAATCCGAGTTTGTACCCCTCCAATGGTTGAGCTTTTGGTGCTAATATCTGAACTATCTTCAGTTTGTCTCTTGTAACTCCTAAAGAACGCCTAAAAGCGGTTTTCATAGAGGCAAATTAAGGAGCATTAAAGTTTGCGTCGAATGACCCCCCAATTTTAAATTGGACCACTTTATAGCGTAGTGATCTCGGTAGTGATCGATGACTGGAAAACCATCATTTTTTCCATATTGGCTGAAGAGTACCATTTGACAACTTTTTGCACATGAAGAGGTAAAAGCTCAGATTACTCGTTTTCAAGACTATCTTGAGGTTTTAGCAAGATTTCCAGCTTTCCGCAACTTGCCAAGTCACTTCGAGGTTCTTTCTTTACTTTGTGACACAAGTAAAATATTTATTGATACTCTTTATTTTTTAACACATAAAACATGTGATGAACTCATACGAAAGAAAGCGACTAGTCGACATGTTTATCACCAGTAGGTATATATTATATTTCCCGCATGTTTTACCATTACTTCCGTTCGATAGACGTTTCCAAGGGGGAGTGGTCCCTTTTATGTAATTTATTATCGTCAATTCCGACGTCTCTAAGTGGTAAAAGCGCCCTTTGAAAATACTTGGGAAGGCGAAAATTTCCTCGTTCAGGTGATGTCTTAAGTGGCAAAAAAGGGGTGGATGGGGGTGTCGTAGGATTGAATTACTGAATCACCCGACAGGAAGCCAATTTCGGCGCAGAAGTTCATTTAGGTCGTGTAATGTTCGCAAAGTGAGGGCTTAAGGGTTTGAAGCTTGAGACATCTGAGCCGTGGGGTTGATCTAATGATGTTATGAGAAATTGAGCGCCCAACTTCCCAAATCTCGAAAGTGCCCTTGCGAAATAACTTGGAGCTCTCGGGATGGTTACGGAGAGTAACGCTTGTTGACCTCAGCCTAATCCACCAATGTCACTACTTGAACTTCCCTCAACCAACAACTATAATAGGGAATGACAGTGATTTTTTTCCCTGAAAAGAACTCACTTTCTGAATAATTTAAACAGTTGTCAACAATTTTTTAAGGAAGTAGGTACTTATTTTTCTGGAGAAGTTTGAAGTCGTAGCCAGCGGGAAGAGGGAAGCACGTACGTCATCTACCTCCCAGGCCAATCAGAGAGCAGTACGTAGACCGACTCTGTAAACCGCTCTCTGATTGGCTCCCGAAAGCGGTGCATGACAGCCACCCCTGCCCGCCCCTATCAGCCGCTGTATCAACTACAACCCTGTCCGACCACGTTGAGAGGGAAAAGTTCAAAGTCGCCATTCTTCAGTTCGATAGTTGAACAAAAATTTTCCCGTTTGAAATTACTCGTTTTACATGTCTTGTGAGTCACCAATTTTCAATTTTTGAACATCAAAGAATTATTCTGACACACTGGCGTTCCCTATTACGTACATGTTCTTTTATTAACCTGTAAGCTGTGATGCAATTCATCAAGATTTTAACACAAGATTTTAAAAACAATAAATCCAATGTTTGCACTCTTCTTACATTGTATTGAACATCCTCCTCTATTTTTGGTCAATTTACAGAATTTATTAATTTTCTGTTGTGAGTGTTGGATAATTTTCTAGCGCAAAAAGGTTCCTCGAGTTGTGGAGAGAACACAGCAAAATAATGGAATAGAATGAAAAGACGAATGAAAAGAAGTGTCTCCACAGAGAGAAATTCGCACAAAAAATCCGTCTTGGGAATCTAAAGGCTAAGTTCGTAGATGGAGTGAATCGGACCACTCGGGGTTCGGGGGAGTTTTAAGGGGAAAAATTACCCACAAATTCCCAAAATGAAACATTCTGACAAGTGACCCCTCATTTTAAAGGTTGCTTTTATACTGAACACTGCTTTTATGGTGAATAATATTGTGGTGAATAATAAATTATATTATATTCTTGTAGGGCTAGTCAAGATCTATCTGTCTATGGGTATAACTCGAAAATCGAATTTTCCACTTGTCACACTCCTATTCTTGAGGTGCGTGTGATAAATGAACAACAACAACAACACGGATAAGGGATTCGGGAATAAAGGGTTGAGATATGTAAATGAATGAACGTGGTTGTGTATTTCTATTTCCCATTTAAATTATTACATTTGGCACAGTCAATTAGGACTTAAAGTCGGTAAATGTCGGTTTCGGGTGGTGCGTCATCCGCGACACAAGGTATGAACGCCGCTGAACTCAGTCGCGTCATCGGAGATGCGATAAAACAAGCGATGGTGGCACAACAGCGAACGATAGCCGACGCGTTAACCACGTCCTTGTCAACTGTTACCGTTTCGGAGACTGCAACACGGCCGGCTAGCAGTATTGTCTCGAATTTATCACCATTCGATGAAGGTAACGAAACATTTTCTTCGTACTTGGAACGCTTAGAGAACCATATGGAACTGAGGGAACTGAATACAACCTCACCCGAGGGTGACAAAAAGTGTGCTCAGATACTCATAAACTGCTTATCTGCAAAACTTTATCAAGTGCTATCGTCTCTAACCGCCCCAGAAAAACCGAAAGACAAGTCTTTTAAGGAAATAAGTAACCTGTTACGCGAGTATTTGTGCCCATCCCCTAGCGAAATAGCTGAACAGCATATATTTTCGGTGAGGCTTCAGAAGCCAGATGAAACAGTATCACAGTATTTAGCTGAACTCAAGCGCCTAGCCATGACTTGCAATTTTAATTGTGCTGCTTGCAAGAAATCCACCATGGAAACTCATGTACGATCGCAGTTTGTGAGGGGGCTTAAGGATTCCAGCATTAGAGAGAGGCTACTTAGAGAAACGAAGGGCACTTTAACGGAAGTTATGAACCTAGCAGTATCTTTCGAACAAAGCCAAATTGAAAGCAAAGCAATGGAACAGGATGCGTCCCACCCTGTGAACAAAATTAAACAGAAAAACTTCGCACGAAAAAAAAACAAACCCCGACTCAACCAAAAACCATCCAAAGAATGTCGGAACTGTGGTGGGAGTTGGCCACACGACGGGAAGTGTCCGGCAGAGGGGGAACAATGTTATAACTGTAAGGGACGAAATCATTTTGCTTCAGTCTGCAGAAAGAAAATGGTTAAATACGTGACTGAGAATGTGGATAGTGACAGCGATGAGGGCGAAGTTAAGCATATATGCAACATCACAGCTGGCAAGGGTGCACAAGATGTACTGCTGAGAGTGAATGACTCCTCTGTAAAGTTCTGTGTTGACACTGGATCAGCAGTCAACATTGTCTCCTGGAATACCTATAAAAGCCTTAGTCCGCGCCCAATACTATCACTCCCTGATGGAATAAAATTATTCCCGTATCAGTCAGAAGAACCTCTCGCGATTCGGGGGAAATTCAACTCAGTTGTCACGTTTAAAAACACGTCAGTGAATGCCGAAATTTTTGTTGTGAACAAAAACGCCCCATCCCTTCTGAGTCGATCTACAGCCATTGATCTAAACTTGATAAGGTTTTTGTATCAAGTGACTCCTGGCAACCAAATTCAAAAACAATACCCATCCCTTTTCAAGGGTATTGGCAAATTGAAAAACACTGTGGTGGATCTACACGTAGACCCTAAAATAAAACCGGTTGCAAATCCACACCGGAGAATACCGTTTCACATGCGAAAAGCAGTAGAACAGGAAATACAACGGCTGATAGAAGCTGACGTTATTGAGAAAGCAAGCGGTCCCACACCCTGGGTTTCACCCGTGGTACTTGTCCCTAAATCAAATAACAAGATACGTATTTGTGTGGATATGAGAGAGCCTAATGCAGCTATTACCAGGGAGCGTCATATAACACCAACTATGCGTGACATAATTGCAGAGTTAAATGGCTCGAAAGTCTTCAGCAAGATTGACATGAACGAGGGATATCATCAGTTGATCCTTGGAGAACAATCCCGATACTTGACAACATTCTCTACGCATTTAGGGTTGTACCGCTATAAGCGATTGAGCTTTGGTATCTCAGCTGCTGCAGAAATATTTCAGGACACAATCAGACAGGTACTGGCGGGCATTAAAGGAGTCATGAACGTCAGTGATGATATTCTCATCTACGGGAAGACCGAAGAAGAACACAACTCAGCATTACATCAGGTATTGGCCACGCTCATGAAGAAAGGTTTGACGCTGAATCCAGACAAGTGTGAATTCGGACTGAAGGAAGTTCGTTTCTTCGGTCATATTTTCAAAGGAGATGGAGTGTACCCTGACCCTGAGAAGGTAGCGGCTTTCTCAGAACTTGCCACTGGTAAACCACCAAAAACCGCTGGAGACGTCAGGTCAATTCTTGGGCTGATAAACTACTGTGGAAACTTTATTCCAAATTTGTCAAAATTGACAAAGCCACTCAGAGATCTAATCAAGAGTGGTGTTGAATTTGAGTGGGGTAGAGAACAGATAGAGGCACTGAACAACCTAAAAATACAACTTACTGAATATGTGAAGAACTCATACTTCGATGTCAACAAGACAAGTCACCTTATAGTGGACGCTGGACCCGATGGACTTGGAGCAATTCTTGCACAACCTGATGGAACCCAGACACACGTGATTGAGTGTGCAAGTACTAGTCTAACCCCAACAGAGACCAGGTATAGCCAACTCGAGCGAGAAATGCTTGCCATCACCTGGGCAGTACACCATTTCAAGCTATATCTGCTCGGAAGTCGTTTTGTGGTTCATACTGACCACAAACCTCTGGTGCATATCTTAAAGAATCCAAGGGCCGAAATGTCACCCAGGCTAGAGCGACTAATATTTAAACTACAAGGCTTCAACTTCGACGTCATCCACACGCCTGGAAAAACCAATCCGTCAGATTTCTTTTCAAGGCACCCGTGCAAAAATTCTTCGAGGCGAAAAGATTTTGTAGAAGCTCATGTCAATGCTGTCGCTGATCTCTACCTGCCAGTTTCGCTATCCAGGAACGAGATTGCAGAGGCAACAGCCCAAGACACAATACTACCCAGAGTCTGTTCCATCCTTCTGGGGCACAAAACAGAAAATGTTGCAGATCTGGACACCTACAGCAAAATCCTAAATGAGTTATCACTCACATCCGATGGACTCCTCCTTAGAGGCAATCGAATAATTCTGCCAGACTCACTACAGGGCAAAGCTATAGAGTTGGCACACTTTGGACACCAAGGCTTGTTAAAAACCAAAGAATTCCTTCGGTCAAGAGTATGGTTCCCGAATCTGGGTAAAAAGGTCGAAGACAAACTGAAGAGTTGCATTCCATGCCTTGCCGTGTCCCCAAGCACATCACCAGCGCCAGTCGTCACAACTCCTCTTCCAAACACACCATGGAGCCAACTAGCCATTGATTTCGCCGGACCGTTCCCAAATGGCAAATATATCATGGTCCTGATCGACGAATATTCAAGGTATCCACTTACCAAAGTAATCGGGGATGTCAGCACCAGGACAGTACTCAAACACCTGAAAGAATGGTTCACAATGTTTGGATTCCCAGTCACTGTGAAATCTGACAACGGCCCACCATTTAATGGACGAGAATTTACAGCATGTCTTGAGAACATGGGGATTAAACACAGAAAAGTGACCCCCTGTTGGCCCCAAGCAAACGGGACGGTAGAACGTTTCATGAGAAACATGGTCAAGTTTATCAAAACCTGTGAAGCCGACAGAGCAACCTGGGAAAACAAGCTTGAAAACTACATGATGATGTATCGATCAACAACCCACTCAACAACTGAACACACTCCTGCAGAACTGATCTTCCAGTACTCATTCAAGACAGTCCTGCCACAAGAAACTTCATCTACGTCACGGCAGCATAAACAGGTGTTAAAAAAAGATGACTTCCACAAGAAGAAGTTCAAATCATATGCTGACAGTGCACGCCATGCAAAAGAACCGTCATTGACCATCGGAGACCAGGTCCTGCTGAAACAAAACAAAAGAAACAAAACTACACCGTTATTCAACCCAACCCCGTTTGTAATAACTGATCTTCAAGGTACAATGGTAACAGCAACACAAGGTGGCAAAACTATTACACGAAATTCAGCCCATTTCAAGAAAATACCTGCAACTATTGAACCAAACAGCCCTCCAAAAGCTCATGCCAACTCGTTGAAATCTCCGCCCCGAACAAACCAGCGGTTGACCATGTATGAGGATTTTGAAAAGGGAATTGAAGGGGACCACCACCTGCAGCAAAACTCCACCCCTACGACGAAATCATACATCACATCTGATAACCAACCTGAGATGAAAAAGTCACCCCCAGAAAACGAGGGCCTGAGAAGATCTGAACGAATTAAGCAAGCAAAATCAAACCTAAAAAACTTAATTTCATAAAAAACACCAAAAAAAAAAAAAAAAAAAAAAAAAAAAAAAAAAAAAAAAAAGGAGGTGAAGGGATGAAGATAGGATACTTATCTACATAATATTATTAAGAAATGAAATTTGATTAATGATTTGATTTGAATTAAAGTAGACTTAAAAACATACTAGTTAAATTGTATCTAGTGAATCGTTGTGAACGATGTCGCATCTATAATATTATGTGATTCGGTGGTATTACTATGTAACTTATTTTGCTAATTATGTAAACATGTTAAATTTATGTAAGTAGGAGAGAGTTGTGATAAATGAACAACAACAACAACACGGATAAGGGATTCGGGAATAAAGGGTTGAGATATGTAAATGAATGAACGTGGTTGTGTATTTCTATTTCCCATTTAAATTATTACAGTGCGACATCTCGATCAGTGAGATTAGCGAATCCTCCAACGGTAGAAGCCACAGCACTAGTGTTCGAAAATTAAATCATGGTATCCCAAAAAAAAAAAAAACTCTTGAGTCAAAGTTTTGAATTTCCGGTTGCAAAATCGAATTATGATCTCTGGAAAGCCAAATGTACATTCAGCTTGGAACCAAGTTGAATACATAAAAAGTGTCTTCTACTCGTTAATCCAGCTGGAAGGGTACTCAACATTTTTCCTCAAATGGTTGACACTTTCTATTAATTCATAATTCTACTTTCATATCGTTCCAAACTTTTTCTCATCGAAAAAAAAAACTCTGCAAATTCTTGACACAACGGTTTATTATCTTCCTTGTGCAGATCACCCTTCTGTGTATACCAGACTGTGTTGCAAATCGGCACCATACCATATTCTCACCGTACTCATACCATACCATACGAATTTCTTTCCTATCATACCATACTGTACTATACCAAATCATACATACAATAATATACCATACCATACTCATACCATGTCATACAAACCGAGGGAATATTGAAATGTCATCCATTTCTGACCTATATTTAAAATTTCAAGTATCTAGCTCATCATCAAAATTTAATTTGTTTAAACAAATAGGTATTATTTAAACAATTTTACAGACAAGAAAACGAGTGAATATTGCATTGTGATCCAGTTCTGAACTATTTTTAAAATTTCAAGTCAACAGCTCATCATCAAAATTTAATTTGTATTATTACAAAAAGGTATTATTTAAACAATTTTACAGATGAGAAACCGAGTGAATATTGCAATGTGGTCTATCCCCGACTCACGGTTAAAATTTCTAGACTGTAGTTTACCGGGAAGATGAAAAACGTAGTTTTATTCTGGGCGTCTGGAGGTTGGGTCACATAACGGCCGTATTCGACGCGAAAGTTTAGTGTTTTTCCTAAACCTTTGCGCGCTCACTGTGAACGAACGGCTGGTCCCACAAAAATCCAATTGGTCTTAAATGATTGGTAATTTTTCAGGTCATTCAAAAGTGAACTAAAAATTACACGGTTCAGTTGAATATTTGGAGATATGACATCGTCGAAATTTTAAATTTCGTTTTGAACCCCTTCCCCTTGACCTAGGGTTATGAAAAGTTTCGAGGATCATTGTGGGGCTGGTCCAAACCCAGAAACCAAATTTCGTAATTTTAGCTCAACGCTAACTGGGCAAAGTGCCACGGACGGCGTACGGTGTACGGCGTACGGACGGATTTTTTTTTTTATTCGATTTTCTGAATCTACGTATCTTGAAACGTAAACCAACAAATTTTGAGGGGGGGTTAAAAAATTTTTTTCTTTGGGCGATTCCAATGGTTCATTATCGAAGATAATAAACCAAAAAAAAAACTCGGCGCTTCGCGCCTCGCCAGGGGGGCAAGACCCCCCCGGATGCTTACCGTTTGGAGCCTGCGGCTAAAAATCGAGAAACATGGAACATGCTTTAGCTATGTCTTATAGTTGTCATGACGGCAATGGATACGATGTATGTTTTCTAATTAGCTTCCCTGGTAATGAAGCTTCGACCCTCGCACATAAGATTGTTTACTAACCATTTATAACATCGCATTGTTGGATTAATATCTCGTAGATAAATATAAAACTGCGACATAAATGCGTGATAAATCGAGAGCTTTCCAACGAATGGAGAACGATTTTTGTCCGATGAAAACTAAAGAAGTTTCATTTCCCTAGAAACGACTCGGTTGTACGTGAAAATCATTAAAAAATTTCGTCACCCATTTTTTGTGACCAATTTTTCGTGACACATTCCGCGTGACATTTTTCGGCTAGTTAGTCCAAGGCTAAAGCATGTTCCATGCTAAAAAACCTTTTTTTACAAGAAACTTTTTTATCCACTTGAAAAAATTTAGGTGATTAATCGTTGTTTACCACCTGAGATCTTCATTCAATTATTAAACGCTGATTAAAAACGTTGGAGAAACCGGCCCTGTAGGTTTGAAAGGAACAACAAGAGTTTTATCTCATATTTTATTGTGTCATTTGTTGGATTCCAAACCAGTGAATCGCTGAATGTTGAAAGGGCGTATCTCCAAAATTTTCAGTTTCCTTTTTTGGACATTACCACTAGAAAGTTGTCCAAAAATCCCCAAGCGAGGTCTGCTCATTCATCATGAATTTCATTTTACAACTCACTGAAAATTTGCAGAGCTCCATCTTTAATCTGATAACAGTTATCAGATTATAATAAACAGAACAGGTACTGTTCCGGGCAGAATAAGAATGCATCACTTCAAATAATGATAATATATATATATCTGGAACCGACCATATCCACAAGGACAAATATTATTTGCCCTTGTGGATATGGTCGGTTCCAGAAAATTATTCATTTATTTCCATTCAGTTTTCTACCATGCGATAGGGACTTCTCCATGGTTCAACAAAAAATGACCGAATTTTGTCGATTCACAAGATTACCGAATTGATTGTGAGCAGCAGCAACGCCTGCAAATGTACAGTTTTTGAAATGAGTGATAGTTCATGGTCAAGCACTCAGCTTGGTGGTCCCAATAGTACAAAAGACAGAGCCTGCTCTTTCGAAACATCGATTCAACCGAAAGAAAGAAAGTTTTTTCACAATTTCAAAATTCTGCCGATTAGTTTCTGGGACAATAACGGCCATTTCAACCCAAGATGGGGAAAAGCACATTTTTCGTATGGCAAAGCATTCAAGAATTGAAATTGAATCTGCGAATGAGTTCGCCTACCCTTCAGGACGAGTTCCCAATTTCACAGAATAATTTTACAGAAGACTGATATTATATACACGCCGCGTGTCCCCAATGTAGAAAATTGCTATAGGCACGCCGCGTTTAAATAATATTTCCGAGCTACGGGACACGCGGTGTGGCTGTAACATCTAATATATTATAAACACGCCGGAAAAGCGTTTTCGGGCCACATGGAAAAGCGTTTTCGGCCACGCGGAAAAGCTTTTCCGGCGTGTATATAATAAAAACAAGTTCTATTTTCACGGGCTCCCACGTCTAATACCTTCCTTATGATCAATAATTGATACCTTCCTTATGATCAATAATTGATAATAATTGATCAATTATTGTAATAACCCATAACTTTGCTACCTTCCCCATGTGAGAGTAAAAACACGTTTGTTAGTGTTAAGAAGTTGCCGGTTCGGGGTTCAACTTACGCGGTTTTGCATTGTTACTATCTATATTATAGATTAGTTGGACATATAGATCAAGTGGACGGGGTTGCGGAATAAAAACACCCCCCAAACAACAGATTAGTACCATATAGATTAGTTAGACATTCGCGTTCTAACGAACATTTTTTATATTGAATATTTTATCATATACACGCTGTAAAAGCTTTTCCGGTGTGTAAATAATATTTTGTTTTCTTATAGACACGCGGTGTGTCTATAATCACTCCCTTTACAGAACTCCCCGAAAATCTCCAGTATAACCAATAAGAGCATGCCGGATTCTTCAGGATCATTGCCAATGAATCGCCTGCAACCTTGGAGAACCTTGGCCAATTTGCCTTGGAGAAAATGGGTACACAATTTAGATTTCATTTCAACTAATTCCTAGGTTTTTTTTTTCAAATTTGGTTTGATTTGAAAGTTTTATTGATATTTTCCTTCCCCAAGCCGTGCTCATTGTGCCCATATTTTGTTACATAATGCCCTTTTTTAGACCCGATAAAGTATGTGCCATTCAGTTTTGTGAAATCCTGTCCTATAACCTGACTATCTTCAATTTACGTGGCAAATAAATGAAGAGCAGCCTAACATTTTGTGGTAAACAAAGTGAAAATGTATAAAGGGCGGATCTACAGGAAATTTGAAATTTTCGACAGAACCCAGATTGTTTGTTAAAATTTGATCATAACCATAACACGTTTCAAGTGATAACCTACCCATATGAAATTTAAGTCTAACAATAATAATGCACATAAAGATGCTAGGCAGTTTTTTGTGATTTCCCACAACTTGGGTTAGATTGAGTTACGCCCTTTCAACATTCAGCGATTCAACCACAACTGGTACGTGTGTGTCTACTCCTGCATACTTACAAGACTTACACAAATACGTATTGACATTTAGAGAGAATGCAAAGTAGAAAAACATCTACCCGTCAAAGTTGGTTGGGGGCTTATTGAAAACATTTAAACAAAATTTTGAAAAAAGAAGACAATGGAAATGTTTGGCTCTCGCCGCCTTCCTTTTCCCAATGCGTCATTTGACGTCAGTAGGGACCCTCAGCGACTAGAAGAGACATATTTCGAGCGGCTCCTCGTATTTTTATATACAAAAGTTTTCAGGACTCTTTCATTTCCCCCTCGTCTGAAAATTATCTGTTCAGGACATTCAAAATTTTCCCGGGCGTAGCCCGAAGACTTGAAGTTGTCAGACTGAATGTCAGGAATACATAACAAGATAGAATAAGATACCTAGTTGCTGGACAGACAGATCTTGACGAGCCCTACAAGAACCCTATATTCACCATCGTGTTCGGCATAAAAAACCTTTAAAATGAGGGGTCACTTGTCAGAATGTTTCATTTTGGGAATTTATGGGTGATTTTCCCCCTAAAACTCCCCCAACCCCCCTTAGAGTGGTCCGATTCTGCCCATCAACGAAATTAGCCTTTCGATTGCCAAGACGGTTTTTTTTTTTTTTTTTTTAGCAAATTTAAACTTTTTATCTCAATTCTATCGAGAGTTATCGTCCGGGCTTGACGGAGTGACACATGCATAAATATATAATACTGGCCTGCATTGCTGTTGTTGATGCTGGAATGGTGTTTAGCAAATTAACGAGATGAACCGTGCAAAAAAGGGTGAACAATCAGGGAAAATCATTGTTAATGAATATTAAACAAATCCAAGATAGTAATGTAACCACTCAAAACTTTTTCCCAACTTATCCAACAAAATTATCCAGAATTTTTTCGAATCTCTAGTTGTTGATGGAGAAGGTGTTTCTCTAAAAACAGTAGTCATAAGCCGCTTCTCTAAAAAAAAAAGTAATTTAACGACATTACCAGCAATATTTGGGACCTAAAACTTCAAATCGTTTGCCTAACTTTTAGGATTTTTGACTTGTCACACTCCTATTCTTGAGGTGCAATACGATGAATTTTTAACAACAGCTCCGCTAGAGAAGAATCACACAGGCTCGCATAAGTAAATAGATAGGTATGTACTTATAAATTGACATTTTTTATATCTATTCAATGAATTGTTGAATATTTTGCAATTAAGTCAATGATTTTTGTTTCAGACCTGGAAGGCTGCCCTGCTGAAATCCTTTAACCCGGTGTTTAAGAGGGCTCGTACTACGCCATAAAATTCATTTTATTTGGTTTATTAAATTTAAGTATTTAATACTGAATTGTACTTAAATTTGCTTCTTTTATTAATCTGTCCACCTACATAAAATAAAAGATATAAACTAATGATCTCTACGGCTATTTTTTGCTAAATTGCATTGATTTATTCATTATTTTCTGTTTTTTCCCCAAAATTACTGATTCCTCACATATTTCAGCACTTGCGTGGAAACCATACGACGTACGAAAAAATGTTATGAGACTTAAATTATGGGAAATTCCACATAAACATCTTGCTTTCCATTTATAAGCTGAATACCACTAAAAAAACATGATTTTTTTAAAATGATTTCTCATATTTGCCGAGCAAATGTTTGTTGGACAACTCCAGATTTGTTGAACACCACGAATCTGGAGTTGTCCAACAAAAATTTGCTCGGCAAATAATATGAGAAATCATTTTTAAAAAAACCACTACAAATCATGTCTTTATAGAGGTTTTCAGATTAGTTCAGCACCCCAAAAATCTAAAATAAACTAATAAAAAATATTTCACCAAAACTTTTCACTTCAAACTACCATTTGATTGAACTATATCTGAACATCAACTAGTGGAGCCAATTTCTGTCACAGTACCTGTATCAGGTGAACGTATTCACGAGGTGTGATGGAAGGGGAGGGTTCAAAAATTGTAGCTTCTTGTTATTGTGAATTAAATTATCAATATATTATACAAATTGGATATTTTCATTAGGTACTTAAAAAAAAAATGTTTTAGATACTATTGCACTAGGTATGCAGAACTTGACGGTTATTTTTAATTTTTTACAAGCGGGGTGTACGGAGTATATTGAGGGAATAATTTACAGCCTTACGAATAGAATTTGATACAAGATAAATTTTGTTTTCTCACATAAAGTAGAATAGAGAGATAAGTACGAGTACATAGTGGGCGTGGTGAAAATCTCAAAAGAAAAAATCATAAATATGGTGATGGTAAACAAGAAAGTGCAAATAAAAACGAAGTGAAAATGGTATTTCAGATATTCTTACCTTATAGTACAATTGCTGGGAGCATCAGGACTTCACCACTAAATTCTACGATCACATTTAAACTACCTAGTGCACTAAATGATAGGAAACTAAGCCCTAATCTCCGAATATACAATCATTTAAAGATTAAAAAAAAAAAATGACTTAAGGTACCACTGGAAATGTTTTGTTTAATTTTTTCAAACCGAAATCGGAAACAAATTTTTTTTATTGGAATAAAAAAGAACATGAAGTTATTTTCTTGTATAACGTGTTGGATAGAGAGATTTTTATGGGGGGGTCTTCTAAGTAATGAGGTGGGATTTTTGTTTCTAGTATTTTAACCAGGGGTGTTGGAGACATTCGGCGGCTGTAGCTCGTCTGTTGGGATCGAATTCGAGCATAGGGCGAAGGAATGCGGCAAATTCTCTGGCGTCTTGAGGCAACCAGTTGTATTTATCGGTGAGGACGTCGTACAGGTCCCAGGGTTTGAGCCAAGAGATGTGTCTCAGCTCGCCCCGTTTATTGAAATACTGTCTGGCCTGTTTCCCTTGACTAATGACTCTCTTCGGGATTTCGCCCAACAGTTCGATGATATGAGCGAGGTGGTCCTCATCCCTCGTGTACCCGACGCCGGAGTGGGGTTCGAAAAGGTAGTCTCCGGTAGCCAATTCGAAGGCCATACAGGCCGTCGACCAGATGTCGGCCGAAGTGTTGTATCCGGCTCCGATGAGGACTTCAAGGGATCTGTACTGCCTCGTTTGGATGTCCTCCGTGAAGTGTTTGTTGACCCAGCAGGCGTTGCCCAAATCGGCGATCTTGGCGTCCATTTCGCACTCCCACCTTGACGGATCTATATCCATTCCCAGGTACTTCCTCTCTGACGAATGCGGCGAACTCAGCGGAGTCTCATCTCCCGTACTCAGTCTGTCTGCTCCATCGAAACTCTTTTCGCTCTTTTCCTCGTTCATGTCCTCCACAACAGTCTCATTGGTTTCCACAACCTCGTTTGCGTTATCCTCAATAATACCGTTCAAATTCTCATTCAAATTACCTTCAGTTATATTCTCGCACTGCGTTAAATTCTGGCATTCCATTGTTTCGTTCATCGGTACAGTTTCTGTTATCTCCTGTTCATTAATGTTATCACCTTTGTCTTTTTCCTTCGTAGTATCCTGCTTCTTCTGCTCTTCGATCTCCTCAAGTTGTTCCATCTGCTTCTTCAGTAGCTCACTATGCCTCTTTGCCTTCCTCTTCAACTTTTTCTTCTTGTTTTTGGACATTTTCGCGTTAGGTATCGGCTCTTGGAACTCCTTAGGTGCTGTGCTGATGAGAGAAACCGGCAATTTGGACCCTGCTGAGTGCAGTTCCGTAGCTTCACAAGCTAGCTTTCTAATGTACGACTCGCTCACACAAAGCAAAACATTTTCTGGTTTGATATCGGTGTGAATGATCTTACATTTGGTGTGAAGGTAATCCAGCCCTTCCAACACTTGCCTGATGATGCATTTGACGTTTCGAATCGGAATGCCGCGGTAGTTGCTTTTGATGATCAGCTTGAGGAGGTTGTGCCCCAAAACTTCAAACACCATGCAGACATGAGTGCCGTTCACGCCGCTGATTTTGAAATCGTTCAACAGCTGTACGACTTTATTCCTTTTGAAGTCTAGGGGATCAGACTCTCGGACAACTTTGAGGAGCTTGATTTCGTCCAGAGCCGTCTCCGTGAAGTGAGACGCGGATTTGACGACTTTAAGGGCGACAAACCGCTTGTCTACCAGATCCCAGCAGAGCCAAACAGTGGAAAAATGGCCCCAGCCGAGTTTTCTAGTAACATGATATCGTCCGAGGAAAAGGTCTCCGATTTTGACGGGGTGATACCCTCCTTTGCAGTAATCACAGGGGTCTTCCTGCTCTTCTTCTCCGGAGCTATACGGTTCGTCCTGATCTTCTTCTTCGGGCTCTGTCTCGTTCGAAGATGAATTACTTGCATCTGTCTTAGCTGCCGAACTATTCGTCGTCCACCAAACTTTATCTTTCCCTTTAGGTGTGGTGGAACGGTCGTCGGCTTTGGGCTTCTTTTTCGCTTGCTTATGCCGTTTCTTCTTCGCCTGTATTGCCAACACTCTCCTATTGACGTCTTTGGAGTTCATGATTCTACTTCACCGGCGAACCGCGCAATCCTCGAAAACGCGAAAATTACTTTCCGGATTTCTCGCGGGACTCGGTTCGGACACTGGAAAACGTTCTCAATTTTCTACACGGGGTTTTCTAACCTAGGCTAAAATGAAAGTTTCACCAAGCATGGCGGCTTAGTCAAAACTACAACACCAAACCAGCTGACGTTAGACAGTCTGGCCAACAATGTAACCGAAGTATTTGTGAGGAAAACAGTGAAAAATGGATCGAATACTTAATGGTACTCATAAAAATGTTTTCAAGTGTAATGTATTATGCTCTTTCAGATCACGTTATTTGTTTACAAATCTTGAATTTTCGTTATTTCACATGGAAGACGACCATTAGTAAATGAAGGCAACTCATCGAGAACCAATCAACCTGAAGTTGCATGGAAGAATGAACTTCCTTCTTCCATGCTGAAGTTGTAACATGGAAGCGCATTGCTACTTGATAATCGTAAGAATAAAAATCCTAGATGTAACTACTTTCGAACTTTATTTGAAAATTTGAAGGGTACCTAGCTATTCAATTCAGGCACAAGAGAACTCGTGAAAAGTAAAAATAGAATGAAATGAGCTTCATAAACCTCACAGCAATGTTAATAGTCGGGGTATGCAACCCGCACGGCACTATACGCCGCATGGATACTACAAGATTTTGTTCATGAACACTTTTTGCTTTCTGTAGTGCACCTCCTGCATTCTTCGTCAAAACCTTCACGCAGTTATGGCGGTTGCGTGTTTTATTAAATAATTGACGCATTTGATGACATTTTTTTATGATTCAAATATGTATTAAATACACATTTAAATTCCTAATTTTGGAATCCCACTAATAATAGACGGTATAAATCAAATTATTTTTTTATTAAATTAACAATAATTAATTTCATTTGAATAAAAAGATAATGGAATAAGATCGCAATTCTGCCTTCACCATCTTGTTCAGCGTTGAAAAATCATTGATATGAGGTGTCACTGCTTCATTTTAGCGAATTTTCTAAGGAAATGAAGCTTTTGTTCTTGGTCCAAAATTTTTAAAACTCGAATTTCAGAAAAAATTGTATAAGTACCAAAATCCGTCAATGAAAATCGAGAATCCACTGCCAAAATCAAAAATTATATGTAAGTACATATATTTTTATGTATGGGTCACTCCGGACAATAACTAATGATAGAATTGAGATAAAAAGCTCAAATTTGCACAAAAAATCTGTCTTGGCAATTGAAAGGATTAAGTTCGTAGATGGACCGAATCAGCCCAGTCTAAGGGGGGTTTTGAGGAGTTTTAGGGGGGGGGGGGAAATTACCCATGATTTCCAAAAATAAAACAGTCTGACAAGTGTTCAAAGCTTTTTTTTTTTTTTTTTACGCTGAACACTATGGTAGAGGCAGAATTGCGATATCTTATTCCGTTCTCAAACTGGAGCTATGTATATGAAGGTGAAGAAACGTGGTTGTTACTTGAGATGTTCTTCATGGACATCAAGTCCTTCAATGGAGACATTTTACATAGAGCCAGTTATTTCTTCGAAAATGCGCTCTTATAGCCATGCAGTATGACTGTGGATTTTTGGAATTTATGGGAAATTCCCCTCCCCCATCCTTAAAATTCCCCTAAACCTCCCCCCCCCCAAGAGTGGCCCGAGTCTGCCCATCTACGAACTTAGCCTTTCGATTGGGAGGACAGATTCTTTGTGCAAATTTGAACTTTTTATCTCAATTCTATCGAGAGTTGTCGTTTGGAATTATACTTACATATACAAATATATATAACTGTATGTACATCTATTTTTCGTGCCATTGGACATTGAATTCAGGATGGTCTGTAACGGATTTTGGTATAAATTATTTTCGGAAATTCGTGTTTTAACAATTTTGGACCAAGAACAATAGCTTCCTTTTCTTCGAAACTTCGCTAAAACAAAAAGGCGCTGAACGCACAGCATCTGAGTGCGTTCGCCATGCGAATAACATTGTACTCCCCTCCTCCTCATTTTGACGCATCAACTGAGTAAAACTTAATTGTTCGCTTTGATAATTACAGTTCGAATGGTGGAAGAACTTCAGGTGGAGTCCTTTAATTGGGATGAATCGTGATGATACGTGATGAGGGGTTGCAGTCCATCGACTGGCGGATTACGGACATTCCATCCTTCCAGACCGTGTTAGGAAGAACTAGTTTCTCACTTATTTTCCTAAATTTATTTATATTACTGCGTCCACAAGTACTACGATATTTTCTTATACTGTAAATCCCAAGTAAGAAATTAGTAGGTACGAATAATTCGTCAATATGTAGATGTAAGCTGTTGTTCAAAATCGAAGTGTTCCTACAGCAAAACTCATAATGCAAGCAAAGAAAGCATTATTGATTTTATTTGTCGTAAGTTATATTACTTTTCCATAATAGGGAATATTGGTAAAATGAAAACGAGAGCCTTCGTATACTGACACGACATAATTGCACCTTTAAATCGACGCAAGTTAGAAACGACTCTCGATAATTCTTCGAAGTTGGACGGTTTCCTTCGCTTCATATTCACCTGAAACCAGACACCAGTTTTATTTCTTAAATAAAACTCGACCGAACAGTCTGAAGATGGAATAAATTATGAGAGGGTTAACATTCAGAAACGCAAAATTCACTAGGAACAGTTTATTGATAAGTCATATAATAATTTATTGCGAAATCGGGGGGAGAAAGAAAAACACAAATTAGGCAAGTTAGGCATTTGAAGACAAGTGAACAACAAAGTGCAGTGATCAAAGTCAACAGTAGGTGTTTTATTACAGTGGAATGGTCCTTAAAATGTCGAGGATAAATTCAGTACACACTAGAAAATCAGAGTATTGAGAGTATTGGGAGTGTGTTGGTCAGAGGTATCCGTAGGGACGCCAGGTAACAAATCTCGTTTGGAACAAGTGTGGTGATTTTAACTATTAGGGAGGTTAGGGAGATCAGTTACAATCAAAATCTGCCATAAATTAAATAATTCACAGTATCCATCACAGGGAGAGGCCGAAATAATTGTACATATTATGTACATTTCCCTAGAACAATAGGTACTACTTGAAGACTACAGGGGAGAAACGAGGTACCTACCTCGATTTTTTTCCAAAAATGAGTTAGCGATGGTTTGTCATAGATTTTTGGATGGCGGGTACGATGGTCAAGTCAAAACAGGGGAAAAACGAGTTTAAAAGTACTCAAGTCGCTGTCGAAAGATTAGCGTAGTACAGGGGGAAAACGAGGTATCCGGTGTAGGGCTCAACCAAAAGGCTCAAGCTGAAACTCCAAACGATTGGATTTGGATTTTCAATAAAGCCCTTCATCATTGAAAAAGTAGACAGGTACCTTGTTAGAAACTGTTGCTAATTTTCAAATGCGATCTAAGGAAACAAAGCTCCATTAGCGTTGAAGACCAGGTCAAGGAGAGTGGTGAAAATAGCTTAAAAAAAAAAAAAAAAAAAAAAAAAAACCATGTCCGGCTAATGTACCACAGAACCACATACGGCGGAAACTACAAGAGCACAATCATGATTCCTAATCCGAAACAAAAGAACGAGTAACAACGTGAAGAGTCAGGGCCAACAGCTACAAGCGAATGAATTTATTTTTCCTGCTAAAGCCTATGAACGACGCCTCCAAACTGTCAAAACCAAAATCCGACGACGTCCAACTCTTGAGGCGTTTCTGAAGTTCATCAGCTCAAGCTTATTTTGCCAATCTGAGGAAAATGCAGTGATTAAAAAAAAAAAAAACTTTCATTTACTTTACAAATTTTCAACATTTTGGTTCACTATTACAATTTTAGAACCTATTGTGATAATAAATCGTCGTTTTCATTTTTAATCACATTTCAATTCAGCAATAGGGTGTAAAATACCTTGGTTCAGACCCGCATAGCATATAGATACCTCGTTTTTCCTCTGCTCAGCTGGACCTTTGGATGTTCAATGTTTTATTGCCACCTTATTTCAAACTTTAAAAAACTCGATTAATTTATCTTATCTTACAGTTAACAATGAATTTATTACTATTTGTAATGTCTTTAAAATTCGCTCAAGTGTAGAATACAGCCAATTTTCGAGAGAAAATTGACTCTCCTGAACATTAGGGAAAAAGTGAGTTACCCCGTTTATCCCTGTAGTCTTCACTTATTAAGTAGTATTGTTCTAGGGAAGTGTATTTTGGTGGGACTAAATGTGTTATCCGTGAACTCAGTTTTTGTTTGTACCTACCATGGTAATGAATTACGGTAAAAACCATATGGGAGGTTTGTGGCGGCCTTGTTATAAATTCCTTGAAGAATAGTCAATAGTCCATGTTTAAATGTACGCTTTCGAAGTGTACAGTGAGTGTAAGCAGAATGTTTCCCACTGTTTGGTCGCCCAATAACATAGTATTGGTAGAAACTTCAACTCATTCAATTAAATTCATAATAGATGAAGGCGAACGTTCCATAAATAAGTTCCAAACGTGAAATTAATCAAAATAAACAATACACGCTTCACTTCATTAATTTGTTCTGAACAAATCAAGTTTATAATCGCTAAAATTTCTCGTCACATCGTTTTCAGAACTTAACAACAATCTTTGCCCATCATTTTTGCTTATCCATATCACATCGTAAAAAGTGGTAACGATTTTAAGACATCACAGACCGAGCAGCATTTTCGGCAACGTATATATAGGCAACAGTTGTGGTACACATTCTTGACAGTTTTGGGCGAATGAGATCCAAATTAATCGGGGTTCAGCATTTAGTACCAACTTATTTGGGCTATTTTTGTGCACTTTTCTCGGTAGGTACCTAGGTACAGCTATTTAACCGAATTGGCGAACTTTTGTTTTATTGCTCAGCTAACGTCTCAAAATATTCAGTTTCAATTGAAATGGGTCGTTTTTCGGAATTGAAATTTTCATAAACTCTCGTCCAGTACATTCCGTTTAAAAACCCAGCTGTATGTACAGTCAGAATTGAAATAAGTAACAAAACCACATTTTGTTTAGCGATACGTTGTTTTGCTTGTTTACTTACATCTAAACTTATTTGTCTGATGTTTGTCGTTGTGACCAATCATTCAAGTATTAAGTTCACTTGTGACTTTACTCAAGAGACTACTTCGGTAGAATGTTTGGAGAAAAAAGATGAATGTTCAAAGAATTCAGAACATGGAATAATAGTTTCGTTCCCGCTCGTAAAAGTTCTTGAACGAGTTTGGCGCAGTCGCTACGCGCAGGATAAACACGTATACCAAAAACGTGCAGTTCATGCACTCTGTTTGAACTGGCAACACTGGATGCGAGTTGCAGCTCATTGAGAGCATCACTGAGTTCATGAACTTTCTGCACTCGCCGAGCACATTCAAAATGGAATTAGGCGTTCCAGCAGCTCCGTTCATGAACTCTCCACCACGCATACTCACGACTACCTGCACTAGGATGACGGTTATTTCAAGCGCTGAACCCCGTTAATACATTAACAATCTGGCGACCTGTGCATCTTTGTAGTTAGGTACTGTAAGTTCCACCGAGTTCGTTCAAATATACCTGAAACTTTGCTGTCAATAAACATGTTTAGTTTCACAACTAGATTACATTTTCACGTCCAGATTGACGTAGTGAATGGATAACACTTTTCAACAATATCGACTTGATTGCTCACTAATTCATAATACGAGTATAACCACAAATATACACAGGTCATCGCGTAGTTCAAAAATACCCCTTTTTTCATTAAAACTTCACGTTCATGTTCCCTTGAAAATCCTTAAACCTAGCAAATGATCACAGCTTTTGAGCCAAGCACCAAACAATATGGAAACATAATTTAATTGAGTTCGACAACGACTAGGTATGGGAGTGACTTACAATCCAAATCTTGAAGGCTGAAATCTAATACATTTACAAGACCTCCAAATTTTATAAACCATCATGATAATAACAACGAAATTTTGTAAAACGAGTAAATTGTTAATTCACATTTAAAAAAAAATGTATTTACTTTTTTCGTCGTTTTCACTAACAAGTTGGCATAACAAAGATGTGTAACAATACATAAACTAATAGTGAACGTGGTAACAAGGTGTATTAGGTATTTATAAGTTGAATTGACCAACCAGGTTCCCGTTAAAGGACGGCAATCATTTGCTATTTCCGCAGTAATTTTTTTCGGTGGGTCGTCGTCCTTTCCAACGGTGTACTCAAAAAATCATCAGCTGGGTTTGACATGTGACGTGATGAGTCATGCGTGTCCCATGATGGATTTTGGGGAGTTGGGGGGGGAATCACCCATACATTCCCGAGTTACCCCTCATTTCAAACATTGTTTTCGCTGAACACGATGGTGAAGTCCATGTTGCGATATTTTATTACGTTCCCAAACTGGAGCACTTTGAAGATGAGAACACGTGGTTGTTACTTGAGATAGTCCTCACGGTTCTGATCTAATCTGATAATGGAATGAGATATCGCAATTCTGATTTCACCAGCAATTTTATCGTGTTCAGCGTTGAAAAATCTATAAACTGAGGTGTTACTAAGAAAAAAGAGAGACGAAATTTGTTATAAAAACAGTAAGATAAAGTTTACATAAAACTAGTTATTTCTTCGAAAATTCGCTCGTATGGTCATCCTTTTATAAGTAAATATAAGTAAATTTACTCTATCCTTTCTTCGCCTTCACTTGTTCTTGCTTTCCATTATTACCTATTTTAGTGCGAATTTTAAAGGTCGCCTGAGCCCGATGAGGGGGGATAAGCCCCCCCCCCCCCCACGCCAATCGGCACCTGGTTCAGGTGTTCAGGTACAACGAAATGGCCTAGTTTTGAACTAAATCACTCGCGACGAAATCGTGGAAACCCACGTTAAGGAAAACAAAAGTATGTGAAAAAATCGCCTATTTCCATTGAAATGTGAGTACACTATTAGACCGGTTTCGGAGATTAAACCATCGTCAGTAACAAAACAATACAGTATTGTTATCACCGGAACCGTTCTAACAGTGCACTCACATTTCAGTGGAAATAGACGATTTTTCAAATACTCTTGCTTTCCTTGGCCTAGTTTGTGGAACAACCGGTAACTTTATGCAAACATTTAATTTGAAAACCCGAATTCGGACCGAATGACATTGCACAGTCCCATTCCAGAAGGGGGAAGGCAATGATTACGGGCGATGCCGGGGGATGTTAAAAAAATACAGCAAACGAGATAAACCAGCGATGAGGTGGTTCTAGTTGATTTGAAAATCTTTACTTTGACGTCAATAACAAATATTATTTACTAAGTGTGCGTTATAAAACACGAGTGCACGTTAAACCCAATTACTGTACGAATAAAACACTTGTGGAACACACGAAGATTTTTGTAATGGTCACTCAAACGACTTCCATTTTGCTCGAAGTGAAATTTCGAGAAATTGAAAGCGTTCTGTTTTATTCGATCATAATAATATCCAATAAGTTTACGATATGGTAAGATATCGAAAGCGTAGTTTTATTATTCTAAACTAAATGTTTGCAAGAGGGTTCACGGGTAGCGCCTAAGGCGCTGCAAATTGATTTATCTTGAACCCGTAGATTCAATTAGAACGAACAACTTCTTGATTTCGTGCCACTAATGAAATTATCTGCATATTGTAAAATATTTTTATATATACGAAGATATACTCGTATCAGGGGTTTTAAAGTTGATTGATCTACCCCGTCGTCTACAAGTATGAACTACCTTTCTATTAGTTTACCTACTAGACTACGGACGTTATGGAGGTATCTGCAGTCATCAATCTGTTGTTCGTTTAATATTTGTACTTTAAGAGTTAATTTTAGTGCTCTATGGATTCGTCAAGAAGATCGAAATTGTACATTTAAATCTGTAGAGAGCAAATTATGGTAAAGGGTGGAGGACATGGTGCTACATTGCCCTACCAAGAATTACTGGGCGTCATTTTGAATGAAGATTCCAGCTCCGTCAACGTGTAAAACAGGGTGTGGTAAAGCAATGTGGTTGAGTTTCGAGGGGCAGTAAATAAGTTCGGAGAGCTTAAAAGTGAAGTTCAGAAGGCTACGGGTTGTTTGATTCAAATCTATAGAGGGCGTCATTTTTGGAAATTACAACAGCAGATCAGCGGCCATCGGGAGCGAATGCGAAACAAACTGGCGAGTTTTGAGGAGGTCTGAGGTTTTCTACATGAAACAATAGGTTTTCTAACATCGCACTCACTTGGAAGAACCAAGGGCCACATAAGACAAGAAATCGCCGCTGAATCCACTAAAATGTGACAAAAAGCAGCCGGAAACCTGATACACCCGTGTATTGCTGATGATATTTTACAAACATTGTTCATACAGCCCAGACGCTATTTGTTATTAAATTTGTTACTATTTATTTCTTATCTGAAAACTCT
Organism: Stenodema calcarata; assembly: GCA_963920205.1. Lineage (NCBI taxonomy): Eukaryota > Metazoa > Arthropoda > Insecta > Hemiptera > Miridae > Stenodema > Stenodema calcarata. The sequence goes on from OY986060.1 coordinate 24,084,636, forward strand.
GTGAACCCCGTGTTGTGATCAGAACAATGGTCAAAGAACATTCCTACATACAGAATGTTTGACCGATCATGAAGCTCTTCTGTAACGCGAACCCCAACCCCAACTCGGAATCAAGCTATGAGGATCATCAGCATCCCTAATGGTAAAAGTGAACGGCTCAGCATTAATCCGCCACAAATTGCGACTAATCTGGACTATTTCTTGCCCGATTCGACGTAAGTACTGCACAATGCGGAAACTTGATTGCACATCCACGAACTAAATCACTACCGACGAAACCCATGTTAAGGAAACAAGAGTATTTGAAAAAATCGTCTACTTCCACTGAAATACGAGTAAACTGTTAGACCGGTTTCGGTGATTAAACCATCGCCAGTAACAAAACAATACTGTATTGTGTACATACTGTATCAGTGTACTCATATTTCAGTGGAAATAGACGATTTTTTCAAATACTCTTTTTCTTGCACATCCACCCCATTATTTTCAGTTTATAAGAGCGTCAGCAGCACATTCAGCCAATCTCCTGCAAGATCTACTCCAAAAGCGCTTCAGCAGCAGCGCGAGCTTCCAGGTCGTCAATCATTGTCTCTCCATCATCCACCATCATTATCGCCATTACGGTCAGAATATTTATTTTCAATTTGTTCGTTTTTCTAAAATTCAAGTTTTGTTTAATTTAAACATAGGTATGTAAATTTATGTCGTCTACTGATTTGAATAAAACAAACCTCACCCGTTTCGTTATTTATAACCCCTCGTTATCATCAGGTTGTTTGGCCATTTGAGGAGAAAAGCGGCCATTGTCTTTAGCTTGATAGTTATGTACACGATTACAGAATTGGGGAAAAGTTGATCTGTGGTCGAAGTAGATTAGCTAAGTAGATGATTAAAATATTCAATCTGTAACGTAGATTATGTTGTTTACGATACCTAGCAGTTCCAGGCCGCGCATTCGTCACAGATGCACGTTCAGAACTCGAAAGAAACAGTTTATTGCTACAGTGTTTAGATATTTCTCTGGACTCTCACATCATTGAACAAAGGCATCAAGCAACTTCTAGTAAGTAAATCTTATAAAGTTTTAGTAAATTCCTGTTTTGACAGGGCTATGCAACTTGATACGTACATCGAACATCCCGAATCAACTCCGAAGTATTTTTTGGTAATTTCCTCCTTCAAGGACTACTTCAGATATCACAGTCTAGAATAAATGTTAGTTGAAGAATACCCCAATTCAGCAACGCTTTGATTAAAATGCTTATAAACTGGTTCTTGAACTGTTTCGTCAGTTCTAAATATTTGTAGGTGTAACCATGAGAAGTTGCTTGATCCACAGAAACAATGTACCTACTTACTCTAATAGGAACAGTAGTTGACAGTGACAGTGAGAAATTTCACAAGAATAAAATAAACTTTGTAGGAGGAACTTCAGGTAGTGGTGGGATGATAACATGTTAATTTCAATGAAAGTTCAAAGTGAAACTTAACACGAGTAAGTTTCAGGTTTGAACAGGAGTTTCAGAGTTTTGAAACGAAATTTGGTATATTAAAACGATAATATTGAAATTTTAAAAGGATCTAAAATCAGTCACCACATCTTAAGGAATCCCAAAGTTGATTCAAGACAGACTTTCAATTGGAATGAATGCATATAAAGCTACGATGAAGGGAAATCCTTTTTGTGTCAACTACTGATACAGTTGTCTTGGTTTTAAAAAACCAAAACCTAACCAGAGATATGTTAGGAAAATGTATAGGAATGCTAAAACACTATCAAATAGCATCAAACTTTCCGACTCCTGGACCAGTTGCAATGGGAGTTTTCCCTAGTGATTGGGTCCTTTAACGAATGGAGGACTGGCCCTATGGTGTGGATGCTCTCACTTTTTCCGTAGCCGCTGACAAGTCTTCACTGCGGTAGAGGGCGGAGCGGAAGTACTGAGCGAACATCTCAAACATGTACTGACGGCGTCCGATGGAGATGAGGGGCCAGATCCCTTCCATGAATCCAATATGGCCGCCTCGGGGTGTAATGACTACGCAGACGTTGTGGGATTTGTTGACCTCTTCGACTGGGATTCCTGTTGAATAGAATAGATGAGTTAGTCTCCTCTCTAAAGAAAAAAACCAACTGTTTTTTGAAATAATAATTAGTCGAATTACTGTTAACAAATAGCAAAGTGAAAAAATGACACCCGCAGCTCTGAATATGCTGATTGTAGTGCTTCAGAAGTACCCAGCACTGAAATGTACACAGTTTAGGAAGGCAGATAAAAGGGTGGCGGATGGACATTGACAGGATATCTCGATTTTCAACACCTCTCAAATTTCGACAAGTAGGAATGGGTAGAAATTCAGTTACTGTCAGTGATTCCCAAAACGCTCTATAAGCAATGGAAATAATTAACTTTGTCTGTCAAATTCAATCCATGTTTATGGGTAGGCTAGGTTATGAACTTCATGACCCCCCCCCCCCCGTAAAAGTCTGGATCCGCCCCTGAGTGTTGGTTATATACGTTTCACAAACATGACAGGTTTTCCTACAATTTCAGGTTTGTTTTGACATCTTAGGCTGTTCTTCGATTGTGACAGGCGCCTGTCTTCGATTTTACCAGATAAATATCTTCGGACAGGATGTTTCACATAACCACGATTGAACTTCAGCAAGTTCTTTTAATCGTAGAATTATGTTCCAGCATCCTGTCCTCAATATAGTGATAAACTGTAGATGTATAAAGAGCTGGATGAGCATTCCAGATTCTGAATCAATCAAGGAAACACAGAATTTAAAAGGTTTGTCGGTCTGCACAATGGCCAGTTGTAAAATTTAGCAAATGTGGATGACTTGTGAGACCATCCAGCAGACTTGAAAATAGTGTCAATGGGAGCACCATTCCTTGCTGCTGCTCAAGTGGCTGCATGCCGCGTAGAATGGGCAGAAAAATTGAGATATCGACTCCTGCTGCACGCGGGAAGTTGACTACAATAAAATTATAGTCAACAACAAACTGATTCTGTTTCGACTATAATTTTATTGTAGTCAACTACTAGATTTAAAGTTATTATAATTTTTCATGCATAAATAATCGAATGGAAAGTCGATAAGGTGCAGAATCAATTACGTAAGCAGTGCTGCAATGTCATACCGTCATAAGGTTGGAATGGATCGTCAGCAGCATTGAGGCAGAGAGTGGGCACCTTTATCCTGTGGACTTTGTTATGGATTGTTGCGGCAGAGTAATATGCTTCTACAGTGCCATACCCAAACTGCTTGCACGTGTACAGGGAATCGAACTCTTTAATTGTTCTACTCTGAAATGACAAATTGAAATCTTGAGTTTATAAGAGGCAACATCTTGGAAGAAAAACGTGGCAAAAGCAGAACAAATGTAGATGCCTAGAAATGACATATGGAGGCAGCTAACTTTGCTAAAGTAGTACGACAGCTACGATAGTAATAACTGGCAATTAACGAGGAATGAACGAATGTTGTGTTTACTTTAAGAATATTGTCTATGGTAGATGCTCCAATGCCTGGTTCCACAACTTCCCTCACACTAAAATTTAATGAGAAACCGAATCAATCAATCATCAGTGGAGATTTATTAGTGATTTTGAAGTATTGATGAGAAGGCAACCTACACATGACTTACCCCCGTATGATGTTGCAGAGGCAAGAGGCTAAGTGTCTATTGAGCAACAAGTTGACGACCGGGCGTTCAATCGAGTCACAGCCTTTAAAAACGTTCCAAGGGACTGAAATCAACATGGCGGCTGTCAGGCTCTTGCCTGCATCTTCATGGGTGCTGATGTAGTTTCCCAATATCAACCTGCGAATGAGTCATTATTAATGAATGATAAAGAAGAAGAAGAAAACATGTTTATTGACATCTAACTTGTATACAATCAAGTGAATGAAAATACATGAATGTAACCTAAATGAATACGAATATAATAAAGTGGACAATAAATGTAAATTATATTGTCAGAAAGTAGGTAAAATATTTACAACACACAATCACACAACTAGTGAAAACAAAAACATGATAGGCATGGACGTGTCGTCCGTCTGCCGGGTGGTTTGAGCCATTCTTGTTAATATACAGGGTGTTCGGCACATGGTGTAAAAGAAAAAAATGGGTGAAACTAGACTGAAAATGGAGTAGAACGCCGCCAACCGCACCTTTTTATCTCAATCCGTTCCCAATATATGATTTTTTTCAAAGGTTTTTTTTTCTTTCAGAAAACCACGTTTTTTGCCATAAAAACCGACGATTCTTCACTTTAAAACAACTTTTTTTCTACTTTTGACAACATTTTCGGATTCAGCGTGATTTTCTACATACGCCTAATGCACATTTATAATCAAAAACGAACTCCTAAGGACCGCAGTTCAAACATTGACAATTGCATTTCCAAAAAACGTGCTGGAAGCTGGCAAATCTCATGAAAATGGCAAATTTAATCAGCTTTCTAATGGTATGGTCTACTTTGCGATTTCTTGTCGATTTCATGGAGAAATTCAAGTTTGAATGCGGAAATAACAGTAGGCACCTACAAAAATACGAGTACCTACCATAAAATCAACAAACGGATTCTCAATTTTTGTTGTTGTGTGTTTGCCGTTGTAGTGATATGATTCAGATTGATAATTTCAATGATATCAGGGCAAAATCGGCCCTCCGGCATCCTGAGTGCCTTGACAGTGTAATGACAGGTTATTGAGAGAGAGTACACATAGATAGAATCGGCACCAGACTCCAGATAAACAAAGTAGCTCGGGGTATTTCTTGGCAGTCCAAATATCATTTTCACAAAGTACTTCAGGACTTGCTCCAATGAGTTACACTGTGTGAACCCTGTTACCTGCGTCCCACAACACAAAATTGCCCTTACAACGCATTGAATATATCGCACTCCTCGTGGAATACTGTAACATCTCAAAAAATCCGATTTTCGGGAAATGAAGATTGAAGTTTTTTCTTAATTCAGTGGCTCGTCATAATCATTATTATTGGGTCCATAGAAACGGGAGTGGGCTCGTTCTACTCCTCAACTATTCCCCTTTCGGCTGAATATGAAAAAACTTCGAAATATGCACCCCTCGATATGTAAAATTGTGATTTTGTCCAAAATTCCACGTTGTCACAGTCTTCCCCGGACATCATTGGTTATATTCCGTAAATGTTACAGTCTTTCGCGGACATGTTGTACTCTTGTAGGTAACTATTTAAATCACTGAGATTGTCTTGTGGCGAAATAACTTTATTAATTTCACAGCGTGGACGATATTCATTTAAAAAAAAAAAAAAAAAATATTAATTCAGAAAATATTTAGGTGAGGAACAAGTTAGATCGTAAAACTACTGAGGTCGCAAAAATGCTAACCGGCAAGAATAATAATTTCAAATAAAAAGAAAAACGAAAATAATTTTTAAACTGCATTAGTTATAGGTACCTTAAGGAAACTCGTATACCACAACAATGTCAGTCAGACCTAACTACCACAGCCTCATTTGTTTCATTTTACAGTCTCTTGATAAATCAAAGGTAGGTAACTCACATTGAAAAAAATTCTTAGTAATAAATTAGGAAAGCACCACCAGTAACATACATTGCAATGCATGTTGGTGGTTTTTCTAGAAGGTGACTAGCGATGGACCTCTATCCTAGTGGCTAGAAAACTAAGTAGGAACATTTAGTTTGACTTGAGCGAATCGTAAAAGTTGAAATACGCGGGTTTGATGAAATTATTATTCACCAAGAACATCAAATCACGCTTCTTGTTTGGCGCGATTGGTATTGTTGAACTGTATGCCTTCTTTACTTGCCAATTCTTCACCATCTCTTTCCTGTCCTCAATGGTTAAACACGCTTGTCGTTTTCGGGTCACTCTTTTCCTTGTTGCGGAGAACGTGTCGACCGTTCGGAAATTCTTGTCTTGATAGGAGGTCTTGTAGGAAAATGAAAATGGGTTCTCTTGCGTGAATTTCACAATCTTGATGTTTGCAAAAGCAAAAGTCTCACCTTCGGTGGTGGTTGTAAAGTTGTCCCCAACTTCCCCGGCCAGTGCTTTGAAGTCGATGAAATCAGAATGATTCATTTCATTCACTTCATAAAATGGGGCCCTCTTTTTCGCAGTTCTCATAATCTGGTAGTACTGTTCGGGGACGTTGATCGGCCCGAATTTGAGGGCCCTTTTCACTTCTTTTTCGATTACCGAATGGACCGTGTCGCCTTCATTCTGGGTATGCCCTTTGATGAGAAATTTATGGGTTATTGACCGGATATTTCTGAAAAGGCATAAGGCGTAGCTGTACATCGAGAGCATGAACTTGTTCTTTTGTTGCCCGCAGCAGTTATCGGAATAGAATACAAACTCAAGTTCTTCATTGTTCAATGCTCTCGACTTTCGTTCAATGTATTGGAACAGAGCTGTTGCAATTTCAATTGCTCCACGATTACCTTCACCCTCATGCCAAACATTGCAGATTGCTTCGGTAGTCTTCAGGTCATAAATAGTGAGATTGTAGGTAGACAGTTTGGATCTGTAGTAAAACACAGAAACCTCACCCTTAGGCGTAGGCATAGCAGCTTGTAGGTCGTACGTGCACACGATTGTATTTGCTGGAGATTCATTCTTGTCCTTCTCTTTTTCTACTCTTGATAGTTCCTTTTCCTTCAGATGCTCTTCATACTTGATTTTTATTGCTTCATTTCCCTCTCCTTCTTGTTCGTTATCATTTCCTGACGGTCTGGTATTTTCATGAGCAGTGCACAATTCACACTGGTCCTTTTTTGGTATAAAAAATGAAATATTGTACTCGTTGAATATATCAAAAAAGGCAGTCCGCTTTGCAAACGGCTTGCCTTCTTTTTGGCATTTTTCTTGGTAGTCTCTGTAAATCTGTGCTATTGTTCGCCCTCCTTCGATGTACTCTCGCTCTGTCTGAGCCCGGAGGTAATGGGAACTTATCCTTGGGATTGAGTCGATGTGAGCTCGAGCCTCGGCCCTGACAGACTCTGGAAGTTTTTTGTGGTTCTTGTGCTTCCCTCGCTGGTCATCTTCAAGTGCTCCATTATTCAGCTTCTTCCTGACTGTGGTGATGAAGGTTGATGAAACATCCAAAGTTGCCAGGAAGAAAAATTTGCAAATTCGCATCCTCCTGCCACCAATTTTGAAGAAGTAACCACAGTTTGCTCTACGGCGTTGATCAGGAGGGCCGTTGGTGAGTGCTGGGACTTCAGTCACACAACGACTGATGAAATCTCTCCGTTTTTGGACACTTCCGTAGCCCCAAAATTTTTGGAAGATTTTAAATCGCTCCCGTTCCTTAATTTTAGTTGAACAATTGAAACTGCACTCAGATCCATGACAGGGAGCTCTCATTTTCCTTCGCTGAACGGTTTGTTTCGACTTCTTTGATGTATAAGACTTCCCAAGATTGTGACGTTTTTTGGCAACGTTTACCTTCCACTCTTCAGGATTTGAACGTCTCTTACGGCTTTTCTTCTTTGTCGAGGGTCCGCCTGAGTCTTCTGAGGTGGAGTCTTCGTCGTCGCCATCTGATTCACTACCGGAGTCTGATGAGCTGGTCCTGCTGGAATCAGAGCTGGAACTGGTCGTGCAGGAATCAGAGTCATCCGATCCTTGGTCGCAGTTTACGCTGGTGCCGATAGTAGATGAACCTGGTGGTTGTGGAGTTTGGGGTTGTGGAGAGGCGAGTCGATTCACTTGTGAATAATTTTCTCGTTCACCTAAAAAGGAAAGGAAAAACAAAACTAAAAATAGAAGGTGGGCGGATGTAGAAATTAATACGTGCAAACCAGGGACCTACGGGATTTATCGAGCGCAATAATTTATTTCTTTTATGCTCAAAATAGACCAGCACCTGTGTTCATAGAATCTGTCTTAGGTTCCTCGGCAATGCTGTCGTCGAAATGCAGATCAACCGGACCGCGTGAGTCTTCTTGAGGATCGCAGTAACTATTCATGCAGGGTCGTGGCTTGTAGGGGTCAAGATTCTCCCCATCATACTTCTGGGGTCGATTCCAGGGAAAAGACATTTCCTCGACTAAATCAAATTGGAAAAATAAAATGAATTTCTATTAACTGTTTTTAGGTTTGGAAAAAAAAAGTATTTCGATGTTTGTACTGGGCATTACCTGGTTTCGGCTCAGTGAAGGTTCCGTCATCTAAATTCAAGTAAACCGGATATGGGGATTCCCTCTTGTTTTCAGAATCAAAGCTATTCCGAGCTGTCTGTCCTGGCGATTCCTGATTTTCCTTGTTGAAGAGTGGTTCCTCACAGATGGGAGTAGGTGCCACATTTTCTGGTAACAACTGGAAAATTATAAAAAGAAAAAAATGGAAATTTCCTTAGAGAAAAATTGCACCTTTTTTTGGTATAATAATAATTCATTATTTCACATTGATAAAGTTCCTTCAAATTACCTGGGTTTTCAACAATAGCAAACTTTCGTTGCTTATGATCTTGAAGGTGCTGTCATATTCATACAAGGAGGGCTCCCAAACTGCTCCATTCTCAATTCGTCTTCGGGCGGGTAGGTTTTTGTTTTTTTCGTGGGTCACTTTTTTGGTTTTTTCGGAATCTGAAGGACGATGAGCACTCCCAATTTGGAGGGCCCTGAGGATTCTTGTACCTCTTGAGTCCATGGCGTAAAAAGCTGACGAGGAAACACGCAATTAGCATTCGTTTCCACTACTCAATCAATTTTATAATCACTGTTCCTCTATAAAAATAATATAAAAAATATTTTAGTCAGGGATGATGATAGTACAGGGCAAACATTACAAAATACCAATCAGCATAGATAGGTGATTCTGAAGGATTGCAAAATTCTTCCAGGAGTTGGAAGAAAAACAGAAAAAAAGAGTAAGATGAGGGACAATGACCAGCAAAAACGAAGGAAAAACATCACTCACCGTTTGGAGAAAACTCACCGTTTGGAGAAAGTTGCTTACAACTTTGGGAGCAAAGGCCGACCGTCCGCGGAACACTACAACATTTGTCTCCGCCCGACGCTGCTGAAAAGGAGGCACAAGTCCGAATGAGATGAAATTTTATTCCACGGACGCTTCTCGCTTTCCCTCCACTTTTAACACTGTAACATCTGCTACCAAGCGGCCAGATATTGAACTAAACTTATCACTGTGTGCGGAATGTGGACAGCGCGTGTTTCTACGAACAAAACGATACCAAACTCAAAATCGAAAATTTTGGAGATGTTACAGTATTCCACGACGGGTGCGATATAATATTTGGCATGTACTTACTGGTATTGTTGGCTGGCAGAACAAAGTCCGATAAACATTATTAATGGCAAGTTTTGCAGCAGAGGCTCTTTCAACGAAATGCCGGGTAAAAGAGAGCTTTGGGGTCAACGTTATACCAAGGTACTTGTACCTACTCACTACCTCGACAGCACTACCATTGAAGGAAAATGTTCCATGTGCTCCAAGCCTTCCGCCCCGACGAAAGATCATGATTCCGGATTTTGCAAGGTTCACCTTCATACCCCAGCTCCTGCAGTATTCCTCCAACCCAGCAATATTAATGAATGAATGAATGAATAATAAGGAATATTGGTGCCGTTGGTTAAAGGAAAAACATATCAATGAAAGAAACGTTATAAAGTGGGGAAACATCACCAGATGACAAAAAAATTAAAGGAATTCCAAGATTCCTAATAAACCCAATGGCGAACGAACGTTTTCTGGTATCAAGAGTCCATTTTTGAAACAATATTTGTGAGTCTTTAGTGACCTATTAAAGCTAGACTCTAACAATGCGTGAAACAACGGTGCTAACAACAGTGCTATTCGCCATTGGTCGAATGTCCGTAAAGATAGATACCCTCCCATAGAGATTCCAGTTGCCGCCACTGGAGCGCTGGGGCAGCACCCGCGGACGTGGGCAATCACCTCAACGAGATCATCAAAGTTAGCGGCGCAATACGTTCGAGGGGTCTGAAAACAGACAAACTGGCGAGTTAGAATTACACGAGAATCGTCCCGTAATTATCGATACTGCTGTTATATCGGACTTATGCTAATTCGCAAGAAAAATCATTGCATCAAGAAATCTCCATATCTTTCAATGTTTAAGCAATTGAACACCCGCAGTGGGATTTGGGTGGTGTCAAGGCCATTTCTAATTCAATTAGCGCTACTAAATTTCAATAGACTGGCGAACCTCGTCGTTGCTATTTGATAATATCACTATGACAAACTACGTCCCCACTATGACAAACTAGCGAATCTTTTTCTCACAATGTGATAATAATATTATAATAATATTATTATAATATTATAATAATGATATTATCATGTCAATGAGAAAAAGATTCGCTAGTTTGTCATAGTGGGGAGTTTGTCATATTATGAACTCCTGAGAGTAGGGATGTATAAAAAGTATCGATACTTTTATGAAAAAGTATCGATACTTTTTGATACTTTTTTTTTTGCAATGTATCGGGATACTTTTTCTTTTTTTCGCGGTATCGACACTGATACTTTTCTCAAGGATCTTTTCTTACTTCCAAGTTTCACAGAAGACTACAAAGCCTGATCGCTACCATGCCTGAAGTCCCACCATTTGTCAACAACCTTGACATAAAAATGGAGATGATCTCTCATTCAACTGATACTGTCCGGCATCTGGTAGGACTGGAAACGTGAAACAACTCAACTGATACTGTGCACTTATGTGACATAAGTTATGTCAGGCATGGGTGCGGCTAGGACAAATAAACACGGCCTCATGGATTGTTTTGTTTCGCACATTCCCCTTCCAGCGTTCCAGTTCCACCATAGAATTATAAAAACGAGGGTCTCAACTTCACACATCGTCATTTCGGCAAATTTTTCAGCAGAGCCAAAAAACCATCTGCCAGTGACTATGTTTACTGCGTAATTCAGTAAAATAAATCGTGAGATTTAGTGTTACTTAATTTAGGTACCTAACTTACACTTAGTTAGATCGATCCGCCGAGGGAAGACGCTTAGAATGGTACCTATGCATAACTCGTTTTGGCCAAAAGTGACGATGCGGGGTGTTGCCGTGAGACTCTCGAAATACTGATAGGTCCCTAGGTACTCCACTTTAGTGCGTTTGCGTTGTTTGAGATTGAGAAATTCCGATTCGATACTTACTTTGTGCAGTTTTTTGCATTGTTTGTCGGCTGTTACTTACTTGGTAGGTAGGTGCAATGTCAAAAATCTCAGTATGGGATTTCTTCAAAAAACAATCTAACGTTTTAGCTGTGTGCAACTTGCTTGAAGTGACTCCTACCATAAAGTGCGACCTACCTAATATATTTTCTTAAATTTAAATGGTTCAAGTATTTTTCAAATTAATTTTTTTAAATAAGTAAGTAAAAAATTAGGAACTTTCCTAATTTTGAGTTTGTAAATGTATCGATACTTGGATGTATCGATACTTTTTCAAAGTATCAGCATGATATTTTTCGATACTTTTTAGAAATATCGATACGATATGTATCGATACATTTCGAAGTATCATACATCCCTACCTGAGAGTCAATAACAGAGGTCAGATGTTGAATAATTGAGTATGATTAGCCAACTGACGTTGGACGTCAGAAATCTACGCGGAAATTGAGGTGGCTTTCTGGTGACGTCACAAGACTATCGATTCTCTCTCAGCTGATCGCCCGCGCTCGAATCTCGAATGTCCGCCATGTAGTTACAGCTCAACGACGGGTGTTGACTAGTTTAGTGTTTGTGTGTACTTTCCGTTCCGGTGTTTTATTGAAAATGCCTGCGTGTACAATTGTGGGGTGTCCTGGTGCAGGAGTGAGAGTGAGAGTATTCAGCCTCCCTACAGTAATAAAACATCAATGCACGAAAGCCGAGGAGCTTTCCTCCAAGCGAAGAGCTGTTTGGTTATCCCGAATAAACAGAAATTTTACGGGAAAGAAGGTGAATGGAATCACTGTCAAAGTCACTGCCAACGACATTTCATCCAGAGTGAATCCAAATCGTGGAGCGTTCTTAGGAAGGTAGGTAGGTACTTCCTACAACGTTCCTCACTGGCTGTTCAAAAGAAAACAACTTCTTATCTTCCACTTGTTTCCGGTCATAAGAATCATAGGAGCTTTGTTGACTTCGACAAGGTGATTGATTATATTTCTGAGTAATCGTAAAACACGCCGTCTAGGAAAATGTTGTATCTACGAATAGATATTTTAGAAGATGGCTTTTGTCTGTTTATTGTTGGCCCAACGAAAATTGTTTACCACTTCGTCCAAATAACTTCAATTAGTCCTTTGGGAACCGACGGATCAGGTGATGGTTCCGACGGATCCAGACATTTGTGGTTTTTAATTTATCTAAGAGTATAAAAATCTGTCCTCAAGACTAAAAAATCGACTAAGTCTACCAAACTCACATCAGGAATTACGGGCATAGGATCATTCCATTCCACAACCGTTTCGTAAGGATCCTCCCCACCGGACAACACAACCTTCAGTTCATACCTATTTAAATCGTCGCCAGATAACGATGTAATAGAATTTGCGATGAATTTACGACAAGCCATATCATTATAGGTACTAAACAAGTAAAGAACGTTCAACAGAAATTCAACAGTAGGGTTTGAGAACTGACTGCAACAACATGGCGGGCGCCCGCTATCACCCTCTTATCGCTCTCCCTCTTCTTCTTTTTTGTCGCTTCAGCCATCAAATAATCGATTCTCAAATCTCGAGAAAACCACCAATACAGGGTGTCTACAGAAACTATAGGACAAACTCAAGGAATCAATACTACAGCTAATTTGCAACAAAAAGTGCCGCTTAGAGTTTTTTCATTACTCAACTGAAAAACCTACTTTCTTCAATAAAACGGCTCTAATAACTCCCTTAAATTAATCTTTAAAGTAAAAGTTGAGGATATCGTTGGAAAGAGCGTCAAATTCGCTATCTGCCTGATGAAGTACGATTTTTCAATACAGTCCTAAGTGATGAAAAAGATGGCCAAAGTCCAAAATTTGAAGATTTCTTAAAAATCGCCGTTTTTTCATTCGTATTTTGAGCTATCAGTACGGGGTTCTTTCGGCGTGCACTCCTCGGGAAAAACTTGCCCAGAATCTCAGCTTTCCAACCGTATAAAAAAATGTTTGCCTCAGTGATATTTGGCGGAGAAAATGACGTTTGAGTCCTGAAAAACGTGGGTCTTTAGGTGAAAATCAACGTTTTCACCAAACGCCAACTTTCTTCATGGAAGTGAGTTCGGTATTGCAGTTTATGCATTTTTTACGCTGAATTGAATAGTGACACTTCCATGCCTCCCTGATAAGGAAGAAACTCGTATTTTTGCATCTATGTTTTATTAAATTGTTGATTCTTTAAAAAAATAACTTACTTAATAATCCTTTTTTAAAAATAGATAATTCTTTAAAAACGGGTTTCTTCCTTATCAGGGAGGCATGGAAGTGTCACCATTCATTTCAGCGTGCATTTCAAATGCATAAACTGATCCATAATACCGAACTTACTTCCATGAAGAAATTTGGTTGATTTTCACCTTAAACCCCACCATTCTCCATCAAATTTCACTGTGAACAACATTTTTTTTTTTTTTTTTTTTTTTAATTTATTTTTTTATACCATTGGAAAGCCGAGATTCTGGGCAAGTTTTTCCCGAGGGGTGCACGCCGAAAGAACCCCGTACTGATTTTTAAGAAATCTTCAAATTTTGGACTTCAGCCATTTTTATCATTAGGACTGTCTTGAAAAATCGTATTCCATCAGGCAGATAGCAAATTTGACGCTCTTTCCAACGATATCCTCAACTGTTACTTTAAATATTAGTTTAAGGGAGTTATTAGAGCCGTTTTACTGAGACAAGGTCGAAAACACGAGAAAAATCTTAAAAGTGAAATAAATCGGTTTTTCAGTTGAGCAATGAAAAAACTCTAAGAGGCACTTTTTGTTGCAAATCAGCTGTAGAAAGTTCTGTAGGAATCAATTTAGATTCCTTGAGTTTGTCCCATAATAATAATTACAGGGTGTCTACAGTAATTATTACTGTAGACACCCTGTATACAATTTGCACTCAATGTGTGACGATTCGATATCATGAAACTAAAAAAAACTCTGCAAATTCTTGACACAACGGTTCATTATCTTCTTTGTACAGATCACCCTTCTGTCTAGATCACTAGGTCTAAATGTCTAGATCCTAAATGTTAGATTAATTATTATTATCAATTATCACTAATTATCAACAATTTTATCAAGTACCTACTGAAAATTATTATAATTTATTGTTAGGTATTAATAATTCGTATTTATTATTAATAATAATAATTATTAATTATGATTAATTAATACGATATAATTCTGGGGTTTTTAATACTACGTCGGTAATAATTTTTCTATAAAAGAAGTACCTACCAACAAACATTCGAAATTACCTTCATTTCCGTAGCACGAAACGCACCTCAGAACAACAAACTCGACATCACTTAACCATATGATGTTCCAAAGAGCTTGTTAGTATGAAAATGGACCTGTATTTCAACAGTTTGATTCACAATCGTGTTGTGAGGCACAATCTTTGAGCCGTCATTGTGAACGAACGGCTGGTCGTACAAAGCTGCGGATGGTCTTAAAAAATTCTTAGGAATAAACTCTATCTAAATATGAAATAAAAAACATACCGTTTGATGGGCATTTTTCGAGATATGGTATTTTCAACATTTCAAAATTCGTTTTGAACCCCTTGACCTAGGGTTATGAAAAGTTTCGTGGATCATTGTGGGGCTGGTCCAAACCCAGAAACCAAATTTCGTAATTTTAACTCAACGCTAACTGGGCAAAGTGCCGCGGACGGCGTACGGCGGACGGACGGATTTTTTCTTATTCGATTTTCTGAATCTACGTATCTTGAAACGTAAACCAACAAATTTTGAGGGGGGGTTAAAAATTTTTTTCTTTGTGCGATTCCAATGGTTCATTATCGAAGATAATAAACCAAAATAACGTACCTATTCAATCGATTACACAAATTGCGATCGCTTCTCCGAAAATTCGCTGAACAAAATTACGTGAAATGGTGCTTATGTGAATTGAATACTTTCAGAGTTGTCCTTCCTTGGGCAACGACACAAAACGCGTGGCTGAAAATACGAGTGAATATATTCTTCGCAGTCTTGATTGAATTCGACAATGTACGATTGTAAAACACTCTTTGTTTCCATCTTCACGTGAGAATGAAATGTTCTGAAATGAAGGTAATGACATCATAAAGGTGAAGAACGAGAAGAAAAGCTACGGACAAACTGCATACTGGATCACCCTGATGTCTCGAATTTATTTATTCGATCAATTTAAGGCCGCTTTTCAATTTAAATAGAATTATATTATGACTGGGCTACAAGGCGCTCGTACTACTTCATTTGTCGTGAAATTAGGTCAGGCAAAATTACCTTCAATTTGATACCTCCGATCCCTCTCTGATTGAAAACGACGGTCCTCAGTCCTTCGTCTTTGGCCGCTAAAACGAGACCCCTTACGTAATCAGCTTTGCTCGCTCCAGTCAAACCTAAACAGAAACGAAATTGATAATTTCCAAAAATGTATTAACCAACAGAAATAAAATCAAATTGGTACAATATAATTTTCGTAGTCAGTGTATCAATCAGTAGAATGGGCTCCTAACCCAATACCCTATAACCTTTACCCACCGTGACGGTACCGTATGGATTGTGTTTGTACTAAATACTAATATTAATTTGTTGTGAGGGTCAAGAGTTTTGAACGTCCAGTTTTTATTGTTTTAAGGGATAATAAAATACACGAGTAAAACCGTTGGAACGACGCCAGTACCGCAATATAGCAATTCGAAATGTCAATAAAAACACATCTACTCGTATACTTTATTGTCACTCAATTGATAGACCAAATTAATAACTCGCCCGTCAGCCGGAAGAAGAAATGCTGGGTTCTAACATTGTGACAAATATTGTCGATAAAATTTCGAATGTACAGGATGCGGCAGAGCCGATTCACATAGGGCTATAAAAAACTCTGCAATTTCTTGACACAACATTTTATCACTTTCTGTTCACATCACTAAATGATAATTTAATTATTATTATGATTTTATCATTACTCATTCATAATTATTATCAAGTAGTGTAAATGTGTATTACCTAATTATAGTTAATGATTAATAATTGTTGTTAGTTATTAACAATTAAGTCGATATCTGAAAACCATGTGCTTTTCGAATTAGCTGGGTCAGTATGACGCAAGAGTCATGTTGACGACTTTTGGTCTGCTGCAACTTTGAGCCCTCATTGTAAACAAACGGCTGGTCGATTCCACTATCGAAGATAATAAACCAAAATTACTGCTACAAATAGATCCGTGCGAAGAATGATTACAATAGTAATATTCCTGATGAAGTATCCAGGTAACATTCAGCTACTACGTGATGTTAGAAACAGTGCTAAAAAGTTCCAATATGCTTTCCTGCATTATATTATAATACAGGGATATTATGTTGGATATTAAATACTGAATTATTGAATTTATATCAAACATTACGTTATGAATGTTAAAGCTAACTCTTGAGACTGTTTTTGTATCTAACCTTGATCATCCAAGAGTGCTATTAAGAATTGGTGACGTCGCCAAAACTACAACACTTGCCTGGAAGAATGATGATAGTAGGTGTTTCTGGGGGGCAATTCTCAACCGTGTCCATCCAATCCAAACAGATCTGACCGCCATCTGATAAAGTCAGTATTTCCCTAGAGATACAAATTCATCATTAACATAAATAATAATATTATTTACATATTATGTAACACAAAGCTTCAATTGTTTTTTACAAAACAAATGACACGTGTAAATCAGATTATGTGTATAATTAAGTTGAGTAACTGGTTGTACTAGGTTTTCAGGAGTATGGATTAATAAAACTTTGACGTGGAAAAGACATTGTGAATGCTATAGATAATACAGAAGAGAACTATAATGTACACAAATCGATAACAAACAAGATGGGGAGCTAACCCAGAGATAGGATTGCTATATTATAAAGCAACAGCAAGAGCTATAATTGACTACGGGAGTATATTCTATGGCCAGGCTAGTAAAACTGCATTGCTGAAAGTGTCTAGGGTACAATACAAATGGATCAGACAATGCTTAGGTTATGTCAAGTCTACCCCTATAGATGTATAATACATAAATAATTGTTATCAGTATCTGGGCAGATACCGTTGTGCTACCGATGACCAATTCTTGCAAATCGATTCGTATTGAGACCAAAATCGCTGAATAGCTAAATCTTGGATTCCGTGTCTAGGCTAAGTATCTTAGAACTTACAAGTGAAAAATGGGACCAATTACACCAATAGTAGCGAGTTTCACCCAGGATTTTATGGATCTTTCTGAATTGGGGAAGTTTAATGTACTCGTACCAATAAAATATTAACTATCGTTCCAACAGTTGATTGTGTTCAAAGGTGAAGGCCGAGGGGTAGCAACCTCCCGACGACAATATCAATATTATTTGTACTGATTCTCAAAGTGCACTAAAAATCCTAGGGCTCCAATAAAATCAATAGAGCTCAACACCCAATTGTAGCTCAAATAGTATCGAAGCTACACGATTGTAAACAACAGGGTAAAGAAATAAAATTCATCTTGGTTAGAGCCCATGTGGGTTTAACACCAAACAAAAGAGCTGATGGCCTTGCGAAGAGGGGAGCACATAATGGGGTAGAATTGAGAGCGCTCATCCCTAGAGAAGATTTCTATCCCCGAATTAACAAAACATATTGGCTTCTATGGCAGAAAGAATACACAAACTCTGAAAAAGGCCGATTCTATAAATTCTTGCAACCCAAACTCAAAACTCAAACTCTGTTTGGGCAGACCCTTAATCGTCAAAATAAATCGTCTGAGATCTGCTCATGGACTCAGTCAGGAATACATGCATAGAATAGGGTTATAAGATACTGAACAGTGTGCCAACTGTGGGGAATCTAGCCAAACTCTGGAACATTTCATAATGAATTGCGCAGAACATGATAATTTGCGGAATATGTTTTTTAAGAAAATAGTTTAAGTTATAACTCAGCCATTTAACTATTCAAGTATTATCGGCTCAAAAAACATTGACATTTATGAAAAGCTAATCACCTTCATGGGGGATGCCGAAATCGAAGTGTGATTCTGTTGTAGATTGTTTCATCTTACCTTCATTTATATTGTATATTGTTCACTTTAAGACATACCTACTTTTAACTTGTTATACTCCCTATGCAATTTGATTATTGTTACTATTAGCTAAATTCGCTAATTCACATGGCTAAATGACAAGCCAAAAATAAACGAAAAAAAAGTCGAGTAACAGATTGGAGCGTTCAAGTTCCTAAATTGAATAAATGGTCAATAAATCAATGTATCGACAGTTTATGTGATTCAGCTTGATTATGACTTAATTAATTTAATTCAACACTCTTCAAGTACTTCCTTAAAAAATTTTTTACCAGTGTCTTAATTATTCTGAAGGTGAGTAGTTCTTCGCAGGAATTTTTTTTTTGTTTTCGCAGGAAGTCACTGTCATTTCCTAGTACCTTGTGGCACGTGATGAATTGACCAAACGGACTTATCTGATGAAATAAACCGGTACTGGTGAGATCACCGAGGTTACCTAGCGCGCGGAAAGCACTTGTACACAATTGGTGCCATACAGGACAAGTGGTGCCATGTCCAAGTCAAAACCCATCTCCACTCAAGGGGCCAAGGCAATGAGTAGAATTCAGAACGAATAAACTGATAATCTCTGTTCCTCATTAGAAGAGAGCTGATCACGTCTTACGTACGCCTGTAATCTAGGAACGCGGTAGCGTTCCGCCCCGCCAAGCAAAGAAGTTGAGAAAACGAACGGTGCCGAGTGTATGTTTACCGGACGTCACGAAACGCGTTTTCGAGGTATCCATATCTCGGCTCCTATTTGACCGATCAACTTGAAAATTAGTGTGGGTCTTCTTTGAGTGTATATTAGAAAGCCCTGAAAGTTTCAAATCGATAAGTCTAAAGGGAGCCGAGCTACATAACTTCTCCATGTTCACCGATTGACTTGAAATTTTGCACAGAGCTGCATTTAACCTTGAGACAGAGCCTTATATAAGATTTAACCCATTATCTCAACCAACAAAGTTTTAGAAAAAAAAAAACAGAAACCTTAGGAAAATTCTGTCCACTTTGACGAGTCTACAGCCTGGGTAAAAGGACCAATCGACTTGAATTTTTTTACATACCTTCTTTATAGCATGGCTCAGTGCCATTTGAACGAAATAAGCAATTATCTCAACCCAAAAAAAATTAGGGACAAAAAAACTGAAATTTAGGGTAATTTAGGCTAATTATGGCCATATCTCGGCTCCTAGTAGACCGATCAACTTGAAATTTGGTATGGATCTTTTTGGTGTGGATAATAGAAAGCCCTGAAAGTTTCAAGTCGCTAGGTCTAAAGGGAGCCGAGTTATATAACTTCAAAAACCAATTACCATGTTTTTCTACTTTTTTCAGTCGGTCAAGGCTACAGCCTCTCCACCTTCGCCGATTGACTTGAAATTTTACACGGAGCTTCGTTTCAAGTGTAGCAAGTGCCTTTTGAAAGAAAAACGTTAACCACCATCAAGTATTAGTTGCTTGTGGAAGTAATAAAAACGTCTCGCAATAGCGCCAAGGGGAGATTTCGAAAGGGGTACGGTGCTTGTGAAGTGGTTAAGCTTTTCATTATACTTAGCTCGTTAATGAGGAAAAGGGCGGGCGGGGAAAGTGGATATCATAACTTTTCCGGCCTCTGAAGAATGATATTTGCGAGGCGGGGTGATTTTTACACGGAGTGTTTTTTGGGGGGATGACGTTTACATACCTCATCTGTCCTTGACAGTCATGTCAAGGATCTATGAGGATAACATATTACGGATCCTCCAGTGAGTTAAAGAGCCTTGGATTGACTTGGAGCCGAAGCCTACCTTTAGATGATCATGCAGCTTAATTTTGTTTAAGGAAGCATGAGAGCTTGCACTCATTGAATACATGAGCCAAATTCACCCCAACCTCCTACAGGGAAAATTAGTTATTCAATTACCCCAACTATTCACACTAGGGATGCAATATCGGAACCAAATAATCGATTATAACCTCAAATGATTAATCGTAAGCTAATAATCGATGTGAGCGGTAATTCATGTCCTTATTACAAACGCATAATTGATTGTTTTTCGATTGTTTTATACGTCTATAGGGGACGACCTATTGTTAAATTACAAGGCTATTGAAAATAAAAGAATGTCAAAACGAATAAAATTGCATAAAATAGATGTTTATAATAAATTGAACCGATAAAAGGTGTAGGTATATTAAAAAAAGCAGAGTTTTGGGACATCTAGTAAAAATAAAAGTTTTGCGAGGATATCACCCTTCAAGCGGTTCCTCCCCTGGGTCAGCGTCAGTCCCGCTTTTGAGAATAATCTCTCAGCAGGAACCTGACGTGGCACAGTTGCAACATACTTTTGGTTTATTATCTTCAATAATGAACCATCGGAATCAACCAAAGAAATTTTTTTTTTAACCCCCCTTCAAAATTTGTTGGTTTACGTTTCAAGATACGTACATCCAGAAAACCTGACAGGCTAACATGTTAACGAATATTGATTTAGGTGGGGGGGGGGGGGGTACCCTGGGATCAAAAAACATTAATTTTTCAAATCCCATTGTCAACTGCTGTCATTTGAAAAGGTAGACTATAATCGTAAAATTTGGCCCCCCCCCCCCCCTCAAAGCTGCAGGGGTAATGGTAGGGAAATACCCATGGTTTGAAGACTTTGAAAGGATTTTTTTTAGCATATTAGAATGCATCAAATCCTGATGCATTCAAAAACCGATTAATCAGTAATAATATCGATTAATCAGTAGAATAATCGATTAATAAAAATAATCGGTAGCTAAACATCGATTAAAATTAATCGATTAATCGGATAATCGATTATTTAACCCCGCCCAGCATCCCTAATTCACGCTGCCATTTGATTTTCACCCTTTCTCTCTCGTCTCCTAACAGGATCCCAATGGGATCATCCCATACCGAATAAAGTGGCGAAATACGAGTACCTTCGGTAATTGACTTGAGGGATGGAGGTGGCTCGGACAAAAGATGCCATGAGAGTCTGCAAGCGAGACTCAACGCACCAAACTGTAGGCCAGAACTTCTCGCCCAGCAGCGGAACGTTCGTTGTGAGGAAGTTCTTGAACTCTCCATCGGAGCAAGCGATCATGGGTTTCTGGAAACGAAAAAGAAGTTGATGATGAGTGACAATTTCATTAAGTAGTAAGGAAATGAAGCTAGTCTCGTAAAATTTACATTTAATGTATTTTAAATGTAATATTGATGGGAAAGTGATAATAGCGTCACCACCATGGTTAGTCTGATCTAGTCTGATAATCGAATGAGATATCTCCATTCTGACTTCACTATCATGTTACTCGTTAAAAAATCTTTATAATGACGTGTCACTTGTCAGACTGTTTCATTTTTAGAATTTAGGGGTAATTATTCCCCCCTTAAAATTTCCCTGAACCCATCTTACAGGGGCCCGATTCTACCCATTTACGAACTTAGTCTTTCTATTGCCAGGACAGATTTTTTGTGCAAATTTGAACTTTTAATCTCAATTCTATCGAGAGTTATCGTCTGGAATGATTGTTGGTGCCTTTTGGCAATGAATTCAGGATGGTCTGAAACGGATTTAGGTGTACATTTTTCGGAAATTCGAGTTTAAAAAATTGTGGACCCAGAACAATCGCTTCTTTTTCTTCGAAAATTCGCTAAAAGGATAACAGTTTTCAAAACATGCTTTTTACGTGGTCGAAGAATAATGAAAATCGACAGTTCTGAATTTGATGGGAATTGGGTTAGAAACGACCGACCCACAATTGAAAATGAAAATGCACAGGTTTCTCTGCCTTCTTGGATCCAATTCCATAATTGATTAGGACTGCAACATAAGTAAGTAAAATGGGTTTATCGAAAAACTTGTCTGAATCCACTAAACACAAGTAAATAATTGGCTCTGCCCCTTGAATCCGCCTCCAAGACAGAATCTGTTGCTGACATAATAATATTATTATCATCTGATGATGTCTAACTCCAGTCTGACGGAGAGTAAGAAGAGGGGAATTGGCAGCGGGAGACGTGTTGTGGTTTGATCAAGAGCTTACCAAGGGTGAACGATTCAGCTGGGGCCAAAAATGAGGAAGTTACATTTCCCTAGCAACGATTGGTTGTACGCGAAACCGCCGGTGTCGATATCGTTACACAATATCGAGGGTGAAGTGGCACAAGGCCTGTCTCGATTGGGGCTGAACAACACGGCCTACCTGAGATAGGACTGGTCAACATGGCCTAACTCAATTAGTACAGAATAACATGGCCTAACTGACATTTTTGGGCATATTGACTTTTTTATTCAGCGGGATTCAAATTAAAATTATTCATCATCACGTAAGTTGTCTGTGTAATATATTGGCGCCCAGAAGAGTGTATAAGTAGTTGCAAACATTTACGTATATGTTCCCAAATTTTAAAAATAAACAGTTAAATCTCCTGTTTGTGTCTCCTGTAAAATTAAAAAAAAAAAAAAACACTTAGGGTAAAACCACCAAATGTTGACACTTATCCTAATGTTGACACTTCAATTTCAAAACGTAAAAATAAGGTATTGGGACACTGTAGGTACTCGGAATTGGCGTCATTCTGTTGATAAGGATGTGAGATTTGAGGTAGGCCGGCTCCACTAGTTGTTATTACCCATATCGAACGTGTGGCTACTATTGAAGCCGGTGACAGCTGGATCAGTCAACCCAGCGACGCCATCGCTATCCCGCAGGTTAGTGAGGTAAGTCAACAAAATTAGACTTTTCAAGTCAAATATTATGAGTAATCAGTTATATATCATATTGCCTGCCCTAATAATAGCGTAAGGAAGAATTTGTAAGCATTAAACCCCAGAATTTCGTTGAAATAGATGGTTAAGTTGGGGTGTCATCATTAGGGTTTCATGAAATGGGCGTGTGTCCTAATGTTGACACCTGTGTCAATATTAGGGGAAAATGTTGATCAGGTTGCCAATGTGATATTTGGGTTTAAATAATTTCGTAGTATATTGAGACTATTGAGTTTTTCAAATCAGCGTACTGGAACCTTAAGTTGACATCGGGATCCCAATGTTGACATATTTTGGTTCCTTAAGTTGACATATTATAACTTTTTTTTTTTACATTTCTACGTATAGGTAACTTGATCTTTTTGTTGTTAGACCCCTACCTATGACCTTTTCAACAATATCAGGTACCTATCAGAATTTAAAATAACTCCTCTCGAAAGAAGAATAGGGCGTCAATCGGTGCTGTCAAAAGATGAAGAGGAGATTTTGGTCCACTGGATGTGTTTGTCTGGTTGTCAAAATTGAAAGGACTGTTTTCAGGCCTTCGAGCGAGGGGAATCGCCTTCTTTCAGTCAGTAACGTCAAATACAAACTGCCTAAGCCTACATATTACGGGGGAAACCCTAGAAAATTTGTGTTCCCTACTTCTGTTTCTGTTCCACTGTGATTGAGCACCTATGCTACAAATTTAATTACCCATTTTTCTGATTATGCTGTTCAACATCTATTTTCTAATGTCTAGTCTAACATTAAATATATTTTAACGCGTTCCTAATCTCGTTTGTTCATTTACTTTGAGAAATATCTAGAGGGAAAGCATATTTAAATACTTTCTCAAAAATTTAGACTGGTGTCAACATTAGGAACTGCAAATGTCAACAATAGGAATTTCCGAAGGCAGAAGTGTCAACATTAGGGGGAAAATTCCATTTTTGAAAAACTTTTTTTTTATGCTGAAAAAACATTATTTAATCAAGTCCAATAAGTGCAAATTGTTCCCAAGGAACTCACAATTCATGATAACTACCCAAAAGTTTCAATTTCTTGAATACTTGGGTAGAGCGCAGAATCGAACGATTTTTCTCTCTAATAGTGTCAACAATTGGTGGTTTTACCCTAGGTCATGTTGTACAGCACCATTTGAGGTAGGCCATGTTAACCCAGATTCTCCTAAAAAAAAGTTCCATCCGGTTCCATCTTAGGTAGACCATGTTGTTCAGCCCCTTTTGAGTTAGGCCTTGTTGCCAATTCACCCTCCATATATATATGGTATGTATACCTAGTTGCTTCTTTGGGTTGGTGGGTCCTAGGTCACGACTGAAGCGTATTCTATGCTAAAAAATTATAGTGATTGTGGTGATCAAATCGGTATCAGTGAACAACAATCATGAATATGTGATATCTATGTCAATCATGTAATTTCTAAACACACAACTTCACTATTGTGGACATTCCTGTAACTGTGTGACACACAGTGTGTGTGTTAAGTCTTCCACCCCATCCTAGGTAGATTTATGGGGATACCCTATGTTGAGCGCTTACTACAATAATCTGACTTGAAAGAAATTTCTTCAATACAGTCGAGTCAATACACTCATGAGTAAATATTACTTGGAATGTAACACGATAAACATCAAGAGCAGCCTAAGTAATCGTCGTCAGTGCCTTATAATTTCAACAGTGTAGTAGAATTGAACGAGTTATACGACTAAATGCTCACAAAAATATATTAAAAAACACGCACGAGTTATCGAGGGTCACTCAACAGTTCTTGAGATGAGTACGTTAAATAAATTTATTGCCTATCAATCGTTAAGATGAATAATTTCAATGATTCATCTTATCAAAACAGTGAACACCGAGTTCGCCCAATTGACCTAGAAACGTGATTCTCTCCACCGTTCGTTGATAAGTGAGCAACCGCAAATAATTAGTCACTTATCAACGAACGGAGGAGAGAATCACGTTTCAAGTCAGATTATTTTTGTATTCGAATTCGCCATTCCTAACTGACATTCATGGAGAGCCGAAACCCGCCAATTTACTTAGAAAGTGGTTTGATATGGTCGGAGTCCTAGATGATACGTTTTCCATACGAATCCAACGGGAGGCATCCTGGACCCGACCTTAGATTACAGGTGTATACAATCCATGATGTGTGACAGGGTAGTTTAATAGTCCTAAGCTTATTTTCATGTAGAGAAAACAGCCCTGAAATCAAACAGTTTTCCTACTAGGTAGGTATAATCGTTTGAATCCCAATCTTGTGCATGAGCTGCATGCTCTTGTTAAGAGACCTTTTTTTACAGTCAGGTGTACCTGGATTGTGATACAGTGACAGTACTTTTTAGGTTCTTGAATGATGCAGAGTTGAGCCCAGTAGAAAATGAATAATTTCTTGAAATCTTAGGTGTTCGCTAAGTTAAAATGTGAAGGACTACTTAGTTAAATGTTACCTTGACGACTTCCAGGAGGTAATACAGGACGTAACCAGATGTAAGGGCAGAGCAGAAGTACAATCCCGGGATTTCACTGACAGTAGAAAAAATCCACTCCATTATCGCGGCAGATGTGGGATCCGTTTGAATTATGGATGTACTCAGTGACTTGATAAGTGATGAGTCGGCCGAGAAAATGATCGATGGCTGAGCGAATCCGCTGTTTCGCAGTAGAGCGAAAGAAAAGCAGTAGAAAATGCTAACCCCGATCTCGCCGCAGAAATCGTTCGCGAGCTCCGGTGGCTGACTGGACGGGAGTTCACGGTCGGATCCCAGGGCGGCGAGGGAGACGCCAATCAGTGAGAAATCGCGGAAGGAGACGATTATGATGTTCAATTGACTTATACACAAAAGAAATACCCCCACACAAACAAATTAAAATGATCATCAACTACCGACGGAGATCGGTAGTCGAACTCCACAAATCGACGAAGCTGAACGTATGTTATCAGATAAGGTTCATTCTGAAGGTTTCTAACCACGGCCATGGTCTCCAGTTCTTCCATGACTATCTTTGGAAACTAGGTATGAGCCCTAATAAGAAACTAACGTGTCGTAAATTGAGCTCAAGTTTTAATAAAAATATATAAATTGCCAAATTTCATGGTCATAAGATAAAATTAAATATATCTTTGAGGAGAAAAGAAGGAAGAAATCCATTTTTTACTGTCTTCCTCCATGATCCGCTCATCATCCATGAAGGATGTGGTTTTGAGCGCAACACCACACCACAGGTTTTTAGTCAGAAAAAATGTTAACGGTGTTTGTTCTGCTGTCTTACTAATGTACATCAATTTCATTTTCAAATAATTTGTCTTACTAATGTACATCAAATTCAAATAATTTTAAATCGGGAGTAGTCAATGAAATTCGTGCGATAAGTTAAATAGAAGTGAAGTCTTCAATAGGAAGGTTTATGTTTCCCTGTGATGTTTACCGGGTTAGTCAACACAGTCCCTCTTTCTCAGGTCTGAGTATCAGTGTTTCTTGTTTGGTAATCAGTGATATTCCGCGTATTATTACAAAATGACGTGCCACAACAAAGAGGGCTTTTCGGACTTGAACGTTCTCTCCCCCGAGAAAGTCTCCGATTTCTGGGATACCTTCGAGAAGTTCCACATCCGCAACGTCGCTTTCAATCAAATCGTGGATTTTTCCGATTTGGACGAGAAAAAGAAGAAAAAAGGTGAGAAAACTGAAGACCTACTCCCGGAACCTACTCGGGTGACTGTCCCTAAGAAGTACGAAGGGAAAGTTACGATTTTGCATAGACTCACTTTGAAGTTTTCCGATGTGTCACAGTG
Organism: Stenodema calcarata; assembly: GCA_963920205.1. Lineage (NCBI taxonomy): Eukaryota > Metazoa > Arthropoda > Insecta > Hemiptera > Miridae > Stenodema > Stenodema calcarata. The sequence goes on from OY986060.1 coordinate 24,111,462, forward strand.
GTATCGGCTGATGAAGTCGCCGAATTTCAAGAAATACCACATTATAGCTGCCTCCCCGCAAACACAACAGGCCCTCCAACACGCTTGCACTTCGAATGAAATTGACGTTATCACTTTCGAACCCGAAAACAGAGTTCCGTGGAAAATGAGCAGAAAATTGTACAAACAAGCCGTTGAGCGCGTGATATTCTTCGAATTACCTTACGTTCCAGCTATAATAGACTCGAGCTGTAGAAAAAACACAATATTCCTGTCACACACGTATTTCACAACTGGGAAATCCATGAATTTGGTCATAACTAGTGGAACATCCAAAGCGTTCTACCTTCGATCCCCATACGATGTCACTTGCCTCTGTGCGATATTTGGCTTGAGTGAAAAATTGGCGTTGAAAACGCTCTGGCAAAATCCGCTCCTGCTCATCAGTCGAGCTGAGAACCGGCGACAAGGTAAATCCGTGGTGAGCATCATCAGAAAACTAGCGGATAGCAGCGATTCTTTAACATCAGACGATCAGGGTGATGAAGCCCTTAAAGTCATTTCTGTGTAAATATGAGTGCCATTTTTAATAAACACTTGTAGCTACTTACCTATAATCTATCTGAAAAACTGGATAATATCCATTCATGATTAGATATCGGAACATGCTTTGATATCGATTGTACGTATATTTACGGTATATGTTTGGGTAAGAATGGTGACGTGTTGCAGATGAACTTGCATTAAAAAAATTTGCAATGAATGAAACGTCATTTCGTTATTTGATCAAAGCTCCCTACTATGCTGATGAACGCCTTGGCATCAACTCTTCAATGTTAATTAACACCCACTATACATATTAATACCCACTTCTACGACTCTTGTATACTGCTATGCCCCACTGCTAAAATCCCTACTATAGGGAATGTCAGTGTATCAGAGAATAGCGTAAAGGCACCAATCGGTGGCGCTTTAAGAGCAACTTTTAACTTCAAAATTCACTTTAAAATCGAATATGGGCTCAAATCATTCAATTTTTGTTTTGTGTTGCAGCTATGCTTATCTTGAATCCAAATATCTGCCGTTCTTTAAAATTAGGACACTCTAAAACACCATAAAAGCAGAAAAACTAAAATAATCTAATGTCACCTATTGATGGCACTTTTTTCCCATATTGATGGCAGCGAATCTAGCAGCCATATTCTAGTGATAATAAGCTAGGACGAGTTCAGTCCTTTGATACGGATATAAAAATATTATAACAATACTATACTTGGTTCAACATTACAACAAAGCCACGTCAATAAAGAGCCTCAATGCTTAAAAAGCTGTAGGTATCAAATCTAGTTCAAATCTAAATTTCAAGGGATCTTCCCAAAATATTGGTAACTTGACTTGAAATGTACCTAAACGCCGGTACCTAAAAGTACTTAGGCAGTACTTCCTCAAAAATTGTAGTAACTCTCCATTTCTGGTACACGGTGGTGACCCCTGTTTATCTTTTGTTATATCTTTATCTTTAAAATCGTACCAAAATACAATGGAAGAGTGCTCAAAATTAAACCCAAACAAGCGAAAGTGGCCTAGACAAGAAGACTTATTGAGGTGATTTACTACTGAATTCGCTAAAAACAAACACAGAGGTAAGTAACAAGCAGGTTGACATTACTGATTTCTACGGACATCTGCGAGGATATCTACTCACTATATTTCCTGCAGTGGTGGCTTTCGGGAGCCAATCAGAGAGCAGTTTACGGAGCAAGACTGTGTACTGCTCTCTGATTGGCCTGGAAGGTAGATGACGTACATTGCTTCCCGCTCAACACTACTTCAAACCTCTTCAGAAAAATAAGTACCTAGTACTTCCTTAAACTTTTTTTACCACTGTCTTAATTATTCTGAAGGTGAGTTCTTCTTACTGTCTTATCACTGTCATTCCCTCTTTAAGAAGATCAATTGTCAACTCTAATAAGTACGTCGAAAAACTCGAAAAAAGTTTATTTCAAATCGAATCGAAGTAGGTATTTATTTCAAATCGATATGTTTATTTTTCGAGATTTTCCACATATTAGATTTGACAATAATTGTTCATTATTGCAATTATTGCTCTTCTTGACCCTTCAAGATCTCTAATATGTCGAAAAAGTCGACTTCATATCGAATCGAGGTGTTTGAAGGAAATCGAATGAACCTTCAAGAAGAGAATTGTCACCTCTAATACCTAAGTCGAAAAACTCGAAAAAAGTTGATTTCACATCCAATCGAGGTATTTGTTTGAAATCGAATGAACCTTCAACAAGAGCAACTTTCAACTCCAATACGCCGAGGAACTCGAAAAAAGTTGATTTCAAATCGATGTTTATTTAAATCGAATGAACCTGAAGAGCAATTTTCGAATCAAATACGTCGAAAATATTTTTCAGTTCACATTTTCACAGAGTTTATTTTGTAGATTATTTAAAGACTATCAGCAGCTTTGTACGACCAGCCAACAAGAGGGTGAATCATGATTGATGTATGTGTATGTGTTTTCTCGATGTATTTGAGTCGACAATTGCTCTTGTTGAAGGTCCATTCGAACTCAAATAAACCCCTCGAGTCGATATGAAGTTAACTTTTTTTTCGTTTTCACGATGTATTTGAGTCGACAATTGCTCTTCTTGAAGGTCCATACGAACTCAAATAAACACCTCAAGTCGATATGAAGTCTACTTTTTTTCGGTTTCTCGATGTATTTGAGTCGACAATTGCTCTGGTTGAAGGTCCGTTCAAACTCAAATTAACACCTCGAGTCGATATGAAGTCAACTTTTTTTCGTTCTTACGATGTATTTGAGTCGACAATTGCTCTTCTTGAAGGCCCACTCGAACTCAAATAAACACCTCGAGTCGAGATGAAGTCTACTTTTTTCCGTTTTCACGATGTATTTGAGTCGACAATAGTTCTTGTTGAAGGTCCATTCGAACTCAAATAAACACCTCGAGTCGAGATGAAGTCTACTTTTTTCCGTTTTCACGATGTATTTGAGTCGACAATAGTTCTTGTTGAAGGTCCATTCGAACTCAAATAAACACCTCGAGTCGATAGGAAGTCTACTTTTTTTCGTTTTCTCGATGTATTTGAGTCGACAATTATTGCTCTTGTTGAAGGTCCATTCGAACTCAAATTAACACCTCGAGTCGATATGAAGTCAACTTTTTTTCGTTCTTACGATGTATTTGAGTCGACAATTGCTCTTGTTGAAGGTCCATTCGAACGGAAATGAACACCTCGAGTCGATATGAAGTCTACTTTTTTTCGTTTTCTCGATGTATTTGAGTCGACAATAGCTCTTCTTGAAGGTCCTTTCGAACTCAAATAAACACCTCGAGTCGATATGAAGTCTACTTTTTTTCGTTTTCTCGATGTATTTGAGTCGACAATTGCTCTTCTTGAAGTTCCATTCGAACTCAAATAAACACCTCAAGTCGATATGAATTCTACTTTTTTTCGTTTTCACGATGTATGTGAGTCGACAATTGCTCGTCTTGAAGGTCCAGTCGAACTACAATAAACACCTCGAGTTGATATGAAGTCTACTTTTTTTCGTTTTCTCGATGTATTTGAGTTTGAGTCGACAATTGCTCTTCTTGAAGTTCCATTCGAACTCAAATAAACACCTAAGTCGATATGAAGTCTACTTTTTTTCGTTTTCACGATGTATGTGAGTCGACAATTGCTCTTGTTCAAGGTCCATTCGAACTCAAATAAACACCTCGAGTCGAGATGAAGTCTACTTCTTTCCGTTTTCACGATGTATTTGAGTCGACAATAGCTCTTGTTGAAGGTCCATTCGAACTCAAATAAACACCTCGAGTCGATATGAAGTCTACTTTTTTTCGTTTTCTCGATGTATTTGAGTCGACAATTATTGCTCTTGTTGAAGGTTTATTCGAACTCAAATTAACACCTCGAGTCGACATGAAGTCTACTTTTTTCCGTTTTCACGATGTAGATGAGTCGACAATTGCTTTTGTTGAAGGTCCAGTCGAACTCAAATAAACACCTCGAGTCGATATGAAGTCTACTTCTTTTCGTTTTCTCAATGTATTTGAGTCGACAATGGCTCTTCTTGAAGGCCCACTCGAACTCAAATAAACACCTCGAGTCGAGATGAAGTCTACTTTTTTCCGTTTTCACGATGTATTTGAGTCGACAATAGCTCTTGTTGAAGGTCCATTCTAACTCAAATAAACACCTCGAGTCGATAGGAAGTCTACTTTTTTTCGTTTTCTCGATGTATTTGAGTCGACAATTATTGCTCTTGTTGAAGGTCCATTCGAACTCAAATTAACACCTCGAGTCGATATGAAGTCAACTTTTTTTCGATTTTACGATGTATTTGAGTCGACAATTGCTCTTGTTGAAGGTCCATTCGAACGGAAATGAACACCTCGAGTCGATATGAAGTCTACTTTTTTTCGTTTTCTCGATGTATTTGAGTCGACAATAGCTCTTCTTCAAGGTCTTTTCGAACTCAAATAAACACCTCGAGTCGATATGAAGTCTACTTTTTTTCGTTTTCTCGATGTATTTGAGTCGACAATTGCTCGTCTTGAAGGTCTATTCGAACTCAAATAAACACCTCGAGTTGATATGAAGTCTACTTTTTTTCGCATTCTCGATGTATTTGAGTCGACAATTGCTCTTGTTGAAAGTCTAATCGAACTCAAATGAACACCTCGAGTCGATATGAAGTCTACCTACTTTTTTTCGAATTCTCGATGTATTTGAGTCGACAATTGCTCTTCTTGAAGGTCCATTCGAACTCAAATAAACACCTCGAGTCGATATGAAGTCTACTTTTTTTCGTTTTCTCGATGTATTTGAGTCGACAATTATTGCTCTTGTTGAAGGTCCATTCGAATTCAAATTAACACCTCGAGTCGATATGAAGTCAACTTTTTTTCGATTTTACGATGTATTTGAGTCGACAATTACTCTTGTTGAAGGTCCATTCGAACGGAAATGAACACCTCGAGTCGATATGAAGTCTACTTTTTTTCGTTTTCTCGATGTATTTGAGTCGACAATTGCTCTTGTTCAAGGTCCATTCAAACTCAAATAAACACATCGAGTCGATATGAAGTCTACTTTTTTTCGTTTTCTCGATGTATTTGAGTCGACAATTGCTCGTCTTGAAGGTCCATTCGAACTCAAATAAACACCTCGAGTTGATATGAAGTCTACTTTTTTTCGTTTTCTCGATGTATTTGAGTCGACAATTGCTCTTCTTGAAGGTCCATTCGAACTCAAATAAACACCTCGAGTCGATATGAAGTCTACTTTTTTTCGTTTTCTCGATGTATTTGAGTCGACAATTGCTCGTCTTGAAGGTCCATTCGAACTCAAATGAACACCTCGAGTCGATATAAAGTCAATCGTTTTCGTTTACTCGATGTGTTTGAGTCGACAATTGCTCTTGTTGAAGGTCCAAAGGTTCGAATGGAACTTCAACAAGAGCAATTGTCGACTCAAATACATCGTGAAAACGGAAAAAAAGTAGACTTCA